>RCWM02000684.1:0-502000 GCA_003667255.2 Euschistus heros | reverse complement strand
AATGATATATGTAATATCCTTTCGCTATCTTAAAATCGTTAAATCCTAGAATATTTCAAAATAGTATCCTTAAGGGCAAAAACTAAAAGGACAATAATGGCGGAATATCCTTCGTATAACTTGAAAATCATTAAATCCTGACGAAGCTCAAAATAGTATCCTTAAAGATGAAAACTAATATATATGTGGCCGAGGATATCCTAAATATATATAAACTGCAAATAAAATTGGCCCCTAAGGTTATGAGAAGAGTCATAGTCATTGATGTCAGGAGTTTTTGCATCGGTATGAAGATTATCCCGAATCTAGCCGTTTTGGGCAAAGTCGCCTGAGGTTAAAACGCAAAATATATATTATTCATATAACATATTTTAAACAAAAACTTATATAATTAATATAACATCCACACACAACACATACGCAAACAGCGCGCGCGCGCACACACACAACAAATACATAAATATTTTCCAAGCGAATTTGCATTTTAACACTCGATAAACGTTTTTATACGGCTCCGAGAAACTGAGTAAAGATTCCGATAACAAATACAACCTCCTGAGTGGCAGTGGAATGATTGATATGCAAGGGCAAAAGGGCGCGAGTAGGAGGGAGTTATAGTCCCTTCCCTAGGCCTCAGATTGGTGAAATGGACATTTACTCAGTGTCTCAGTTCCGCGTCCAGGTAATTTTTTAAAACAAAACCCAATCCCATACATGGCGTGGGAACATCTTTTATACTATGGAAAACAGAAAAAAAATCATGACCAGAACATGTGCTATAACTTAAAAAGGTGTTAGTTTCGACAGTGTTAAAAATCAAAAATATTGTTTACTAAATGCATTATTAATAAAAAGTATTCATTTGATAGCGGATTGCAGTTCGAGGCGCACGTGTAAGTTCGCAGGTTGATATGGTTTGGGTCTCTTGTATTCAAGACTATCCCCTCGTTGAAGGACAGGAGTGAAGAGTAAGGACGTTATGATAGTAATATAATGATGTTTTATTCTATTTATTGTGTATTTTTAAGGAGTGAAATACTGAATTGTAACCCCTCAGGTCCTAGTAATAACGCCGGGCAGCTCCAATAAAGACGCCCAATTTTAGGACTGTTTTTTATGCGGAGGAGATATAGTCGAGAGATACTTGCCGACTACGTCTGAATAGATTGTTAGCACTATACGACCGTCTCATTGTTTCCCAATTTCTTGATCACCACATGTGTATGGTCCCGTTAGTTACATGTTACTAAGCGAAACAAAAACCAAACAAAGATGGGTGACATAGCATATTCATCAGAAGTGGCCAATAATCATCAAGAACATGTACGTTCAATTTATACAGACCTTGGCGTACTAATAATTGTAATATTTAAATGCTTGTAATTTTAGGATTAACTTGTTCTTATAGTTCTCGATGATTAGTGGAAATGTCAATCCTGAGTGCCCTTTTGTACTTGTATTTGCAACTGTCGAAGGAAGGTAATTGTAATGCCAAGGGCTGCATATAGATGCTGACCCTTTATTACTTTGTACAAAACAGGCTTCACCAATGGTGATGGAAACCATCTGAACAAGTTTGATGCTTGAATTACCGAAGGTCAGTTCTTTACTAATCATGTCTAAAAAAGGTGTTGCAATTTTTACAACATAGGGTTCATGGGATCATCTCTACTTTTGTCTAGAGCTTTGCACTTCGTATCATAAGTCATGTTTTCGCGCACACTCCCTGCCTATGCATGTTAACCTGTTTCGCGAGTATGCCTTCCATGCTACAAAAGTTTATTTTGAGACATGTATAAAAAATCGTTTTATCCAAGAAAATGGTTATAGAACCTAGTGCTAAACGAGCAGACCCCCATGTCACTAATACCAAGATAATTTATTTTTTCCGTTCCGACGAATAAATGTGTTCTCCCCGAACTAGTTTGAATGCTTTTCGACCGTCTAGCCAAAGTAAGATTTATACTTGTATCAGCATTACTAAATCCCTTTGATATTTGTAGGTATCTATTTCATAATCTGCGATTAGTCCCTCGTGACTTTGGTTCACCAACCCCCATCCCCATTGTTGTTCACGGGTCTTGGAGAAATGAGTTCGCTAGCGAGAATGTTGCGGATGGATCACCAATGTGGCGACTTCTGGAGGTAAATCTGATCAGATACAGGATCCGATAGTTGAATTACATAGTTATGTGTTGGTAATTTCAACCCATACTATCAGACCTCGATTCATTTTAGAATCGAGGACAAACAAAATAGCCCCAGATAATCTAATCTTTAAAATATATATTTTATAAATTATAAAAAGAGAATCAATTGCCATAAAGTTTTTTTACTTTAAAAGCATTTTTAAAAAAAAAAGAATAAAAAAAAACAAAATTTAGTACATACACTTAGTAAATCATTTCATAGAAAAATTCAAACAAAACAAGCCTACATTGATTGCTAATAAGAGATGAAAGGCTAGTAGTATCCGAGTGCAGTTGACGAATTCCCGGAATCAGTTAATACTGGAAAGCTCTTCCTACGAAAAGACCATTAGCTCTGCCCTCAGCAACTTCTGCTCCAGATTATAAAATGAGAAAAAAAAAAAATCAAGAGGTAGGCAGCTGATTAAACATAGATAGTACGGGTATAGGATATGAAATTTTAAATGGACAATGGAATTACAGAACAAGTGCTGAGAACCACAAAATATGATAGACTAGTGATGAAAAAAGATGATGATTATGATGACGTTTCTTCTTCCATTCTGTCCACTATTCTAGGCAAAGAAGAAGTTAGATGATATGTAAACTAAGTGCATTGAGTGGTTTCGAGCAAATATGCGAATCATACATTTCACACCTGATAAGATGCGGCAAGTGTTAGATTTTTTTTGTGTTTTTCGTCATTTCACTCAAGCTCATTGTGTATAATGTTCATCTGTTCGTTTTTACATTCAATAAATTGCAAAAAAAATTTAGCAATTATGTAGTTTAAAATGGTTTTTTTTTTTTTTGTATTACTTTGCCAGCAAAATTCTGTAATTCGTCATTTCCGTTATTTCGCCACCCCTCTCCCCCACTAATGGCTAATTATCGAGTTTCTACTGTTATTACATGACTGTGAGTAGACCTATTTGGGCGTACAGAGTTTGACCTTAGGGGCTCCACTAAGCCATCCACTTTACCTCGTATCCAATCCTTACAATACAAAATTCTTCAAAAAATTCTGAATGCCCCTTACTTTGTCACCAATAAGCTTATCCTTAAAGACCTAATGTTCCATATGTTTGCTGAGTTAGCCCAAACCAGAAACCTAACCTTTCATCGCAAGCTCCATAACCACTCAAAGCCCTTAGTTTCTCAACCCCCTTCCCAATCCATTCCCGATAATCCTCCGAAGCGTCTGAAAGAAGATTGGCCTGGAGATCTTCTAGTGTAGAATTTTTATTGAGAGCTACTGATGAGTAGTTTATTCAAGTTTTGACATGTTATTGTAATCGTTATCAGCTTATTTACATGATGTATATATTTGTACAGTTGTAAATTTCATAATTTGATATTAAAAAAAAAGAAATTGATTCAAGATAACACATATTAGTGCATCTTCCCTTTTACATTGTTTAGTGAAAGGCTTTAATGAAATATTTGTAATTAATTAAGTAATAAATAAAACCAGAACCTTGGGAATGTACTAATAATATGAAATATTTCTTGTACATTGTTTTGCACTACAATTAACTTATATATTGTATTTTGTGAGTTATGCATGGTAGTTGCTGCTTACTAATTTATTTCTGGAGTTGTTATTGTTTTAATATGATTTGGTATGGTTTTTTAGATCTTATATTTTATCTGATATCAATTTATTTTTAACCAAGGTATCGGTACCGAAAATCTACAGACTTTGGTACCGACACATCATTGGTCTATAATATGATATTTATTTCCTCTTTCCCCTTTACGGACACAACACAAAGTTTATATAACTGCGGATATAAGAGAATGAAATATTCGAGTAAAACGGGAAGGGACAGCTATAAGACAGCGAGGGAGGGCGGGCCAGATTCTCGAGGGGACAAGGGCCGGACAGATAAAGCTTATAAATGTTGGGCAATGACGGATGGAAATGGGTTCCCTTATAATTGAAATTCTTCACCTTCCTCTCTGCCTCCTTAGTCACAGTTTTCTATCTACTTTTCTTACCTCTTTAATTTATTTCTCTTCTTGTATCTTTTAGCTTGCATGATTGTCGTTCCATGAGAATAGACGTCCAGAATTTTTTTTTTTCAAATTTCCGTAATTTATTTCATTTTAGAGTATTTTAGAGGAAAAGGGCAATAAAAGTGTCAAATTACAGTTGTTCAAGCCTTAAAAAAAAAAATACTCGGGAGTAAAAAAACCAGAAAAAATGTAAAAGGACAAGTTTTTTTTTCACCTCCTAGAAATAAGTTAAAAAAAAAAAAAAAAAAAAAAAAAAGACAACCCAGGGTTCTTACACCATGCATTTTTTTCTTTCCTGATTATAGTAATTACAGTAGTGACAATGGAGTGAATATAATCCTATGTCAGTACCTTAGTTATGTTTATTTTGGGGATTTTATTTGGGAGTGTGCGAGGAAGAGTGCGTTATTCTACAGGTTTACCAACCTATTCTAGTCAAGCTGAGAAGGTTAAGATTTATTCAAGGGTCGGCTACGAAATAAATTTCAACCAGCTTTAGGTGGGATTCGAACCCACGACCCTTTAGGACCCTCGCCCCCTACTCACTAGCCCATCGAGTCCCCAGTAATGTATTTAAAGGTTTGAATAAATTTTAAATTCATAAAAAAAGAAAAATAAATTGTCACTTAAGGAACTTGAGGAATTATTATTAATGTCATAATTTATTCCGAAAAGCGGACCCCTTATTATTTTTTGTTCACATTGTCTTGATCTTTAGAGCAAACATGTACAACACAAGGACTGATATGTTAATTGCCAATTCTGTTGGGATTATTTTATTAGAAAACTAGTTTCAAATGCTAAACATTCATCTTCAGTTCTCAGGATATCAGGATATAACAGATAACTCGTATACTACCTTTATTTGTAATAAAGCATTTTACATTATATAGCAAAAGCAGCCCACTTTTAAATCAGCTTTCAAATCAAAAATTTGTGTTTTGACTAAGGAAATATTTTTTACGTAACGTCATTAACCTTATGTTTACAGTCTTGGCCAAAAGTATTAGGCACCTTAATACTTTATTTAATCTAATAGGCAGGAATAATCTATTAAAAGGAACAAAAAAACAGTTCCTTTTAAAGGGTTATTCCTCAATCCTTGAAGTTAGTACTCTTGGAGAAACTTTTGGTGAGAAAATTGTTGGTGCCTACTACTTTCGGCCAATGCTGTAAATATAAGCACCCCTCCTTGGACTCCATAATGCCCAGTAAGATTTCTAGTTTCCCTCCATAAGATTCCATCATCATAGGTTACGTTACTAAAGCATTCTCGTAATTTTCTCTTTTACATTTTAACACAAGACTCAAACGACAAGAAACTGCCCGCCGTTTTCGACTACTTCAACATTTACTTGACAAACGTTGATAAAGCTCCCAATTAATTACAAAAGACTAATATATATAACTGTGATTAGACCTATCTGGAAGTATGGAGTTGAGCTTTGGGGCTCCACTAAACCATCCAATTCATCTCGTGTCCAACCGTTGCAATCCAAAATCCTTAGAAAAAATCCTTAATGCTCCTCACTTCGTCACAAACAAACTTATCCACAAAGATACCTTAAGTTTCTACTTAGCTCAAACCAGATATCTATCCTTTCATAGCAAAACAACTCCACAATCATTCAAACCCCATTAGTATCACAACTTGCTTCTCATTCCATTCCATATAACCCTCCGAGGCGTATGAAAAGAAGATGGCCTTGAGATCTTCTAACATAATTCATTATATAAAACCTTTATAAGTGCTACCAATGAGTAGTTGCTTTAAAAACAAGAGACGTGGAGGTCATTTTTATCATTATCATCGTATTTTACTTTGATGTATAATATATTTGCATGTACAGTTGTCAATTTCAATTAACCCTTTATCAGGCAATGTATCCTGGAGGATACACATATTTAATGCCTTTTGCTTAATAAATGGCGTAATGTCCGACGCATTATCCTACTCAATAACGTTTAATATCCTTTATTTAACTTTGAATTTCATGATACATTAGTGCGGGTTAGCGTGGCTATTGCCATTCAAAGGAAAAAAAAAAGAAGAAATGTATTCGAAAATTCCCGGCCTGCCCGTTAAAGGGTTAAATAAATAAAAAAAAACTAAAAAATTTTAGTGCCACTTGCGTTCGCTTTTCCAAAAGCAATCAATTACTCAGCTATATTCTTCGAACTTTTTTCTTCGCTCTGATCAAATTTATTGAATACTAGAAGTTAAATAGAAACGATTTTGAAAGATATTAAGTAAACTATTACATGATTTAAAAATTAGTTAATGGTACCTTTTTTTTTTTTTCTTTTTCAACTAAGAACAAAGTAGGAGTCGGGCATTAAAAACTTTGTTCAATTTTTTTTCTTATTTTTTTCCCACCCACGTTGGCCGTTTAGAATCACGTGAAGTAACCATATGCAATAGTATCCGTTCTTCTTTCCTTGATTTCCAATAGTACTTCATCCTTTCACTTTGCTGTTTCCTTCTCTCTTATTTCCAGGTACTAATCCTTTTTTCTCTTTCCTTTCTTCTAGAAAACCTTATATTTTAGTACCATTCTTCTGAATCTGTCTGTCTTGTATTACGTTATCTGTTATACCAATCTCTGCCATGTCTTTCTTATTCCCTGAATCCATTGGTTACCATTTCTGCTCTTATAAAAATGATTGAAAATTTGTTTCGTATCCTGTTTTTATTCATCATCATCAATTATTAAATAATAACCACTTTCTTCAATTATCTACTATATATTTGTCAAATACCACTCACTCATTTAACACGAAATCTCAGAAACCACCGAACGGATTGGAATGAAATTTCGATATGTAGCTTCCTCTAGGGCCGCAGGTGCTCGCTAATGTAAGGCCAGTTCGATGTAGGGACAAAAACTGATAAGAATCAGTGAGTTCTATCAAGTTTATGATTCTCTTCAGTACTGTCTCATGTTTTACCATTAACACCCCCAGCGTGACTCAAACACTAATAAACCAATTAAAAAAACCGTGTCTGAAGCAGATTTTTACGCCTAAATGTTATGAGGTGAAGTGAAGAACCTTATTTACTTTAACTTCGCAATTTCCTCAACCAATTTATACTTGATATGTAAGCAAAAATAGAAACAGAAAGACTAAACTTTATACGAAAAAAATCAAAAAAGGTGAGAAGTTGAGACTATACCATATTCACTTAAAGTATGCCATAAGAAAAGTTGATGGTCTGGTATCAGAGCTGGGTAAGATGGTAGTGCTGCCTCGAAGCTTCACTGGAGGACTAACAAAATAAGATAAAATTAACTTTTGCAAATTGTCAAATTTACTTATTGAAATTATTTTAAGAATGGAATTCTTTAGGTTTATTTAAGTAATAATTATTATCAATGTTAACCTTAACTTTTTACTAATTTAAGTTGTCCTTCATCCTAATGATATTAAACCGTAGCTGAGCAGGGTTATTTCAGCTAGTAAAATAATAAAACATAATCCCAAATTGTATTTTATTCAACAAATGTTAATTAAAGTTTATTAATCCTTTTAATAATTAAAGGATTATTTTTTTTTTCTCATTATAATAAACTCCTCGTTAAAATCAGGTATTATAAAAGTAACACTTTGAAATATTTGAATTTTTATAAAAACGTATTTTGTTTTAATAACAAAGAAAATTCTGAAGTCTATAAATAATAAATATTCCTGAACTAGAAATAAACAGTTTTTATTAAAATAATATTACAATATTCCTTCTAATAAATAAAAAAAAGTTATAAAAATTACTTTTTTAAAATTTTCATTTTTTACAATTTTAACTTTTAAATTTATATTTAATGAGACATATTGCCCCCCCCCTCCTCGCTTGAATGACTACTGCATACTTGTAAATAACAAAACGAATGATAAACATAGACTGAAGGAAATTTGAAAAAAATAATCTAAAATTTCATTGTGTGTTATTAACAGGGAAAAAACATGGATGTGTCTAATCCCTAATTAATCAAGTTTAATAAATAATAATAATATGAATATAAACCAAATATGGATTAAGGTAAAAACCAGGAAAATCTCGAGAATTATGGGTGTTGCAATACTTTTTGACGGAGTGTTGAATTATTTCATCATATTTTTTTATCACAATAATTTCCAATCACAGCTAGATTATATTTAATGCAAAGACCAAGAGTCAATTTTTGTCACGTACCAACGAGCGAACATCTGTTATACTTAGGCAAATCCAACAGGAGACCTGATCGAAGGCAGAGAGGCAATCTAAACCCCGCGGACGAGGATGCTGTAGACTGTAGATAGGCCTGAGGATTGGAGGCTTGGAGGATTGGAGGAGGGCTGTCGGCCCCAGTAGCCTGTTGCAGAGATGGATGCCTCTGGAGGCTGCCAGCAGCCGCTGCCCCTGGTCATTCTTTATCCCCAGCGAACAGCTGTCCAGATTACTAGGCTAAGGCAACCTCCCCCCTCCCTCCTTTGATAAATCGCATCCCGACCACCGCGGGTCTCGGACCATGTTAATGTTTAGCTCAAGGATAAGTAGTAAATTTGTGAGGGAAAACGAAAACTACATTTATTGACATGTATTATACATTTAAAAAAAAACTTAAAGAAGAAATGTAAAAATAAAAAAAAAACGATTAGCAATTAGGTTTGATGAATAATTTGCCAACTCTATTGGAATTATTTTATTTCAAAACTATTTTTGAATGTAAAACATTCATCACCGGTTTTAAAAACAAACAAAAATTCAAAACATAAGCACGTCGTTAAAATAGATAGTATACATTATTATTTTTTTTTTTAATAATGTAAGACACGTCATCAGCATTTACTAGATAAACGTACAAAGCTCCCAATTAATTACAAAAGACTTATTTACATACTTGTGATTATGGACGTACGGAGTTGAGCTTTGGGGCTCCACTAAACCATACAATTATGTATTTACTTATTGTGCTCTTATAGTTAATCAATATTTGTTAAGATTGGTAATTGATCCCCTAAGTCCAGGTCAAAGTCCGTTAATTTTATTAAACCAAACAACAATCGCCCAATAAGATCAAGAAACCATTTTAGATTAAATACTTGAATTCAAAAAGGACTAATAACTAAAAATTTTTTTTATTAGAAAACTAGTTTTGAATTTTAAACATTCATAAAAAAAAATATATATTTTTAAACGTAAGACAAGAAATTTGTGTGGGAGGCATTTCTTGCTCTCTAAGCGGCAGGACTTCTGAAAGATACCATGACCTTGAGCCGTATGAGTGCAAACAGATGTTCTTTATGTTTCCCACATGACTGGTTGTTCTCTTTTTTTTCTGTTCGCTATAAAAAAAAAACCAACCATAGGAATCAAGTGCTTGACTTTTTTTATACACTCTATTATTTAATGGGTCCATTAGCTAAGTTTAAGGCAATATTGAGAAACTTGAGACATTACTTTTTTATTTTTAAAAACTAGCTTTCATTCTCCATATAGTGCCACCCCATCAAGGAAAACAGAATAATGACTTTGACTAAGGATTAAAGTTATCCCATATACTAGGAAGGCTTTATGGCCCTTCTTCCCGTGGCACAAAACCCAGAGGCTGACTAATGAGGAGGATAAAGCCGGGCTCTCTATTGAGATCCCGCTCTCGAAAGGGGGCTTTCTTATATTGCCGATCCCTAATACACCTGGACTTTGAAGACATGCCAGCTGGATCTCACCGAAATAAAAAAAAAGGATAGTTTTTTAAAACTTTCTTGAATGGTATCACCCGAGGGGCAGTGGGAGGAGGGGAATTCATTAGACCCCCCTCCCCAATAAGTTTAATGAAAAAGATCAGTCGGGATCTCTGATGGCACCGCCTACGGACTTTTTCTATCAGCCCCCCCCCCCCCTACAAACTTCCCTACTCATTGATCTTCATCATTTCACAACCGGGCCCTTTTAAAAAACTTCAAAAGAAAGTTTACTAGGGATAAGGGGAAAAAGGGATAGACATTATTAGACGAAATAAAGTGGGAATCATTATACGAAAAATAATCATCTATTTCTCAAGTTAGCAGCAAAACCTGATGAAAAGTCTATCAAAATAAAATTTTCATTTTATTCTTTGATTTCACTACACAATTATACTTAAAATATATAATATATGACCAGCCAAAATTTAAGAGTAAATTAATTTAGATTTTAAACCATAGTACATTTACTTATTTGGATCCTAATAACAGAAATAAATTTACGGTTGAAATTAAAAAAGGAATCATTAACAGCAACCGAGCCTACTATGCAAACTTACGCCTATTTAAAATTTTTTTTAATTCCAAAAACAACGCAGACCAGACTTCAAAACATCCATAAGACCTATTGCGATATATACAGTCATAACATGTGTAATTAGTTTGCAGTTGCAACTAGTGATCTTAAAAAGATTGAGAGAAAAATACTGCTCAAAATCTATGGCTCTGCCCGAGTGTGAAAGAGTAATGGAGAATTAGAACAAATAAAGAATTAAAAGCGCAAATCGGGCCGCACGCAAATATTGTTCAGTTAATAAAGGCGAAGCCTATCTAGGGGGGTGGCTAGTCCACGAAAACGTATGGCATGTTAAGTATGTGATGCATGGCACAAGACGAAGAAGACATCCTAGGAGACGTTAACAACAGGAAGTGGTCAGTGACACTAAAACACTGAAAGGAGCCTTAATGTAGAACAGTGGACAGTTATATTCAAACAAGCCAAGGCCCACAAAAGAGCTGAAGAAAATGAACTATAATTAAAAACTGTTCATCAAATTGCATTGTTTAAGGAAATTATTAAAAAAAAGTATTCTAAACAGTTTAGAAAAAAAATCTTGGAACATAAACTAAGCATTTAGAGTACATAACATTTACTGAAAATATGAAAATCTAATCTCTATAAAAGTTATTTCCTAAGAAATTTTCCAGATGTTAATTGTAGATCGACCCTACAAATGAAATGAAAAAAAGAAATTAAGTACCTACGAAATAAAAAAAAAAAAAAACTCCAACCATGTTTCGTGAAGTTGTGGCCTGCGGAAAAAATGCATAAATTGGCCAATTCTAATAGTAAATTAAACCAGCTTTGAGATGGAAACATAGAATTTGTGATCAGATAAAAAGTTCTGTAATTAAAGTGAAAAATGTACCAAAAAAATCTTGGATTTTGCAACAGTTCAGGATTTTTAGCATTCTAGCGTGTGTAGTTTTAAGGAACTTGATTAAATATTTAGCCTATAGTAAATTTAACCAGCTTTAAGATGATATAATCTAATATTGGATTGGACTAATAGTTTCGGAGTTATATAAACAGTACAAAGGCCTGTTTTAGCGGAAAACTGGGACTAACCGCGAGTTGGCCAATTTCTGCAATTTTTCCCCAGACCATAACTTCGCGAATAATGGTCCAATTTTGATGTTGTTTTTTTTTTTTTTTTCATTTCATAGGTACAGGGTCGTATTTTGCTAACGATTTTGGGTATAAAAGCCGACGCCTGCCGTGATAGCGAACTTCAGATTCGAATTTAGCACCCCAAAAAAACATAAAGATTCGTTGGGGAATTAAATAGATAAAAGCAATTTTTTCTTATTTTACTGGACTTTTAAGTAGCTTCAACGGTAGGGCTATCTAAAGAGAATCCAATAAATCAGATAGATCAGAATCCAGTCAGTAGTTGGGGCTATTAAGTCATTAAAGACAAAACCCGTATCCGTGAATGTGAAAATTTGATAACCTCAAGTTGTTTAAGAACATCCTAAACCACCGAGGATTTTTCGATATCTTCAATTCCCAATATCAATTACGTATTTCTAACAATAGTAGTTCCGGAGGTGTTCTATAAAAAACTGAAATAAGAATCATTCATTCCCCCACTCTCCCCGTTCTATTTAAACCCGATAAACAACACTACCAAAAATTAAGAACGCTATGATTTTTTTTCTTTCTATTTTTACTTTTTTTTTTAATGCGTGTAGAAAATAATGCGTGTATACCCATATTTAAGCTGGAAATGAAAACACCTCTTCATAAGATTACAGCTAATTATTATGCGTACACTATTCTCAGACGAGGCCGGATCCCATTCCATATTATGTAACATGTTTTGAAGAGAAGAGGCCTAAAACATAACAGAAGCGAGATACGAAGCCCGCCCTCGACACAAACTGTGACCAGCGATATATCAGCGGCCTGTGAGCGGCGACATCTGTCCAACATTAGGTTAAATGAGCCCCTGCATTAGGCCAGTCCGGCATCAGGTGTCTTATCGATCCTCCGCCTGTTTGCAGCAAATATCTCACCCTTTGCAGAATATAATGTCTTCATTGTTATACAAGTATTTAAATTGTATTTAACAAACAGAGTAATACATGGAAGAAATATAGGGCTGACCAAACAGATGTGAAATTACTTAGTGAAGTCACGAGGTTGTAACAGATATTTTGTTTATTGAATTCATTGCACTCTGTTTAGTTTATTCAATTTGCATTTTAAAAAAACCTTTATTTAAGTTTTGGCAGAATATATTCGATTAATAATGTTTTTGAGTGAAACTGGGATTTCATTACTATGGCTACCTTCGACCAGCGCACACTGGGGCCATCTCCTCACTAACACCTCAAAAACACTATTTTCGATTTTTGGGTATTTTTACTTTTTTTTTTGTGGCTAAAATAATCTACATAATATGACAAATCAACTACTAAACAGCACTCGCTTCTGTTTGTTTCCTTTCAATGTTTTAATCCGGTTTATGTCGCGGATTATTAGAGAGCATTACTCAGTCGATTGTAAAGTGCAAACCATTTCAATACACTAATTTTTTTTTCTATTAAAGTTTTATATTTCAAGTCATACTATGTGGTGTTTAAGTAAAGGTATAAAATATAAAATATTAATAAATAAAGTAATAAGGATGAAATTCAAAATTTAAATTGTTAAAACTTTTTTTATTTTATTTATTTATTGATTGAAATTTACAACTGTATTTACAATATGAACATACAATACATCAAGTAAATTTGATGATAATGTTAAAAATGACTCATCACTTGTCACTTTTTTTAAAGGAACTACCCATTGGTAGCACTTCTACAGGCTCTATGTAATGAGATACTATATTAGAAGGTCTCGAGGCCATCTTCTTTTCAGGCGCCTCGGAGGGTGTTAAAACTTAAATTTGATTAATTCAATTTTGCGCAAGGGAATTGAAAACTGTCATTGTGATATGATAATATAAGCCTTTGTAAATATAGATGTGAAGGCAAAAGTGCAATTCCCTTGCGCAAAATTAAAATATTGAAAATTTTGAATTTAATGAAAGGCCCACAACAAAGATTTTAAGGCTTACAGGGAAAATTTTAGTAGAAAAACTTCTAGAATTAAATAGGTTTGTACTATAAAACACTAATAAATAAAAGATTATGGACGAAATTGAAATTAAATCTTTAAAATTTTAAAATTTGAAGCCTAAATCTTTGAATTTGATTAATTCATTTAGCGCTAGGGAAATGCAAAACTGTCATTATAATATGATAATATAGAAGCTCTTGTATAAATAAATGTGAAAGTGAAAAAAGTGTAATTCCTTCGCGCAACATCAAGATATTGAAAAATTTTGATTTTAGTGAAAGGCCCGCAACAAAGATTTTAAGTCACTTGAGGTATGCATAATGGTATATAGAAGGATCAATTCTAAAGATTTTAAGACTTATGGTGAACAATTTAGTAGGAAGACTTCTAGATTTCATAAAATTAAAGACGTTTTTAATCGGCTGCTAATATATAATAACTAGTCTGATCTAATATCTGATAATTGATAGCTAACCTCAGAAAAATGCCGACATAAAAAAAACAAAATTAATTAATATTAATTCGACCCCGGTGTTTGTGGCATGTTAACAATTGGACCATCTAGCTTAAACAAACATTACATGTCACATTACATCTAGCTATATATTACGGATTCAGATAATTCTGATTAGACCCTTAATAAACTTCTTTTAGGGGATCAGGTAAAACTAACATTGATTCAATATTAAAATTTGAAATGATTCTTCAAAATTTACGTGAATATTAAATAACAAATTTAAAGACATCATGTAAAAAAACATTACATAGTTATTCATTAATTATAATCCTAAAAATATGACTGATACTTAAAATATGTTAAATGCTATTTGTTTATATTTTATTGTTTTATCTGTAGATATTGTGCGAAATATTTGTACCTACAACATTTTATTATTTTAATACTATAGGTGCATATTATGTAAATTTTATTAGTTTTAGGTATTTATTAAATAGTTCAATATGTAGTTCTACACATTTTGTTTGTCATTAAGATAATTCTTCCAAAGAAAGTTTTATATTAAATATATAATATAAGTACAATATTAAAAGTAATCATTTTATTAAATTAAAACCAATCATTAATAAAAAAGATGCTTTTTTTGATTCAATTATAACTTTATCTTTTAATTTATTATTTAAAATAAATTTATAAAACGAAAAAACCGATTTTTGGAGTTTTGAGCGCGAGCGCCCTATATATGGCACCAGTGTGCAGCGCTGAGTAACTAGGCAATGGTCACATTTTTAAAGAAGCTGAGTATAATTAGTGTGGGTAGAACATTCAAGGATAGTGACTTATTTAAAGAAAAAACTTACAAACACGAATTTTTTAAATTTTATTAAGGATTAGAATGCGCGAACACATCAACTCTTTAAACACACTTTGAAGAGCATTGTGCCAAAAAAGAGCATTGTGTTTGTTATGCATGTCCGCAAATTCCTAAAACAATAAACTGACGCGCAATGCTTTTGTTTTTATTTATTTTTCATTCCTTCTAATCTGGTATGTTATTTTACTATCCTTGTTCTACTTATTTTATTTACATATTACATCATCATTTTCTATTTTTAATATATTTTTTTTGTAATATATTATCTGTTTTACACGCGCGTCATTATCTGTTGGGCCCGAAAGAACAGCTTGATCTTCACCTTATTTAGGGAAGTTGCAAGGTCTCATAAACGCTCACCGTTTTTCAGAGACAACTATCCACAAAAACTGATGAATCTTTTTCTACAGGGGAAGGCATTTCTACCTGTCCATTTGGGGTATCGCTGGGTTTATTCATCATGTGTGTGTTGTATATGTGTATATATATATATATATATATATATAATATATATATATATATATATATATATACATGTAATTTATTATTATTATTTATTTTTTTCAGTTTCGATTAAGAACAATAAATGCCTTGTACAAAAATATTTAATATCTTTCATTTTAGAGCCTCAATCAAAATACCCAGCCAATATTGAGTGATATACAATATCCATTAACTCTTCATTAAGTTCAATCAAGGATAACGATTGATTTTAGTCCAGGATTACCTTACCGTCAATACAAGGACACCGTATGAATTTTTGTTTTTTGTTGTGTGTTGTTGTTTGTTGAGTTTTGTTAGGGCATAAAACTGCATAGGTTCATCATCAACGCCTTTTGGAATTATTATTATTATCATTTAATTATTAATTATTATTATTATTTTTTTTTTTTTATTTCTTCATATTTAGTTTATGAACCACCCGCTCGACCCCAATTTTGTGTTTTCTTTTTTCTTTATATTTTACACTATTCTGCTTTAAAATATTATTGTTACATATTTTTTTTTTAATTTTAATTTCAGGATATCTCAGAATGCACAACGGTTTCTAAAGAATAAACCCACGATAATACTGTTTCAACACTCAGAAATATAATAAGAGGCCGGTAGGATATATCCAAAACTGAAGTATATTACCAAAGTAGTAGGATAAATATGGGAATGTTGTCATAACAGCTGACGTGAGATATACTCACTCAACAAAGCCAACCAAAGCGGATTATCCGCGCTCCTATACGGGCAAAAAGAGGGGGGGGGGGGAGGTCTGCCGACTCTGTGTATTGGAGCTTATGATATCCTCGGCTTGGCCAAGTTCGTCTCAACTTCCTGACGGGCTGTTTGTTTTCGATGCCTCTTAAAACTTTGTGCGAGAATCGCTTCCACAAGTTTGACAGTGCTTAGCGGCCGGCTAAATCAACACCTCTAAACCTCGAAAATACATATTCCTATGGTATCAGCTACGTAACTCCTAAGGCTTTAGGGCTTCCGATACGATATATTACGTGTATATATTCAAAATAAATCCACGGACAAACATTTTACAAAGCTACGTAAAATTACAAAGCTCAAATGAGGAAAGTTGTCAGAAATGTTGCTATCGATGTTTGAATTCGATATATTTCACTAGTTCCAATGTTTTCAAAGAAATTATATACATCAAGGTTTAATGAACCATTATCATCCCATTATTTACATAAAAAATTATTGATATATAGGTTCGTTTTTTTTTCCTTCTCAAAATTAATATGACAATACTATAAAATGACAAAAAAAAAAAAAAATAAAAAATAAAAATAACAGTACATATTACACAAACTGAAAGCTTAGCTCTCACACTCGAAAATTTTTAGGCCGATAGCAAAACCATAAGGAAACCACACTAAACTTTTCATGTTGCGTAGGATAATGAGGGGGATCAGTCGTACAAATTAGCAGGCAGAGTTTGATAATACCAAACATATTTTATTATTTTACTAACGTTTCGGCTATATCATTGACGGCCTAAATCAGGGATAAAATAAATAAATTAAAATCAATATAAAAATAATAGGGTTAATAAACATTACGGCCTTTAATTACCATTGCTCGAATCCCTGTCTGGTCAAAAATAAGTCAAAACCCCCCCCCGTTTTAAGTTACCCTTGGTCTAAAAGGTACCCCTTGCTTTTTAAGTTGGAAAATTGTTACCCCTTCATTTTCCCAAAATATTTTAATGTACCGCCGCCTCTAAAACACCATATTTTTTGCCCAAAAACAATAGTAGTCCAGTCTCGATAAACATATTGTAGAGTGCATCTGAAATATGCGATAATTTTATAGCTTAACTTCGGGAAGTTTGTTTTTTTCATATTTTTCACTACAACTCCAAACTATTTGTCCGATCTGAAATTTCTTTTTCTTTTTTTTTGTTATCAACTAAAATCTGGTTAAACTTAATATTAGGTCTTGAATATAATATATAAACTTAATATTAGGTATTGAATGAAATTTTTAATTACGTCTCGAAATTTAGCGCCCAAGCCAGCCTATTGAAAATGTCAAAATTGTCATACTTTTCCAAAACGCATAGCATATTTAGCGTTCTGGAGTGAGTGTATTACGGGACTTAATCGAAATTTCAGTATATATAGACGGCTGATAGTAAATTTAACCCAGATTTTAGTAAAAAAAAAAAAGAAAAAAAACGAGATTTCAGACCGGGGACAAATAATTTTGGAGGTTATAAATAAAAAAGGAGGTAAAAATACATGGATTATGTATGAAAATATTTGAAAGCACAGTTAGCTCTTTTTTAAGATAATTTGACTTATCAAACATCTTTACGATAAGCCACCAAATATACAATAAATTAATGCATTTCTCATAATTAATTAAGGTTTTTTCAAAGTGTTCGTAATTTAGATATATGAAAAAAACATTTTGACTTTGAAGACGAAAAAAAAACAATTTTATAGTCATTAATTTTATCCTGATTAAAGATTGAAGATAACATTAAATATATATTATGCGCTTCCCCAAGAGTGGTCAGGGTAGTCGCCCAGTATTCAAGATTATTCTGGGCTAGATTGCCGTCCGTTCGGTTTTTGAGGTCTCGGACGTGATCTCTAGTGACATTTTATGGTTGTTTGGACAGGTATGCATGTATGGGCAGTCCCGAAAAAAAAAAGGGGCACCATCCGGATTGATGACTGACCCATCCATCTTAAACTATTGGCCGTCTTCATATCTCAGGACATTAGCTGGAAAATTTTTAAATCTAATATAAAACACAGAGTGGTTCAATAGGCAGTTGTTTTATCTCGACAGAAGATTCAGGATATCACACAGAGAGCATTATATACAAAAGTAATATTTACTTTATTTTTAATTTCTTCTCAGTCCAAAGTTAATTCAAATAGTCTGTATGCATTGTCTTCATAACCTTTAACAGTATTAACTCCTTAACTCATGTCGTGCCTCATTATATTTTATGCTCAACAATTCTTAGGTATCTCCAGTTTGTATTATGTTTAGGGCACAATTATTTTGTTGAAATTACTCCATTACGCTTTTGAAGTAACTATCACTCATTTTAATTTATTCCTCATTTTAACCTTAATTCAATAGTCTTTATATTGTATTGTCTTACATGGCCTTTAGGATATTGCCTTTCATTTGTACTCGATCCTTAAGCTCTTATACATTTATTTATTTATTGTTTATTTTTAGGTTTTTTCTCACGCTCATACTATGTTTTGTGGTGTCTGTTTTCCTTTCACTCGATATATTTTTTACAATTTCGTCATACCTTGTTGGCTTATTTCGCTTTTCTTCTAGCTCCTCATGAATACCGAGACTTGCAATAGCAAGGGCGAAACGTTGGGCTTTTAGACAATTAAAATAAAATATAAAACAATTTCATTTCGGGGGATCTGCCCATGTGTATCTATGACTGCCGTAACCGCTAACTATCTACATCGTCAAATAAAAGTTATCCTTACGGTAACCGGAATTGACTCCATATAGTATATTCACAATCTCATGACTATGAGGCCTAGTAAAATTTAAGGATCATACATACAATTATGAATGATAGTACAGATTATCAATAGGGAAAGATTGATAAATTATTTGCCAGCTCGAAATGTTTTTAATTCAACACACAAATTTCAAATGTTTAAGATTCACTATAATTTTTAAAAATACACCAACACAAAACATGCATACAAAACATTACGGCACTTTGAAACACACACTATGTTAATAATGTTAACAATGTAATACAAAATATCAAACATGTTGATGATAAAACCCCTTTTATTCGCTTTGCGCACTCCTTAGATTAGGAGAATTAACTCAAGTAAATCCTGAGACTGTGTTGATAGTTATATAATAATTTTTTATCACTTCATGATTTTCTTTCCCCCTTTCCCCCTCCTTCCCCCCCTTGATATAAAAAAAAATAAAAGACAAACAACAAAAAACCCCCCAACAACAAAAAAAACAAAAAGACAAACCAAGTATTTAAAAGGATCTATTAACGGAAATAATTTAATTATAAACTCACGGGGGAAGACGAGGCCTTTTTAGCTTTTGTGTAGGGCAACAGAAAGTTGAAAGGGGAGGAGTGAATGAGCGGGAAAGGCATTAAAGATAATATTTACTAATTGTTGAGAATGACTATTTTCACAAAGGTTTATTTCTTGTCATCGGGATATATGAATAATTTTTATATTTTTTATAGGGATTATGTTAGAAGATCTAGAGCCCAGAATATGAGAATGTTCTAATGAAGAATGGGCAAACAACTTGCTAGTTCACCTACTTTTAATTTGTAGTGTATTGATTTTCAGGAGACAACCTTTGTGAATACAGGGGGCGTAATGAGCTTGAGCTTTAGGGCTGCATTGATCATCATTCTCCTGGTATCCGTGGAAATCAATATCCTTACAATAAGCTAATTCCCTCCGTAGTAAAATCCTCATTGCTCATATTTAACAAACAAACTTATCGCCATTATTGGTAATCTCAATGTATACCATTTATTTTAGCCCAAACAGCGATCGATCCCTCCCATGTTCTTAGGTCTAAAAAATGTAAAAAAAAAAAAGCTACCACCTTATCCATACCCACTGTGAATCCACTGGCCGCTCACTCTGCAATCTATTCCTTCTGCACGACTGTATTCTTATGGTTTTAAGACTAAGAGTCCGAGATTTTCGTGGCAAAGGAGGATAATAATGTCCTGAAATGTTGCAGTAGCAAAGACATTTAAAAAATCGTGCAAATCGTGCATATAGAGGGGAACTTAAACTTTGCATTAAGAAATATGGCAAAATAAATGCAAATAATGATAAGTTAAAAAGAAATGTTGAACAAGACAATTCGCTAGGGTTTATTCTGGGGATTGTCTGCTCCAAAAAGTGGGTTTTTTTACATCTTAAAATTTATTGGATCCGGGTGTGCCTTAGGAAGGGATAGTAGTTAAATAATGATTGTCTAAAACGCAATAGATAGAACAAATCGTCATCTCTTTGTATGGGGTTATCAGATATGCATAGTATAAGGCGCTATGTCGGTGGACTATATTGACTTAGGAATATAAATATGTTATATTTGCAATTTGACAACTATAAAAATAAATCCGTTTACCATTATGCTTCGCTAAATGCTATTAAATCGGGATTTTAAAAATGGTCAAGATAAAAAAAGACTTACTCTCGAGAATTACAGTGTGCCATCTTCGGACATTTGTGATCTTTCTCTGTCGCTGCCGTCGTAACCTTGTGTCCTGTGACAAAGCTATCATTCATATCAGTCGATTTTAGGGTCCGGATATTTTCTATTATCGCATTCCTGGTATCTTTGAAGCCCTAACACTAGTGCTGAAATTTTAAGCATTTTAATGGGAGACAACGATTTACTTCGTAGGAGGGAAGTTCGAAACTAAAAAATGTAGTGACTCCGACATGAGGAAAGTTATGAGGGCAACAAAAGCTAGTTAAGGATCATTCCACAGACCAATTTCGGTGGTACTGGTCGGTTCCGGGGCGTGGATCACGGTGTTCCCTTATGCTCTCAAGTCCTTACTAAACCATTTCTACGGAAAATGGCATATATAGAAGCGTATTCATTTTAACACGCTTGGATTTTTTAAGGGGTATTTTTATACTACGAATAGGTTAAGGTATGTCTGCTTAAAAAAGAATTAGAAAAAATTATTACGCCTATATAACAATAAGAAAATTATCATGCAATTTCTGGCTTATAGTTGTGCAATCTTTTTCAAAAAACAGTGGGTTAAAGTGTTGTGCATTTACGATTTGGAAGTTCCAGGAATTGTTGTGCATTGCATTACTAACTGGCAGAATGTGTACCATTTTAGGCATTAAAAGTTTTAAAAAACAGCCAGCAGGTACAGAATCGTGCAATTTATGTATTCAAAAGACTGCACAGAATGTGTGCAATTTTAAGTGCATTCAACACGCCAGATGTTTTTTTTTTTTCGTTTGCTGAACAATTTATTTTTGGCTACGTTAGTTTTTAACCCCCAAAGATGTGGACAATTTTGTGTGGCTAAGTTACACGTGTAAAGCGAGGCTTAGACTTGCCGCTAAAACATCCGAAGGTGGGTCTAATTATAGGCATAATTTGTCCCGCGGCTGATTAGCGAAACTCCGAATAAAAGAGAGATATGCAAAGTTGTCAACAGCACCGAGAATATCCGGGCTCTACAATATACACCCTTTGCGAAGGGTTTTGAAGGAAGAACCATGGCCTTAACTATAAATAGGGCATGAACTTTTTTTCAGTGCTATTAATGGTGGGTAGTTGTTTACAAGCTATTGTAGAATAATTTTTTAAGTTTTAAACAGCGATTCTGATAAGTACACAGGCGTTAGTAACTAATAACTATGCATCAATACGTGAACGATAGGGTTCATAATGATGCTAGGGTTTTAAATATAGGTCCCGGAAGGCGGATTGAACCATGGCCCTTAGTAAAAAAAAAGCACACAGGCATATAGGATGTATTGGGGTATGTGTACGATCTAGGGGCGTTTCAGAGAAGAGACGGCGCTGAAGACACAACACACCAACAAAAAGCTTTAAGCCAGACTTAAAGTTTTCCATGTCAAGAACAAGTCAAATATAGATTCTAATCTAAAACGGAAGGTCCTTGTACATAATGTCGAAAAAGTACTCTTCGCATATAAATTTGCGGTCTCCAAGGCAGAAAGGCGGTGCTCGTCAGGTTCATAGGTATAGTTTTTCTGAGCCACTCGTTCAGTAACGTCACAGAGCTAAAACAGAGCTGTTTCAAATGTTGCACATGGTGTTTGAATGTTGAAAAACGCTTAGCCCTAGTGCAAAGAAAGCTATAAAGTTGGCCCTCAAAGGGCTGGTTTCCAAACGACGATAGCCATTTTAAAAAAGGTACCCCTATTATAAGACGATAATTTATTAACACTGGCAATGATGAATATTTTAAGAAGGGAAAAAAACTTTCCTATAGCCGGGGATATCTCGTTGAGGTAAAAAAGAAAGGAAAATGGTTAAAACAATCAAAATGTAGCTAATGGCGCAAATGCTCAACTTCTATACCAATCCGTTGCTAAATGACGATAAATCAAAGACTTTTTTGGGACAATGCCCGCGTGTTTTTCCGGTATAAAAACTGTAATACAGTCCATTGTGTCCTAAATATTTTCAAAATTCGGCCACAGTTTTAGAATTTAGCATTACATTTACTATAAGAAAAGAGTACACGTAACCTTGAATTTTACAAACTTGGTATCTAAAGAACAGCTTGATCTTCACCTTATTTGGGAAAGTCACAATGTCTTATTTACTTCAACGCTCACCGTTTTTCGTAAAAACTATCCACAAAACGTCAAATCTCACAAAAACTTGCAAATTTAATCAGCTTTCGAATGATATGTTAAACGTAATGATTTTGTTTCAATTTCATGGAAATATTTACTTTTGAAACATCATGGGATCTTATGTTATTACATTTATTTATTATTATTATTTAGGATTTATTTTATTAGTTTTTCAATGTAATGTTTAAAATCCAGTAATAATGAACATAGACCTTAATTTTGCCGTTAGCTTCTGAATGCAGATTGTGTCTAAGAATACTACTTTTTGAAGTGAATTTTATGGGTAGATGAGTCTGTTTTTACAGGGGATGGCATTTCTACCAATCCATGTATATCTTAACACTGGAATATGAATACACTACATTGGACTATTATGCGATTGCACACTATCTGGCCCTGCCGCACTTGGTCCCAGCAACTTCTAAGGTTGGTTAGCATAACCCGTGGACTAAATTATATGTCAAGGTAGCGGTATCGCTTGCATACTTACATTAAACCGTTATAAATCGTTAGGGAAAAGTGCTTTATGTCACTTAGCAATAGTGGGTTTCGATCTAAAACACTGACTCTGATAACATGTGCTATATTAAATGTTATTATGATTATCTATCTTTGCTTTTCAAATCTATGGTTACTTGAAGTTCGTTTTTATTTTATTGTTATTTGGGGGGGGGGGCAGCGAACAAGGCTCATAATAGACTCACCCGCGAATTATTATGAAGTATGGAGTTTTTGAATTCTGTGTTCCTTCTCATTCATACCCATATTCTTCATTAATTTTATTTTCACGATTGCGCTCTGTCTCATTCTCAAAAAAAATCTCTTGTCAAGCAGGGCGCCTTCCGCTACACTTCCTTCGGGCTCCTTCCAGTGCCATCAAAGAATCGCAGCTATTCGGCTTGGTAAATTTTTGGGGGGGGGTTTTCATTTTATACTTCTTCTCTATAATACAGCGATGTCTCGGGTCCAATGCAATGGTCCCGCATTTAGTCTTATGTCCTTCCTCATTTTATGCGGTCTGTTTATGTGTTATCGCTTGGTGCACTCCTTGGTAAGTTCACCCCAATTTTCTGAACAACAATAGCCTTAATGATCTTTCTCTGCAGACCTTCTTAGCTCCATAATGTCTCATAGAATCTTTCAGATCTCGATGAGTTCTTGGGGTGCTGCCGTGTCTTCTTGTTTTGTCTGTCGTTAGTTTCTTTGTCGATGATTCTTCTCCATCGTTGTGATCATGACATGCATGTATCCTTCCTGTGTGGTGGTGTGCTAGGGGGCTCGGTTTAAATTCTAGCTTACACGAATCTTTCTTTCTACTTTCCGTTCAGCAGTCATTGTTTCCAGGTTTAGGGGAGGTCTGCGCATCGGTTCGACCTGATCCCATATGAGTAATAAGACTGGCTTTACTACTGCTATTGTTATGTGCCTGATCTTGTCTTTATCTTTTTAACTGGACAGGCTCTGTTAAAAAAAAAATTTTTCTAAGTGTAGTGTACAAAGCTGTAAGTATGGCTCTAGGGTTTAGGCGATCTTTTCCTTGCTAGGCCTGCGTCGTTCCTGTTCGAGCAACACTTCTAGCTGCAGATGATCTCCCCGGGCTAGTTATGTTATCATATCTGTGTTAGTCGTTTGATTGGCCCTGTATTTATTTTCGCACTACTTTTCTTTAGGGGGGGGGGGGGGGATCATGACAATTTGGACGTCTGTGTGGGACTTGTCGATCATTTCTGTTTTTGCGATAAGAATATTTGTAGTCTGCAGAGCCAGATCATATGTTATAATAATGCGAGACACTTAACCTTTGCGGGTGGGCTGTATTTCGGTACGCTTTTTTCGGCCTCTGTCGCCCCTGCATCGTTTGTACTTCCCAGAGTTTCTTTCATATTATGCCCAAAAACCAACATTGAATTGAGCTCTTGGTGAGCAGTTAATGGAATTATAAAATTAGAGAAAAAGTATTAATCGGAATTGTACCTTTTCTGCAGATATTTAAGGAGCGCACACCGCAGATTTTCCTTGCTTTCAGAAATCATGTAACAAGATAAAAAAGAGGTGTGTCTCTATTCATTTCATTAATCATTACAAATAAATGATTTCCTCAACTGCCCGCTTATGAATGAACAAGCCATTATGAGGCTTTCAAAATAGCAAATATCAATATGATTAGGCAAGAAATATTAGAAGGAGGAATGAAAGAGGCAGCGGATAAGGAGCGAGCAATTACGGAGCGAAAGAAGATTTAAAAGAAAAAAAAAAAAGAGTATAATTACAGCTTGGATAGAAGAGAAGGCGTGCCCTCTGAGAGGGGGACGTACCGGCGCCTCGTGTTTGGGCCTAAGGGCAGTGATTGTTAGTTTATAATTCCTATATTTATCTTTCAAGCCATAAGTATCGATGTGCCATGACTGATCACTTCCAGCGTTGTCGACTTGTAAGGGATACTTTCTAATTGTGTATATTATTAGTATATATCATTGGCTGATCGTATTGACCGTAATCATTACTGGAGGCATTGTGTGTTGTGTCATACATGGTTTTTGTTTGTTGTATATTGGGAGAATTTCAGAACGGAACTATAATGAAGAAAAAAAAAAAAAAAAAAAGTGTTGAAAATATAATTAGACTTTTTAAAACTAGTCATATCTAGCTTCTTTTGTTATTTGTAGATAGCTACAGCATGAGCGAAGTTCAATAGTATGATAGGTGTATGAGGATAACCAGTTGTCTGTGAAAGCGTATGGGGGGTTTATATGAAGGTATGCAGAAATTAGTAGTTTTCTAGTTGTAGGAAGAAATAACTTTCTGTGCTGCTGATGCGCAAGGCTAAAAATAAGTCGGCGATCCTGTTCATGGAAAACCCAAGTGCTGTTCACTAAATGACGCGGTCTCGGTAAGAACGATGGCTTTGGCGAGGAAGAATCTGTGCATGATATGTGGTTCGATCCAGGGCTTTTGGGTTGGGCAGTTATTTGATTTAAATTAATCGGCTATTATTATTATGGGTCTGGAACGCGAATTGAAGGGCGCGCTGTAATAAGAAGGAAAAAATGTAGCAGTCAAAGGGCTTCACAACCTGTGAAAATAATTATTATTTAGAATAAAATAATAAATAATATGAAATAAACATAAACAGTAAATATAGGAGGTAGGAAAAATAAAGCAGGAATAGTGAATTCGTCAGTTGTGCAAAAATAATGAAAATTCGTGTAAAAAAACTTTTCACATTTTTATACAAGCTAACAACGTGGTCATTGGCAGTTTTCGTGGGGATCTAAATGGTTTAATGGTTAAGAAGTTATATTTGAAAGTAAAAAAGGCTGTAAAGTTTTAACAAATTCAGTATTACAAAATCACTACTGACTTATGATTCAAAATGTTTTGCGAAAATTGGTTAGTACAGAAGATCTTGGATCGAATCTCTAACTGGGCGTGTTACGGATTTTCACGAAATAACATTAAATAGCGAATCCTTCCTGACCAACGTATAGCTAGAATAGTTGGAACCTGAAGGATAACCCATCCGTCTTTCAGTCATTGTTGGCTTAGTTGGGAATATAATAGATTACACGTGCAAGTCCCAATGAAACAACAGACATAGCCCAACTAACCCTAACTTTCCTTAAGAACATTGATAAATTTTATCTGTTCTGAAGGGGAGAAGTAAAGAATCAAAATTGTGCGACTTTTTAGTAGTAAGTAACTTTGGAATAGTTTTCCAAAAATTTATAGATTACTCTGAACAACACATACTACACTCAAGGTCGCCATATCAAGATTATTAGAACATTTAATTTTTTCAAAGAGACTTTTTTGTTTCTTTTTTTTAATAACATTTATTGAAATTTAGCAACTGTACAATATTTATACATCAAGTCAATTTGCTGTTAACTATTACAATAACGTGACAAAACTTGATAAGAACTACTCATCAGTAGCACTTTAATAAAAATTCTACACTAGAAGGTCTCTGGGCCATCTTCTTTTCATACGCCTCGGAGGATTATCAGGAATCGTGAGGGAAGCAAGTAGAGAAATTGGGAGATTTGAGTGTCGTTATAGGAGCTTAACTATGAAAGGATGTGTATATCTGGTTAGGACTAAATCTGCAACATATGGAACATTAAGATCTTTATGGATAGAGTTTATTGGTGACAAAGTAAGGTCATTGAGGATTTTTTCGAAAGGATTTTGGATTGTAAGGAGATGAATTGGATGGTTTAGATGTGGAGCCCCAAAGCTCAACTGCAAAAGGGTCCGTACGTCCAGATAGGTCTAATCACAGTCATGTATATTAGTAGCCTTTGTAATTAATTGGGAGCTTTGAACTAGGTTGTATAATTAATGTTGAAGTAGTCTGTAACGACGGGCAGCTTCTTGTCGTTTTAGTCTTGTATGTGGATTCCAAGTAAGAGATTTGTCCAAGTGAAGTCCTAGGTAGCGGATCTGTTCAACAGGAATTAGTTTTAGTAGAAACTAAACTAAAAATGAAGAAAAATGGAGCTGACCACACTGTTCTATTCCAATGTGTTGCATATTTTATCTTATTATTATTATTTTTTTAGAGAACCATGTTTTTGTAATAAAAGGTGTAATACCTCAACTTTGGTCAAATATTTTTTAAATCAGACTGCATTTTCCGATTGAACAATAAAAATAACAGAGCACATTTAACTTTCAGTTTTACCAAACAGGGACCTAAAAAACAGGTTAATCTTTAACTCATTTAGCAAACTATTTATAATACTTTAACGCTCAAACGTTTTTCTAAAAAAATCCACAAAATTGCAAATACAGTAGACCCTCGGTATAACGCGGCTTGTTATACCGCGGATTCGGATATAACGCGGGTCAAGCTCCGGTCCCGATCCTGATTTAATTGAAATTAATACAAAATAAGATTACATCGTATTATGGTTTTAAAACCAACAATAGAAAACTTGAAAACAATTCATTAGAAAATTGAGTCACAAAAACTATAGAAAAAACGAAAAGGTTCCAAAGTTTAATAAGTTCTGGGAAAAAGAGAATTCTGCAAATTAAGTTACATTTGTTATTTTTTTTTTTTTTATGTGTTCCGGACACACTTCTAATTTTACTGAGCATTAAAAGGAATTTGTAAAGGAAAAAATTATAACTGGTTGTTAACGTAGGAAATAAACTAAATAGGACGTTTAGAATGAATTACGATTGTCTAACCAAGTTTCATTGTTTTTGTTCAATATCAAACTTTTAAAGTTTGATTTTTTATTAGCATTTTAAAAAAACTTTTAGGAAAGGGCGTGGTACAACCACTTGTGTCGTCCTGGAAATAACGCCGAAATGTTTGCTTAGACAATGACGATTGAAGATCTCTTCCCGGTAACCTACCTAGATGACGTACGGAGAAGTTGTCTCGTCCTATTCCTGCCTTCTTGCGTTCATAGAATCCCCTTCACTTCATTTTTAAAAACTGTGTATTAATTTATTCCTTTAGTTGTTGCCCGAGTTTTATATCATAGTACAATTTTCATTAGTTTTTTGACCCCCAATGATTCATACTTCTGCCTTCGTTATACCGCGGGTACGTCTATAACGCGGAGGGTTTCATTCCCCCTTAACCCGCGTTTTTAAAGAGGGTCCACTGTATCAGAAAAAACTTGCAACTTTAAACAGCTTTCAATCAATTTGGCCTATTTTCAATCATTTCATTTTTTTCACACTAAGAGTGAATCACCCTCACAATACTAATTAGTTTAACTAAAACAGTAATAACGATTCAGTTCTATAAAATTTAGCGTCACATCAGAAAAAAATAATAATCTCTTCATTAAAAAGTAGGAGAAACTATTAACTTTTAAAAGTCACAAGTCAATTGTATGATTTATAAGCAATCAAGGCAAAATAAAAGAAAATACTTTAAAGTAGCTTTATTTCAATGCTCAGACTTGATACTAAGAAAGGTTATTGAATGGCGGTGGACAGGGAAAGGATGACAGAGGCAGGTGCCCTTTGCAAAGCAGGGATTTAGATCGGCCAGTTAGATTGGACCTCTGGGAATACCGGGGATCTTTCTTCCACCATCGGGGGGGGGGGGGGGGGGGTTCATTAGTACGGATAATGACTTACGGGGGATTCCCTTCCCATTGGTTAGGTCTAATTTTCTTTTCACTGCCAATCGAATGAAAGTTAGCCTTTTTAGAATGTAGCAATTATCGTAGATTTTTTTATCATAAGGTTTTACAAAAACAACGTCAAGATATTAAGAATGCAGTAAGGAAGAAGCTTAATGAATGAAACTTCTAATTACTGGAGACAGCACAGTAGAAACATCAAAATAAGAAACTGTATTTCTATCTTATTAAGGAAAAAATACATTTTTTGATTACAGCTGCTCCACGAAATTAATTTCGACCTTGCTCTGGCATATAGGCTCAACTACCCAGACCAGGTTCAGCAAAAAAAAAAGCAAGCATAATCCCAGGTTTTCCAAAGTTATTCTTAATAATATTCAAGTCAAATTATAATTTAAGACATGCGGTCTTTATCTTGCATGATTCTCGTTGATTTTATTTAGTATTTTTTTCGGAGTCCTCCAAACAGTATTATGTACAATAAATAAAATTGTACTTATATTTGATCACTGGTATACAATCATGCTTGTAATAAAAATTTTGAAAACCATTATTTTTTCAATTATTTGAATATTTTTTCAATAGAAAATATTTTCTTGTTGTCAATTATATAAAATAAAATACTGATTTACTGTTGTATAGGTATACATTTTTGGTTTGATTTATTTTTTTCATTAAATCTTTTCTAGCCGATTATTTTGTTCTTTATGAATTTTTTTTTTAGTATAGTTCACTTCTTATTTTGTAAAACGTTTAATTTTCTGAATAAAATAGACTATCACTACGCTAAGTAGGACAGCTCTGGAAATCGAATTTTATTTGTATGTAAAGACCTATGAAATTTGATTACGAAAAGTACTGAGATTGTGCATTTTAAAGTAACTTAAATTCATATAACATCTCATGCTCGAAACTTTTAACGTTATTCGATGTTTGACAATAGATGTTAATGCTTTCGAATACTATCGAACACCGATGACCATATACCCGTTAATCAATTATAATCTTTTATTCTCATTGAAATGAAAATTGACGATAAGTAAACGAAATTCCAGGTGAATTGTAAAATTCAAGCATAATCCACCTTTCCTTTTTCCCGAATTTCCAGTTATTCTCTGTCAGTGGCCATCCAGTGAGGAATAGGTTAGTAACACCCTTCTTACCTTCCACAGTTAAAGTGTATTAGTTAAGTCCCAACAAACATACTAACTTCTTCTACTATATTCTTTACTTTAAAACGTATTTTTTTTTTTATATATTAAAAGGTGTATCTTTAAATAAATAATTGGTCAAATAACAATACACAGATGATCCAGTTTAATAATAAATATTTAGGCCACAATGAAGTAAAAAAGGTTATTATTTCCACTGGCAATATCTGGTGGTCCCTTTATCCCTCATTTATTATGGCACTTTATTCCAGAGATGGATACAAAATTTTATTTACCACTTTGCTGAAATTTCTTGTTGAGTATACTAAACTTAATTAAAAGAGAATAGATTACTTAATTATTTAAAGTTTTTTTTTTGTAAAGAAGAAATAAAACCCTCAAATACTTTAACTAAATAAAACATATGTGTTTTGGACTTAAATAACATAGGTTTCAAAGTCACTTAGGTGTATAGCAAGTAGGTACAGTTACGGTGGAACCAATTTTCCTTCTTTATAAAAAAATCTTTATATAAATTACATATTTATTATTTCCCGAAGGACGGCATTAAAATTTTTGACGCCCTTGTAAAAAATCTTTATCAATATAACCTCATTTCAAAACAAGATAAACTACTTGTAAAACAAATTCTTATATAGGTTACATAGATTAAAATTAGTATTCCTGCTCAATCCCATTTCAAAAGATAAACACTTGAGTTCTTATTAGAGATTAAAAGTATTCCTGCTCCTAATCCCATAAAGATTTTTTAGACTTAATAGTAAATTTTTTTACCCAAAATGATTTAGATTACTTAATCCCCAGGGTGTAAAATGCTTTTTTTATTTCCTAAGCATAGCTAGGTAATGTTTACTTTATGAACCAACTGGAAAAAAAAGGAAACAGTGTATACAGTACCATCTCATAATTAATGGTGGATATACAAAAAGCACCCTAGAACTAACTTTCGGTCAAAAAACTAAAAGCTGAGATTAATGAACAAAATTTCTGAAAACTAAACTGAACAGTTTTTGTTATTTTAGTATACTTACTAAAATATTATTAAAATAAAATAAGACGATGATAGATAAAAAAATAAAAATTACACATTAAAATAAATAAAAGTTAAATTTAAAAATAACAAAAATGATAGCCTATTCGAAACCAATTTTGAAACAACTCTTGGAATTAGAAGAAATAAACTTTATATTATTGAAAACAATATTTTTTAGAAAAATCAATTTAAAAATGAAAATAAAATAAAATAAATAAATAAATATTACTCACAACAAGGTGTATATTGATCATACAGCCTTACCTGGAAAACAAAAAATAAGATAAAATTAAAATATAATAACATTGCAATTGAATAAAATACAACACAAATGGACGTAGCAGACGACCATAATAGTTCCGGGGTCAAGGGAGTGTCAGGGACACTAAAAGGCCAAAGAGGCAACAAAATAAGTTGGTCACGTCAAAAAAATATTTATTTATATTATTTTTTTTTTCATCACAAGCAGAAAGAAAATAATTCTTTGCAAATATCTTTGTTGGTACAATAATTAGTAAAAAAAAAATCAATAAATCAAATATTAGGAGCCCAACAATAGATAAGGAGGATTCCAACTTCATAATGCATACAAAAGAAAATAACAAATTTAACAAACATTCTGGAGTTACAAAAATTGTCACGTATAAAAAAGTCTAAATTTAATATTTAAGAATCAAATCGTTTTAAACAAATCCATTCCTTGATACTAATTTGTTTGCTTGCAGATATTTACGGCGTGCCAGTTCCATCCAAGACAACTTATTAAGAATGGTTTCGACGATTTAAAAATGATTTTGACATGGAAAAAGAACATGGAAAACCACGCGCGAAATATTAACTATGGGGTTGTTGACAAACTCGATTGAAAACTATCATTAGGGATCTTTACCGACGACAACTAAGTGGAGGGTAGCTATAGAACAAAAGTGACTAGACAACGTGAATAAACATAGTAAAATAAGTTTCAACATATTTAGAATTGTAGATCGTTGGGGTCATAGATACACAGCAATTAAAAATAATATTTTAATTTATAATGCTATAATGCCGAGGTTTCGACTTATAATGCCTCCATCAGGGGTTCAGAGAGGATGGTAAACAAACTAAAAGAATATTTCTATTCATGATGATGATTGTATTGTTGAATGCGAGTTGTTACTAAGAAGATGAAATGGTCAGGGGTGCAGTCAGGATGAATAAACACGGCAAGCTTTTAAATGAATTCCAGGCACGCCGAAATACAATATAAGTTTTCCATTTAAAAACTGCCGTGTTTATTCATCCTTACTGCACCTCCTGACCATTTTTCATCTCCTTAGTAAAAAATATTTTTTTACCAGTTCGTTTACCATCCTTTCTGAACCCCTGATTGAAGGCTTGCAATGCAAGTCGAAACGTCGGATTATAAATTAAAATATTATTTTTTATTTCTGTGTATCTATGACTGCCTACCCCAACAATCTACATCCCTAAATACTTCACAGTCAACTAATACCTTATGAATAATTTTCAACATGTTAACGCTAGACCACATAATACAAATATTTCTATTACTGTACGTGAACAATAGACGTCTAGCATCAAATTTGGCTTGATAATTGAATTGCATCAAAAAAATATAAATAAATAAATTAAAGAAAAAAGAAAACTAGGACTTTTTCAGTCTAGGAATCCGTAAATTAAGTAAAGAAGTAGTCGAAGGTTTTTAGCTGGGAGAATAAATAATTCTTACATTTTATTAAGAAGCAAAGCAAAGCTGTTTCGTTCAAACAAAAATAGTGGAATTATTTTGACAACCCCCCCCCCAAAAAAAAAAATCATTCTTAAAAACTTTACCAATGTGCTCATAATTTGCTAGCATATTTCAGAGATGGAACCTCGGATCTCCGCTTCTACACCTACTTTAATTATTTATTTTTTAATCAGAGTTCAATCAAAATGCTCAAAAGATAACAAAATAAAAAAAAAAAAACAGGGATACATAGTAATCATCCAGTTTTCCCTGAAAACAAAAAAAAAAAAAAAAACAAAAAAAAAAAAAAAAAATGAAAAGATCATCCGAACAAAAAAAGAATTAAATTGGAAGAAATAAATACCGGGCTTGAGGGAGTGGAACCTTTGTCTTTGAGGTTTTATGCGACAGCTCACACTCCCATATTTTATGTCTTTAACAGGGATACCATCAAGGGAATGCTTTGAGGTTTTAGAATTCCATGTAAAGGTTGACAAATATTGCCAGAGTTAGGAATACTTTTTTCCTTTGTAGTTTTGAAATTAGTTGCATACACTTTAGCACAAAGCAGAAATGTTTCTAAATCAGTGTAGGTACGCATGATAGGATAGCTTTTTTCATTGTTATAATACTATCTGCCTCAGTGAGGGACAACAGGTAATAGGGATAGTGGTGTACCCATTCGCACAATATTTTTAAATTAAAAAAAAAAAACACCCAATGTGGGGAACCTCAAAACAAGCCTAAAGCAATCCCTTATTGATAGCCAAAGCCAAGATTCAAAGAGATTCCAGAACTACTTCCATCTCTCACCTGCGTCACTAGTATCGATATCCAGTGGAGGCTGATGGGAGCGCTGTAGCCAAAGACGAGTAAGACATGAGTGCAGAAGCTGGTCAACCCCCAACATTACTACAATGGTTTTAACCGCCACTGCCGCTTTAACCTTCTGGGAGGGTATTATTGATTACTACTGGATAGATATTGAGGTGGAGGAATACGATGATTGAATATATTTTGATGAAATTAAAATAGTAGAATCAATAAAATTAGGAATACTCAATTTTATATTGCAGCACTTAATTTTTTTTTTTTTTTTTTTTATCCCAGATAGAATATTCATTTTACTACATGGTTATACCACTATTTTAGTCCTGAACATTAACAAGACAAAATCCAAAGATTTTGTAGAAGGTTATAAAAGCTGATCGTTGTGTACAATTTATTTCTTAAATAATGAATGTTATATTTAATGAGCTATTAATATTTTTTTTTTCGTAATAGCACTTTATGGTACCGTTTCAGAATCTGGGCTCTAGCACACCGACCTGACCCGCGCTACACCGACCAGTTCGATCCTTACGCTTCAGTTCGAGTTTGCATTTATCGATAGCTCTTTCCTATAACCTCACATGTAAACATTAACTTTTACAGTTTCAGCTTGGATTGTGTTGTTTAGTTTGTTATATTGATATTTAGTCTTCTTAAATGCAAAAAGGTGGAACAGAAGTTAACAACACGAGTTTCATAATGGATTTAATATTTTATATATTGATGTTTTTCTTATTTCCTCTTCCTTAATGTGTAAAACTGTTATCGGAGTTAACAAGATTAATTTCTACATGGATTTGGCGTTTTATATATTTATATTGTGTTATATCAATTTAAGTGAGAAATTTCAGTTTGCACATTTTGTAAATGCATTGTTTGTCGTTCGTACTTATTGATCTACATAGAGACAGATCGTATTGATAATTCAATAAAACACATCTATCTAAAAATAAATATGAGAGAGTATATCAGAAGTTTCATACTAGCTTATTACCACTCCCCCCTCAGAAAATATAGCACAAATTAGCATCATAACATTCAACAAGGATTCTGGGATTTATATATTTATAATTTGTTATCACCACTTTCCTAACATCAGAAAGTATATAAGAAGTTAACATAACTTGAGATTTAGTATTATATTAATTCTGATTTAATATTAGATTAATTCAACATTGATTTAGTGTTTTATATTTTCTTCTTTCCATTTCATTATTTTCTTATTTCTCATTTTAATATCAGAATGTAAAAAAAAGAAGTTAATAAGATAATTTGAACATGGATTTAGAATTTCTCCGTAAAGTGAGGAGTTTAACCTTTTCCCTTGAAAGTAACGACTAAAACATCGAAATAAATTGTAAGAAGGTTAGAATCGATAAAAGGTATCCTGGGCGCGTTAAGGAGCTGGAGCCTCGCTTCCGAAAGGGTGTCTACTTTATAATTAAATCAGGTATTTATATTTTTTACCTACCTTTTCTTTCTTAGAATTCATTCCACCCTACGCCAGTCAGTTCGAACCTGGGATCTTTGGTTTATCATGGACGTAATTTTTCTCAAAGAGCTGTTACCTCTGAGACAAGCCCCGTTCCCCAAGAAATATCGATATCGATAATCAATAATCGATATATATTTTTTAATATCAGTACCAGTAGTAGTAGATAGAACAAAAAAAATTACCTACAAATCACTGGAAACTAGTCCTAATGAACTAAATATCATGTAATTTTAACAAAAAAAAAAAAATTATATATATATATATATATATATATATATATAATTATAAAAATCTAAAAAAAACATTATTCCCGTGACAAAGTCCCTTAAGAATAACTTTAAATAACAAAAGTAAGATCATAACTGGCCGAGAGCTGTCAAAAATAAAACAACAAAGGTAAAATTGAATACAAATAGGAATGAGAAAAAAAAAAATACAGAGAAAAAACTAGAAAAAGAAAAAAACTATAAATAACAAGAGAGTGAACAAATAAATATACAAAATAGAGGTTAATATTGTAAATAAAATTGCAGAAGAAGAAAAAGAACAAACAGAAAACTTAAAGAAAAATAAAAGATAGAAAATCGAAAATTATCATTACAAAAAATAAAATAAAATTATCATAATCAAACTATAATTTATGCTAATGTTTTGTGCCTGACTGGCTCAGTGATTAAATTATATGATTACATACGTAGTACATACATCCTTATAATCAGAGAGCGTCGAGTTGGAGGGAAAGAAGATGGTGAAAGAATAGTGATTTGAATGTTCCAAGGGAAGAAGCATTGCGGATACAGGGGGGGGGGGGGGAGGAAATTGCAAAGAGTAGAGGATCGGACAAGGAAGGAACGTTGGAATGCAGTACTTCTGTGGGATGGAGTATAGAGATCGGAAAGACGAGATCTTGTATGCAGTGATTTGATAGCGGACTTGAATTTCAGGTTACTGTAAATAAAGGGAGGGTTACGGGTGTTGATAACCTGGAATAGGTAGGGGCCTAGGAAGTATTTTATGCGGAAGGAGGGGAAAAGCCAATTTAACTCAGTGTAGAGATGCGAAACATGGGAACGTCTCGAGGTTCCGAAGACAAACCTAATGAAGCAATTCATGATCTGTCTTCAAGAACCGTCGAGAGCCCGCCATATATCACGCAACAATAGTCAAATTGGGGAAAGATAAGGGAGGATACTAGAAGTTTGCGTGTGGGTAGGGGAAGGAGGTGATGGGAGCGGTGAAATAGTTTTAGGATAGAAATGGTTATATATATACATGGATACATTTCTTGACTGTTACTAAACATATGTATCTATATATATATATATATATACATAAATCCGTAAATGTTTCTAGTTTATTTTCAGAATAAGAAATGGATATATTTCATAGCTTCGTTTCGTTTCGAACAAACAAAGTGACTGATATAAACGCCTAAAAGGTTGAAAAGAAGACATATCATTTTGAAACTATTTAGAAGGTTTCGATAACAAAAAAAAGTTGTAGTTTTTTTGGGTCTACATGTAAAATAAAAAAAGAGGAAGGAGGTGATGGATGCGGAGGCTGGGGAAGGGGGCTATCATTAGTGATCTAGTGATGGGCCCTAACGAGAACCTCACTCATCAATCAACTCCCTTCAATCTTCAGTTTCACTTTTCTGATCAGCTTCATATTTTCTCCTATGATTTATTTTACACTCTTCTTCATCATTAGGCCCTGTCTTGACTATTTTTTTTGGTAACTATCATAAATATAAAAAAAGAAATATAACAAAATTTAATAATATCAACAACACCAATGTTATAAAAATTCATCTGCTATTTACTGCTTTATGTTATGGCATGACTAGATGTCAGACATCAATAGATGGGGGCTATTTTGTCATAATAGACTATACCTGATATTAGGAAAGTTTGGTAAAAACCCCATGGGCAATAGTCATGAGTCGTTCTAGGTGGAACGGAACCTGGAATTGGTTCCACCTTTTGAACCGGTATGGAGCGAAACGAATCATCCAAGTTTTACGTTCCACTTGGAACGAAAATCAACGCCAAAAGATCTCTTGTTTCGTTGGCTTAGATTGTTAGAGTGTTGATTGTATCTCTCGTTTCGTTACACCCAAAGTCGTTCCGACTGCTTTGTTGCGACGATCCTGCCGCTCTTGATAAAATAAGAAACGGAGACCCTCAGGTCCCAAAATACCCTACAGCGTCAGCTCTTATAACTTATGTCAATGGTCTTAACGAATGTTTTGAGAAATTTTATCAAAGGACCCTGAAGTTGCAGACTTTGATTTATCCACAAAGAACATAATTGAAAAACTCAAATATGAATTAAATCAGCAAGAGAGATTTAGTTTTCTCGAGCAAAGCAAGGACGCTGTCGGTATGCACGTTCCTTGATCCCCGCTATAAAATTTTGGTTATTAAGAATCAGAACCAAGCTAAACATACAAAAAGTCTTGAAATTTACTAATTTGATAAGTTTTGTTGCAACATGAGTGCTTTTCAACAGCAGGGATGGTTTTATCCAATCGTCGCACTCGCCTTTCACCTGATAAAACTAAAAACTTTTATTTTTGAATGTTAATTTCCAAAGAACAAATCTATAAATATTTTCTGTTTGATTTTCATATTTTGTTTTAAAAAAAAAAAAAGATTAATAAAACTATTTTATTAAGGTTTTTGTGGGAAAGAGAGTATAAGGAGAGAGAATAGCGTGAACCTAGGAAAGAAGGAAGGAGCGATCGGAATGGGGAAAAGGTGGGAAGAGAGAAGGAAGGTGTGTTTTGATAAGAAGTGAAAATAATGATATTTGCGTGGTCTCTAAGGCCGTTCCAAAAAAAAAAAAAAAAAAAAAAAAAAAAAAAAAAAAAAAAAAAAAAAAAAAAAAAAAAAAAAAAAAAAAAAAAAAAAAAAAACAATTTAAGAAGCATACATTTCTTTAATAGCTGTACTTATCGACTTAAACCTTCCTAATATTACCTATAGAATTTTGAATTTAAAATAGAAGAGGGGATTAACAGCCCGAAGTCACAACAAGGGATGGAACAAAACTGCATGGTAAGTAGGTGGTAGGTTAGTGAAACTAACGTGGAACAAAAATTGGAACAGGCAGTAAAATCTCATTCCTCTTTTATGTCGGAACGGCCCTTCACTAGTATGTAGTAGGTTCGTCAACCTAACGTGGAACGAAAAATTGAACTGGTTCCAATAGTGGAACGGAACGTAAAATCTCATTCCACTTTGAAGTCAGCCCTTAACTAATGGGCAGTGGGCAACATAAGAAGACCAATAACTTAAGAAATTTTTAACTCTATTAATTTTAAAACTTATTTAATTTACAACTAGTTTTGTTACTAAGCTGTCAAATCCAGAACAGTCTTAACAGCACTAAGGGATTTCGGGGCGAAGAGAGATATCAAACCAAATCGCCACCAATCAATTTTTCGCTTGTTAAACGAGTAATCTCGTTATGAGGAAAACCTGAGCCAAATTTTATTTTAAATTGAGAGGAGGTATTAACCGTAAACAAGTATTTTCCAACCACGTTTTTTCCCCCATATTTTCCCGTTCAGTAGATAGATTTAAAACCCACGAGTCACATCTGATGAAAAAAAAAACTGAAATATACCATGCTTTCAAAGGGGAATCATTGAAATCATTCCCAGATGGATAATAGCAAATAAAAAAATATATAAATGAATATTGCTTAATAAATAAAACACATTAAAAATAACAAAATATATTATAACTTTAATTAGAAAAAAAGAGTTAGTGAGCAAAGAAGATATATTTATAATATTTTGCTATATAAAATTCTTCTGCAGAATTTAAATTTTTATTCTTAAAATAAAAAATAAAAAAATATTTTGACAATATATCACAATCTGCTGCAGTAAAAGGCAAGTAGTATTAATATTGGGTAAAAAATAAAGACACAATTAAAAACTTACAACTATCGATGTTTCGGCTAATAATGTACGCTATCTTTAAATATATAAAAAATATACATTATATTACAAAAAGATAAAAAAAAATTAAAGATAAAGTTTTTTCCTTCATTTCACAATATATATAAAGTTAATGTGTGGAAAATTTTTCACAATGACATTTAAAAAAAAAAAACATTGTTAAGAGAGCTACTCATTAGTTACATTTCAATGAAAGTTGTTTATTGAGGCTAGCGAACGCTATGTCGGCACACTATACGGGACGCATTTTCCTGCATAACCAACTTTGTTAGAAAATACGCTCCGATGCGCTTCGCTACGATATCTCATTAGTGTGTTCTAGTCTATATAAATTATGTAGACCATCTTCTTTTCAGACAGCTCGGAGGGTAATCGGAAATCGAGTGGGATACAAGTTAGAAGACAAGTGGATTTGGTGTGGGTATGGAGCTTATCATGGAAGGATAAGTATATAGTTTGGCCCTAAATAAGCTACATATATGGCCTTAACATATATTCTAGAAACAATCGAAAATTCAAAATATCAGCAGTTTTATAAACATACTGTATATATTAATTGGGATAAGAGAGCGACATAACTTTAAGAAAAGATAAGTATATAACAAATAAGGAGTAGAATATCAAAACCAGCCAAGTCCAATTTTCTATTTTTTATTTTATTTTTTTTTATAGTATCGAATTAGTCAACTGTTAACCAAAATGGTTTTCAGCCAAGAAATTACTCAGGTTCTTGAGATCCTTCCTCCAAGCCGATATTCCTTCATTTTCTGATTTTGTAGTTGTTTAGCTGCTTCTAAACTCTTTTTTTTGCCCTTTCTTATATATGTGAGTCTCCTTTAACATTTTCCGAAGAATTGTCTGTCCTGAATGTGTAATTCAGAGATGTTAGAGGTTTAATGATCATGTTTGACTTGCTTTTATCACAATGATGTTTTATTGCAAGAGCTAATTCTGTGGATGATGCTGGTCAATTTTGACTCGTTCATTCTCCAATTTCCATTTTTTTTTTTTTTTTTTTTTTTTTAATACATCATCAGTAGGGTGTGTAAGTCCCCCTGCCCTCCACAAAACAAAATAGTTAAATCAAATTGAAAAAGAGGTATACAAAATAACTAATCCTCTAAGCCTCTAACTTATCTAGACTTTTACTCTTTACTTTTTACTGGCTAAAAAAATTTTCAAAAATGGACTCGTCTGGAATTGGATTTCTACGCCTCAAATAATAAGGTTATAAAAAAGTAAGAACAGTAGGTATGCTACAATAAAATAGTAATCTACATAGGTACTGTGTGTTTCATTTTGTATAGATTAAAAATAACATTAATCACAACTTTACATTACTTGGAACTTTCAATTTCGGAACAACTAGTTAAAACAGTTGAAAAAAAAAAAAAAAAATTCTATTCAGCTAGTGTGTACTAAATATTACAAACTATTCACTGTTCACACAAGACCTATCAAGATTACATAGAAATTCTCGCTAATAATGATTACGAATACAAACTTTTGAACAGAAGTCAAACGCAACTGAAATTTAATCAAAGCCTGGCTAATGATAATCCAATGACGCAGTGAAACAGTAGTTAGGCATTAACGACCTGACGCTATGGAAATGGGGCATTAGAATTAGTATTAAAACCGTCAATGACACGACAAGAATATCCAATCCAGCAATGTCATTATCCCAACGAACACGGAAATTATTGATGATGAGTCTTCTCCTGCATTTGTTATCGTAAACAAACGGTCATTCAACTTGGAATAATATTTAAACAGTTGTTTAAGAAATTAAATATTTAAGAAAAATCCTTCGGTCTTTGTAATGGACAATATGGTCCAGTAACCAGAGACTTAGTGAAAGAAACATATGAGTTTTTTTCTACGTTTAGTAAATCGAAATTTCAACTCGTCTCTCTTTAAAAACTTAAGCAAGGAAAAAAATTGTAAAAAATATTATGATTTTTTAGGTATTTGCTTTATAACGTAATTTATTATTTATAAAAATAAATAATTATAACAAAAATGAAATAAAAAAAAAAAAAAAAGAAACCTACGCTGAATTTGCTGATATTTTTTTTTTCCATTAAAGTATTTAATAGCTAGAGCGCGTTACTGGACAGTGTGTTAACATAATCTTGAATCTTAGGAAACTTTCTTCTTATTAATTGAAATAATATTTTTCTTTTTTATGTATGCAATACGAAAAAAAATATATTACAAAAATGAATTTAGGATACGATGCAATTGTGACAGAGAAACATAAAAAGAAACGGGACTTGAATGTAGAAATAAAAACGGAGTTACGGTTAAGAATACTATTAAATTCCATAAATACGTAGAAAAACATAGGATTTGTCAAATGCGGTCAAATGGAAGACAGTAAAGAAGTTTGAAGGGTAGTAGCGTTAAGTTTAAAATATAAATGTAGATTGGCATGAACAGTAAGGCTAAGGTATAAATATAAATGCTAATAGTTATTCATTTATTTTTTTTTTTACAATGTGCATTTTTTTTTAAATTTATCTTTTTGTTAATATTTAAAAATGAATAGAATACATGGATCAAGTAAATATGTGTAAAAATAAATACAGTAACGTGTCAATAACTAGTAAAGTAATATTGGTGCAACTTCAATAAACGTTCTATACTAGAAGGTCTCGAGGCCATCTTCTTTTCGGACGCCTCGGAGGATTGTCAGCTATAGATTAAAACGTAAGCGGATTGAGATGAGCATTTAGTTTACGATAAAAGGAAACTTATTTGATTAGTGTCAAATCAGCGACATACAGGATACTAAGGTTTGTGATAGTTTGTGACATTTTTCAAAGGATTTTGAATTAGATGGGGTAATAGATTAATGAATAAGGTAAGGAAAGTTAAACAATAGACATAAACTGTAGAAATTTACATTCATAGAGGATACAAGACAATTATGTTTCTTAGAAGGATAGAATGCCAGCAAAGAGACGAAGTTTAAACGTATATACTGTACTCATCTTCTATTCTGTACTGTTTTACTAACTTAAGTTGTCCTGCATCCTAATGATATTAAACCGTAGCGGAGCAGGGTACTTTCAGCTAGTGTTCAATAAAATTTTGTTAACATTATGTATTAATTTCCCTATATTTTTTAATTAAACAGTAAAACTTTATATTTGACAAAATAAAGCTGCTAAATCTCCCAGTATTTTTTTTCATAGTCAGGGCCTTTAAAATAACCAGTAACAATAAAAAAAAATTAAGGAAACAAAAATTGTGTTGAACAGTGTAATCTATTGTTTTTTCCAATATATAGTTTAGAATAGAAAAGTCAATAACCTAAATTAATAATTAAATTAAATTAAAAATAAATGATATTCGAAATAATGACAGTTGAGAGAAAATACAATTTTCAAACGTGACTTTTTCCATTCAAACCAATATAGCTCCTAAACAGCTGGTCCAAGCGGGGTATGGAATAAAACAAAAAATATTCTCCATCAGGTTACTGATAAGGAAACTTGTCAGCAAATGTTTGATACGAGCAACACTACAGAGCTAGGGCGCGTCAAAAGCCCCAACACTAAAAAAGAACAAGTGAAGTTTTATTTTTCCATTAAATTTTCAAAAAAAAAAAAAAAACAACGCAAGTTTTCGACTCAACAGCACCCAGGAGCCAGGACCAGAGCGTGTTGTTATATTTTTGAGAGTGAAAAAAACGTTACAACTTGACTTTTTCCATTCGAATCAATGCAGTTCCTCGGTATTATATATCAATATAGAACTGTTTGAGAGTTGATATTTTGGTACATCGGAACCATATCTTAAACGACGAGTGTATCAACATAAATACAGTTGCACGTCTATAAATAAAAACCCGAACAAACCTGACCAAACAGCTCTCACCACACATTACAGGCAAACAAAACATACTTTTAAATTTGATTTCCCCAAAATTATTCACCATGAACAAAATAATTTTAAAAGAAATATTAAAGAAATGATAACCATAGAAAAATTTAAAAACCGCGCAATAAACAAAAAATCAGACGTTTTAAATCTTAACACCTGTTATTCCAACTTAATACATTCAGACCAATAATATACATTTACATTTATATACATCATACAAACCATTTTTCCATTTATTAGTAGATTACACTGAAATATTTTTGTACCTGCATCTTTGGGAATACCCACACAGTCCTTTTAACTTAATTTTTAAGAAATAGGGTTTTCCCCACTAACCCGTGTTAACTGTCTGTTTAAACTCCCTCCACCAGTAACATTGTAAGTAGCTTCATATTCCTCTATATTCTGTAATTATATATATCACCACTGAATGTCGCTATTTGACTGTAACACTATGTTTTTAACTAACACTCCATCACATTAAAACATCCAAAAGGATGATATTTTGTAAAACTTTGTCTAGATACATTATATTTTAATAATATATGTATCAATGTACTATTTTATTCTGAATAAAGATGTTTTGAAATAAAAAAAAAAAAAAAATTATATATATTTTTATTACCCTACACATGTTGTTATATACCTACCTGTACTGTAGCTAACTTTATGTTTTGAAATAACTGTATAATTTATATAATTTTATTGTAACCTGTTTTTTCCCTATAGGGCATGATTATGAGAACAATATAGTCTCGAAACGTCGCCAAAATAGTTGTTTTTTTTATTTTATGACTGAACCTCAAGAACCTTACAAACATTAATAGTAACAGTCAAGAAATTTATCCATATAACATATATATATAATATATCAATAATATATATATCCATATATATATAATAGATACTCCGACAAGGGAACTGGCGTCAAATATTCAATCCGAGCACAACCAAAATAGCTAGAGGGTGTCAGGAAAGCCCCAAAAATTAAACAAATTAGGTATACGTGACTAATATCAATGTTATATAGGTCCTAACCTAAACCATTAGAGCATTTAATCAATACAGCTCCCAAACGGTAGTAGTAAACGAACAAACTGAAAAAAATTGTATCCTGCACCACTACAACCGCTGAAAGAACTTCGATTCAGAACTTTCCCAAACCAAAGAATGAGCAAAGAAGTAATTTGGCCAAAATTCCTCTCAATTGCTACATTATTCACGTTGTATTACCCATATTACCACATACTAGATTATAGCTAAGAGAGCCATCTTATAAGACTAACTACTATTTATTTCTGTTACTTCTGATAAGAGAAGAGTCGTCAAATACAATTAAAAACTTAGGCAAAGCGTTACTTTTTTCAGTCAAACCAATGTAGCTTCTGAACAAAAGCTCCTAGTGACAAATGTTATACAACAACAAATATTTTTTTCATTAAATTGCTGATAAGGAAACTTATCAAATTTTCGATCAGAGTAACACCAAGAGAGCTAGAGCGTGTCAAAATGTTACATTTTTGGGTGAGGAAAAAACTTAACACATTGTGAAAGAGAAACAAACGTTACCCCCTAACCCCAACCAAAAGATATATCCATGTCGAAACTATTAACTTTTAAAAAAACTTTTAATTTTTTATGGAAAGAAGAACTGAAGCTGCTGAAAACCTGTTTTAAAGCATAACCTAATTCTTAGATATCCTAACCTAATACTTATTGTTGAAATATCAATTTTTGTATTCATAAAATATACATTCAATAGAACATTTTACAATTCAAATCATATAAAAATAAAAATAAAATAATGCAAAATCTAGCATTGAAGACCGTTATGACATTATTAAAAAAAAAAAAAAAATTAAGTTGCACTAAGAGAACTCCCGAAAGCGATAAGTGGTTAGCGAACTTCGTAAAGCACTAAGAGAAAAGTGAACCAAGTTTAAAAACTTTCCTCTAAATATCGGAATCGGGCGGAAGTAGTCATTTCTATTTCTTTCAAGACCATCTTTCCAACTAATTGTAAGTATATAGTTTAATAGTCATTAATTTAACTGGGAACTGCGGCTATAAAGAGTTGTTTCCTACTAATAACTTTTTTCAGAAATTATTTTTTTTATTTTGATTAATAACTATTACAAAGTGGCACACTAAAGATCAATTATCAATTATCAAATATAATCTACAAGTTTATGCTATATTTATAACTTTTTTCATAAATCTATATATTGAAATTAACAGATGTATGACAATATATATATATAAATAACTTCTTTACAATATTCGGGTTATAGATCCTTTATATAAATTAGCTCATTAAAGCTAAATTATGAATATTTATTTTATTTATTTATTGAAGGGCTCTACAGCTGTTGAAGAACCTTAGCCTCCTCCACAATTCGTAGCCACTCCTGGCGATCCTTGTCTTTGGTTTTCCATCTTCTGATTCCCATTTTTTGGAGATCCTTTTCGAAATTTTGTAGCCACGTCACCCTCGCCCCCCTCTTAATCGCTGTCCTGTCTGAACGTGTTTATGAATATAAAACTTAAATATATATATATATATGTGTGTATAGAGAAAGAGAGAGAGAGAGAGAGAGAGACAGAGAGAGAGAGTGAGAAACTACGGATGCGTCGATTCCAAATGTCTATTCTCGATACCACCGATCCTTGAAAAAGGAATCGATAGTTCGAAGTTGATTCCTACTGCTGATCGAGTTAATTTTGTGATTATTATACATTGTTTTTCTTCTTAATGATAAATTTACTATGACGGATATTCTTTCATTTTAAAAAACTAAGCAATTTTGTATATAATTGATATGAATATGAATTTCCTATTAAAAAATTGAACTTTTCAAACCGCCGAAGGTGAAATACAATAGAAATAAATGAAACCAGACAATATATCCATTTTATTTTATTATTTCGTACATTGCCAGATTTATTTTGAATATCTTTAATGAATAGATGATAATTGTTTTTAGCTGTTTAAAATTTATTTATTGAATGATCATTGTTTTTTTTTTAATTAGTGTTTTGGTTTGATTCTTAAGGTTTCAATTAATTTTTTTTTTGTGATAGCAATTCAATTTTATACCGTGGTATTGGTATAATGAATCGAGAATCGTTTTTTTTTTTTTTTTTTTTTTTTTTTGGTAACGGCACCAGTATCGAGGAGCGAAAAATTCGAAAACTGACACGTCACTAATAAAAACTATCAATTGGTAGCGCTTCAATAAAGGTTTCAATTCTAAGTGAAAGGCTTGTTGTGGTTTGGGCCTCAGCGGAGTTATACCGAGCAAAACAAGGATATAAAAAAATAAACTTTATTCTGGGACTTACAGTCCCCTAAGAATAAAAATAATGCACAGTTAAAAGTACAATTGTCTGGCCTATTATTTACAAATTAGTAAATTACAGCTTCAGTAATTACAGCATACATTTTTTACTGAAAAAAATATTAAATTAAATTTTGAAAAAATAATTATAACATAAAATACAATCGTTTATATATGAACATGTAAAAGAAAGAAAGAGAGAAGAGAAAAAAAAAAGTTATTCTAAGTATTCATTTTAGTTGACTTATTTGCGGATGATTGATTGTCTAAAAGGTACAGGAATAAATTATTTTTAAAGGAAGTTATGGAAGCTGCTTAACGAATAGAAGTGTGTAGGGAATTCCAGAAGGAGGTAGCACGAATGATGAAGGATTTGTCAAAGGAAATGGTTTTATGTGAGGGGATATATAGGTTAAAAGGTTGGGATCTAGTGTTTAATAGGTGGATAGAAGAACCGAGAGTTAATAGATCAAGAATATAGGGAGGTTTTTTTGGTTTTTAGACGTAGGAATAGGAAAGTAACCAGAAAGTATTGCCGTCGGAATTTAGGAAAGAGCCACCAAGCTCAGAATATCGGCAAGTAACGTGTGACCGCCTGGAAATCCCGAAGATAAATCTAACCTAACAGTTCGTCAGTCTCAGCTTCACCCCCAGATCCCCAGGCAGTCCTCCATAAACCAAGCAACCGTAATCAAAGCAAGGGAAAACAAGAGAGGACACTAGAAGTTGACGGGTACTCTGCGAAAAGGAATCTCGAGATCTATACAGTTTTTTGAGGATTATGGTGGATATTTTAGATATTTGGGCGATAAATATTCTATGTATAAAAATTCTATGATGGCGAAAATATAATCTAGTACTCCCTGGGAATTATTCACCTCCACGTGCGGGGCGTTTAAAATGGAATGATGATTTTTTTGTTGTTCATATTGTCTGCTTGGAGGTAAAATTTATTAACTACAAAATCAAATTTTCTCAGGAAAGCAAAACAAAACAAAAAAAAAAATTAAAAAAAACGGGAATATGCTCATTAAACATTTCTCAGATAGTTATATGGTGAATTTCTCATTCTCTAATGTGCATATACGAGTACAGCAGTTATATTTACTTGGTGACATTTTATACTAACGGAATATAATAATGTCAAGACACAAAGACTTTTTCCGGAATCAGAATATATATATGACACGGCCACTTACGTTAAGGGAGGATCAACGGCTTAAAGTTTTTGAAAATTAAGTAATCCCTAGAATATTTGGCCTAAAAAAGGATGAATAAACGGGAAAATTTAGAAGGCTTTGCAACTGCGCGAGTCGTTGGGTTTAGTAATGATCGAATTCCGAAAAAAAGTAATCAGTTTTGAGCCATCGGGTAAACGACCAAGGGGTAGACCAAGACGTAGATGGGAGAATTGCGTCAAGGCCGATCTGGGGGATTCGGGTTTTGGGGGAGTGGTTTGGATGGAGTTGTGTGGTCAACAGTTGGTGGTATCGGCATCGAACCTTCGATTTTATTTATTAATTAATAGAATTTATAGAATGTTATTACATTTACAGAATGTTTTTGTCTTTTAAAAAATAATGTGTATGAGCAACCCGATAAAGTTGGGCAGCAATAAGTTTTTATTATCTTTATAAAGCATCTCTAGCGTTATTAATAATCAATAATCGCTAAAGTCACCATTATTATTATGCTGTCACCTAAAGTTTAGGTAAATCCAAAGAGAATTGGCGATGATTTTCTGTATGAAAAGTTGGTTATCAATGGAAAGGTATACCATTTAGTAGCAGAAAACAATAATAAGCGTTTGTTATGTTCTTGTCTTTTGCAGTAAATGTAATTCAATGCAGTAAATATAAAGGAAATTAATTTTTTGTATTCGTAAAGAACAAAACATTTACGAAAATAAATAAATAATTTAATTACTTACTAATAAAATAGGAACTCAAATTAACCAGCAATACACCTGCTGTATAATTTACATATTGTATACTACAGGACATTACTAAAGGAAAACTGAACCAATTACGACGACAGCATTACGTAATACAACGCAGGATTTGAATAAGACAATCGTAGGGATGTGCCTACTTGATAAGGAACATTATTCATACAGCACCTCGCCCTGCTCTGATTTAATAGAGGAAGGCATTTCCGTTAAAAATCTTGGAATTTACAATATTAAACAGAATCGGTCGAAGGAATAGCTCAGTTATTCATCAAGGCAGGGGCTGACAACACCTCTTGGAGAAAAATGGTGAGTAACCATGACTTAATAGTGTTTGCGATGGTTTAAAAACGATCTAACGATGGTTTAAAAACACTCGAGACGGATTGTTGATTGTATTGTTTTATGGCGTACAGCTGCTTCTGTAATTAACGTTAATTATTCATTTTTATTTTTATTTTTGCACAAATATATCTTATTTGAGAATTACAGAGGAAAACATCTTCCAATAGCATATAATGCTGACCTATATTATGCCAAACCGAACGAACCCGTTCAAGGGGAAAGCTTCAGGCGAGAAACAGGCAGAATTTCGGCGAGGTAATAGTGCATAGTACAAATTTTCATCCTGAAGCAGATAATTGAGAAAAAATGGGAAGTGGAACAAGATTTTCGCGCCATTTTTCATTGATTTCAAAGCAGCACACGACTCAGTCAAAAGAAACGTGAAGGAATTAGGACTCCCAGGGAAGCTATACACGTAAGACTAGGATTTAATGTCAGGAGTTCACCACAGAGATTGCCGCTTACCGATGCTGTTTAAATATGTGATTAATATTTTTGATATTCTCTATACTTTAATTACCTTTGTTTGTGAATTATTGTATCATCTTGGTCACATTAGCTTTTTTGTTATTTTTTAGTATTGAAGAGGACGTTAAACTTGGATGAACTGTTCATAAACCTGAAGTATCCCTCACTATATTCTTTCACCATTATGTTAGATACTTTGGTTCATGATGATGACTTTAAAGAATACACACTGTATATCAATTAATGTTTAATTTATTTGAATATCCTATTTATATACACTTTTTTTTTTTTTTTTTAAGGAAAACAAGGAGCCTTCAACCATAAAGGAGTACTTCGAAGGACAGTCGATCTTAATTACTGGGAGTACTGGTACATTAGGGAAGATCCTAGTGGAGAAGATCCTCAGGTGCTGCCCAGGAGTAACAAGGTTATATCTCCTCATCAGGGAGAAGAAACAGATGTCAATAGAGGACAGATGGAAACAAATTACAGATTTAGCAGTAATCTTATAAATAAATATTTAACAATAAAATTATATGACGTAATATAATGTAACATTTTGCAGAAATTAGATAAAAAAATAAGTTGACAACATATTAAATAATTCATAAAAATAATTTGAAAATAAATAAAAGTATTTCCATGACCGAAATCTTTTAAATGATCTAACCACAAGATATATAAAGAAGTTGCTTTTTATATAAATAAAATTTCTAGGATATAATTGCAGTAGAACCGCACTAAACCCACCCCAAAAAAACTAAGGGGTTAGGCGGAACAGAAAGGACAAATTAACAGGAGATTTTAATAAAAATGTTTTTCATTGTAAAAAGTGTATTATAATTATATTAAATGTTAAATGTTAACGAATAAAAAAAATAACGTACTTTATTATAAGTATAAAGCATTGCCCGTAGCAATACTATAATTTGTTATGTTTGTAGCAAACTAACTCACCTTTAAGATCGTTCTGAATGCAGTATGCTCCAAACGTCGTTTTTTTTTAAGGACGAGTATTGCGAAAACCGTAAAAAAAAAAACAAAACAATCATAGCCACTTTTTGAGAGGATTGCGAAATTTGGAAAGCCTCGTTTCAGCTACAGAGCTTATTTTATACTTAAATTGCATTAAATATATTGTAGTATAACTTTAAATGGAATATTTTTTTTTTATTATTATAATTAACAAATCGTGCAACAGATATTTTGGAGAAAAGTAAAAAAGTTCTAAATATTTGACTGTACCACTTACCAAAGCGGTTGGCGCTTCAAGGTTGGATTTTAGCACACAAGCAAAAAACAAACAATATAAAAATTAATTAAAACTACATGACACTACTCACACTAAAATGACTATTATCGCTCCCCTCCCCCTCGGGACTCCGCCGGAGGGAAGGACTACCCGGAGAGTCGGACTAGCGGGAGACGGATAAGTGAGGTTCAACACTGAACTAATATTTTGTAATATGAACATAATTATATTTCTAAATGATTATTAAATTAACTCTCCTTATATCAGACATGCAAAATCCCTGAAAACAAACAAATCAGTAACCCATTCTTATGCAAGATGACGTTTGCTAACCATCTTCTAATAAATTAATTGATATAATGTTCTTGCAATTATGGTATCATATCAATAAATATTTACATAATCTAGATTTCACTTGATATAAATTGTTCTTACTCTGAATATAACATTTAGGTACATTTATTTAATGTACATTAAACTACTAAACACAGTACTAAAAGAACTTATTCTTATCTCATTTATAGAGTGTTATCTAATTTTCCTCTCTATACAATTAATTATTATCTATGTATATTTTATTATTATTATTATTTTTTTTTAATTTCAAAATTTAAATAGATTTATTTCGGTACTCATTTGATATTCTTAAGGGAGTAAAGATATAGTTAAAAATATGAGAAGTCCATTTTTCGGAGGAATTTGGGGCTTTTATTTAACAGAGAATAATGTACTCGAAATACCCTAAAAGTTACTCCAAAATATCTTTGTTTTTATCGAAGTCTATTTTTTTTCTTATAATAAAACCATCACATTCAAGTTTTTCTTACAATTAGTTTAAATATACTTGTAAGAAGTAGAATGTAATTACTTATTCGAGATAATATCTTAATAATTAGCAATAAAATTAAGAACTTGTATGATCAATCAAAATCATAATACGATTTTGTGCACTTGCATAGTTTCTAAAACGAGCGTATATTAGATTAATCTTACCTGCCATTCCAGAGCATGTTTATCAACAAATTAAAATTACATTTTGCTGTCTAAATATAACTTACAATTGTGTCCCCATGTTATTGTAGAAGTAATTTTTAGTAGAATATTGATAAAAATTTAATTAAAATAAAAAGTAATACAACAAATGTCAAAATCAGTTTAGACAGGAAAATATATATATTTTTTTTTTTTACAGTTATTTGACATCCTAAAGAAGTCTAATCCAGATGCATTGAATAAAGTCACTCTGATACCCGGGGACATACGATCAGATGACCTAGGACTATCAGAGGACCATAAACAGGTAATGTATTTTTATTTCCTAAATTTTGGTAACATAAATTTATTATTATTATTATTTTAATAATAATCTCCAGCCTCCCGTAGAATGCGTTAACCAAGTCGGAATATCCTTCCGCCATGTTAAAACAGTTAAATAGTTGAACATTTCAAAAAAGTGTCCTTTTAAGGACAACAATGGCGGAAGTCCGCCATTTTAAAACCGTTAAATATTTGGATGAGTATCCTGGAAGACAACAATGGCATGTTAAAACACAGAAAATTAGGGACTTGTCTCGCTCTTGCATTTATTGCCAGTTTTCACTTTTGAGTGCTGCCGCCTTCCAATTATTTTTCTATTCCATTCCAAAACGTTATTGGATCGGTAGCAACACTATCATACCATCACAGCCTGGGTCTCACCACACACTTCGTACCTTATATGTGCTCGGCAATTTCCTCCAAACTGATTCTACTCTAAATCTGGAGCTTTGTCATTATTCTATAATTCAAAGATGTCCGCTATGATTTCTTCTTCTGGTTTAATTCCTATTTATCCAACCAGCTTACCAGAGATGATAGCGTAATAGGAAACTTGTACATAGCTGTTAAACAGAACCTAAAAACAGTCCATCGATTTATCTTACACTGTTTGTTTTTCTGTAGATAGCGAGCCATTTTCTCATGTGGGAGTTCTCGGTTTAACCGTGCAACGCCCCCAGTACCATATGAGGGACAACCATTTTTATCGTATCTACAGCTATAAAAATATTAGTAGAGACATCTCTTTGTATCACGATATAAACGTCGGATATTTAGCGACTGTATAATACAAACCATTGCGTTTAGATGCCGTTACTGTTTCTGCTACTGTGGGTTTAGTGTGAAATTTGAATGAAAGTGTTATGTTTGTCGTACGAGTGAATTCAAAGATCTTAAAAAAAAAAAAAAAAGTAAATAGTTCTGAGTCGGAAAAAAATACATAAAGAGTATATTTTGCAGAGGTAAGTTATTTTTTTATATTTCTAAAGTAAACGTATTAGCGATTATGACTGGCACTGAAAGAAGAAATGAAATTTAAAAAAATGTTTTCCAGTCAAATATCGGATTTTTATTTTCATTTTTAGTTATTATATATATATATATATATATATATATATATATATATATATATATATATATATATATATATATATATATATATATATATATTTCATATTTACCATTCATCTAAATTCACCATTTAAAGAAATTTCTTGCATTCTCTTTAAAAGATTTTTCTACATTCTGAAACTTTTTAGTTAGCCATCTTCTCCTTTATTTTTTTTTTTCAACCGACTTCAAAAAAGAGGAGGTTCTCAACTCATCTGTATTTTTTTTTTTTTTTTTTTTTGTATGTTAGGCGATTACTCCGTCAATTCTGAATCAATTTTGATGATTCTTTTTTAGATCAGTAGGGCATACTTCAGAGGTGGTCCGATTAAAAATATTTTGAAATCAACCCAGCACTTTCTAAGAAAAATCAAAAAAACAGTTAATAAAATAACTTTTTAATTTTTTTTTTAGATTTTTCTTTAAAAGTGCAGCGTTGATTTCAAAATATTTTTTTTATGGGACCACCTCTGAAGTATTCCCTACCGATCAAAAAAAGAATCATCAAAATTGATTCAGAATTGACGGAGTAATCGCGTAACATACATAAAAAAATAAAAAAAAATACAGATGAGTTGAGAACCTCCGTCAATTCTTATTTAATTTTGATGATTCTTTTTTAGACCGGTAGGGCATACTTCAGAGGTGGTCCTATAAAAAATATTTTGAAATCAACGGAGCACTTTTTAAGAAAAATCAAAAAAACAGTTAATAAAAATCACTGTTATATAACCTTACATTTTAAACATATTTATGATTATGATTATCTAAAATCTCCATGGTAACTAAATCTAAATTATTAAAAAAAATAATTTACATATACAGTCAACTCTTGATGTGTTGTACTTCGATAACCTAAATTCTTCAATAAGTCGAAAAAAAAAATCTGCGGTCGTGTAATGTACACTTAAATTTCACCTCAATGAGACGATTTCAGACAAAGAACGTGAAAAATTGTGTCGAAAATAAGTAGAACTGAAAATATGGTTCAAAAGAGAGAACTTATAGGACCACCTCTATGAAACGAACTTTTAGAAGTCATCACCTTTATAACTCGAACTCAAATTAAAAGAATTTCATGTGTAATTTGTTTTACTGTTTTCTGTCATTGTTTGGCTTTTCAGTTCATAGTTACATCAGTCACTTGTTATTAGTTATTCACACGAGTAGTTTTACAGTGGCTATTGAAAATTCTTTCAATTAACGAAAAGTTCAAATTGATTTGCTAAGTGCAGAAAGGAGAAAGAAGTTGGGCGTTTGTTGCTAGTGAATTCCGAATTCCGCGTTGTTCTCTGTCAACCGTCCTAAAGAATAAAGAAAAGATCGCCACTGGTGGAAGGCGGCAAGTCTACTTTTAGACATCCTCAAAAAAAAGTGCAATTCAGTTAAAAGTTATATGATAAATTGGTACCGGGTATTTAATTTTCTGTATCAATGATTTTATATGTATGTACAAACAACATTCCCATTAATGAAAATGTACGTAATGATTTCAACTACTATTTTGTGTTCAATTTTCCCATTTACATGCAGATAAGTAGAATGATAACCTCGATAATTCTTTGTTCAGTAAGTCGAGCTATTTTTCAGGGTAGCTTGAAGATCGAGCATTGACTATATAAACAAAAATACACTCACCACTAAAAAGTGAAAAATAAAAATATTTTTAGAAAAAAAACAAAACCGACTTCCAAGATTAAATCTACATAAACAAACTTGAACTAAAAAATAATACTTTAATTGCTTCGAAACAAAAACCATTAAATGACAATTAACAAAATTATCGACACTTATATACCTCTTCACAATTTATGATCAGTTATTTTTGGAGTCGGTGACAACCAAAAAAAAAAAACAAAAACAGAATTTGAAAAGAAATAGAAATTGTAAAGATGCTCCCACTGTTTCATCACCGCCACACCACTGTCTCCGGCCATTCGAAAGTTTATTGCTAAGGCAAGATTAAACTGCCCTTCTTGGCTGGCACCGACTCTAAAAATAACTGATCATAAATTGTGAATAGGTATATAAGTATCGATAATTTCGTTGATTGTCATTTAATGGTTTTTGTTTCGAAGCAATTAAAATATTATTTTTTAGTTCAAGTTTGATTATGTAGATTTAATCTTGGAAGTCGGTTTTGTTTTTTTTTCTAAAAATTATTTTTATCAGTGAACATGTTTCTCACGTGTGGCTTTATTTTCTTCTACTTCGATTTTTTTAACTTTCTTCGAATTTCCGCTAAATAATGCTTCAACATAAATTTAATATACTAATACAAAGTGAATAAATAAATTAATATAATAGGTAAAATGAATATCCCCTGAATATTAAATAATGACTCAATATAGTTTACATTTTCATTAATGACAAGTTCCCAAGGTATAATGTGATGAGTGTACCATTCTCTAATTGTGAGCTTAGTGGATTTCTCTAATGAGTAGGGTTTTCCCACCATCTGATTACTCAGCCACACTAATCATGAACTATGTTACTTTACCCAATAGCGTATCAATAAGATTGACAATAATTTGAAGCGTTATGGGTACTACTGAGTCTGCTTTTTATTTTTATTATTCTGAAATTAAAACTTATTTTACGTATTATTATAAACATTATGCTACATTAATTCGTTGAGCATAATAGCAATATTATCCAAAACATATCCCTGGCTGTCGTGAATATTCACAAATTAATATTCATGTTTGCAATAACCACGTAACTAAATCCATTAGACACGAATAAAGAGTAAAATGTCTTTCTGGTGATACCTATAACCAAAAATTTACAAACCAAGTTTTTACAAAAAATTCACTTATCCGCCTATTCTAAAGTGCCACAGATATACAGTTGCTGATCGCCTATATATTTTCGTAATTTTTCTAGAATTATATAATTTATCAACACCCTTAACTACAATTTATAATATTTGAGCCATTAAAACTTTATTTCTAATTATTTTGTATTCAAGAACATTTTTGTAATCATTAGCAGCCATTATCTCGTTACGTACCAACTACAAAGAAACAACTGACTTACATCAAACTCTCATATCAACGAGAGAAGTAATCGTATCCAGATCGGAAAAGTAATCTCAAAATAGATATTCAGTGCAATTACATTATATAATTTTTTTTTTTTTTTAAACTTTTTATTTTATTTATTTATTCTTTTTATAGTGCCTTATAGAAAACCTAACAATGGTCTACCACAGCGCTGCAATGGTACAATTTACTGACAGCATGACCCTTGCTTTAACAACCAATACAAAGGCAACCTACTCACTTCTGAACTTCGCCAGAAAAGTTAAAAATCTTCGAGTAAGTTTGAATAAAATAAATATATATATATTTTTTTTTTTTCACAAGAATCGGGCAACAAGGACCACACAGATATAATTTATTCTTCTTCGCAGTTTTCGCCTTCCTTCTACTCCAATAATCTTTCATCCTCTTTGACTGTTACTTCTCGCTCTTCCTTAGTCCATTTTCTCCCTCGTATCTTTCTCTTCCCCACAAGAACCCTAAATTCATATATTTTTTCCCTAAAATATTTCTATCAAAGCAGTCTTTATCCGTGATTTTTAGTCAGCCCATTTCCTGTTTTATTTGTTTTACATATCCCTCGATACTTCCATAGCTGCAGACTTTGTCAAATATTTTCTTATTTAATCTCAATTTGTTCATTCTGAGCATGTGTCCATAAAACCTCAGTCTCCTAATCCTCATGACTGTTTCCAGACCCTCCAAATTCCTATATATTTCTTCATTGGATTTTCGCCTATACCCCTCATGCTTTATTTATTTATTTATTTATTTATTGGTTGGCTCTACAGCCCTAGATGGGCCTTGGCCTCACGCAGAAGAGATGACCATTGGAGTTTATCCATAGCTTTTCTTCGCCATCCTCTCACTCCCAGATTTTTCAGGTCCGCCTCCACATTATCCTGCCACCTTATTCTAGGCCTTCCTCTCAATCTGCTACCATCCGGTCTGTCACTCATCATCCTCTTCGGCAGCCTCTCGTCCGGCATCCGTTGGACATGTCCCAGCCACCGCAACCTTCCTTCCTTGATGACCGCCACTATATTCGGTTCCCCGAATAGCTCTTCCAATTCCTTGTTCTTCCTTATTCTCCAATTCCCATGGTCGTTTACTGGGCCGAAAATTTTTCTGAGTACTTTCCTTTCCCACACTTTAAGTATTGTTTCGTTCCCTTTTGTTAATGTCCAGCACTCACTTCCATACATTACCACAGGCCTTATGACTGTTTTATACAGGATTACTTTTGCAGCTCGTGATAATGCTCGGAACTTCAATATTTTATTAAGAGCGTACAGGCATCTGCTACCTGCTGTAATTCTGGCTTTAATTTCCGTTCTTATATCATTATTTTCCGTTATTAGGGAACCTAGGTACTTAAAGCTATTGCACCAACGGAACTTATGTTCATTGATATGCACCTCCTCTTCTCTACGAGGTTGATTTCTTGCTGTAATCATAAATTCCGTTTTGCTCTGATTCAGCTTCAGTCCTCTATTCATCGCCGCGGCTTCAAACTCTTCTAGTACTCCAGAAAGGGCTGGTAAAGTACGTGCTGTGATGACCACATCGTCAGCATATGCCATATGTTGAGTCATCCTGTTGTAGATATTTCCACCAGGGCTCGTTCTTATGGCCCTTATCACTTTTTCGAGAGCTAGGTTAAATATTATGGGTGAAAGTGGGTCACCTTGGCGTAGTCCCCTTCTAACCTCAAACTCTTCTGAGAGGAGTCCACCAATTCTTACCTGGAATTTAGTTTCTTTCCATGTCATTTCTACCAGTCTTACTAACTTCGGTGGTATTCCTAAAGATCTCATGTCCCTGGCAACCTCCTCCCTTTTTATAGAGTCATACGCTTGCTTGAAATCTATAAAAAGATGTTTCAGGCTCACATTATATTCATAACTCTTTTCCAGAAGTTGTCTCAAGGAGAAGATTAGGTCAGTTGTGGACCTTCCCTTTCTAAATCCGCACTGGTAATCCCCAAGTACCTTTTCAGCCCATCCCGCTAGTCTGTTATTGATTGCACTAGAGAGTACCTTATATGTGGTTGATACGAGCGCAATTCCTCGGTAATTCTCGCATACCCTTTTATCTCCCTTCTTGTAGATGGGGCAAAGAATAGCTTTACTCCATTCACTAGGTATGCTTTCTTGTGTCCATATGTCCCATATTAGATTATATATTTTAATGGTCAGTGCTTCTCCCCCCATATTTGATGAATTCTGCTGGTATTCCATCGATGCCTGGAGTCTTATAGTTTTTCAATGAAGCAATTATTTCCATTATCTCCTCTTGATCTGGTGGGATCTCTTCTTCGTCATCCTCCTCAGCGTTCCATTCTTCCAGGCGGCTATCTCTGTCAGTTTTATCCTCTATTCCCGTGCCATTCAGTAGGGTCTGAAAATATCTCCTCCATCTACTCAACACTTCCTGACCACTTCCTAGTAGTTTTCCATTTTCATCCTTGTAGAATACAGGTCGTGGCTCATAACCTGTTTTCACTTCCCTGATTCCGCCATAGAATTTCCTACTGTTCCTCTTCTCAAAATCCTCTTGTATCTGCTGTAATTTCTCATATTCCTTAGCTCTCTTCTTTTTTCTACATATTTTTCGTGTTAATGCTCTTTTCCTTTTGTAGTCTTCCGCTGTGGCTCTGGTATTTCTTTGTAGACATTTCATTCTCGCTTCATCTTTGACAGCTTTTTCACATTCCTCATCATACCAATCGTTTCTTCTTCTCTGTTCTTTTTTTTCTTTTTCTTTCTCTGTTCGTTTCTTCTCATGCTTTATAATCAGTTATAATATTGTTTTCAAAAAAACAAATAATCTTTTTTACTTAAAAAGTTTAGTCTATAAACCAGCATTGTACCAAAATATCATTCTTTGCCATTGATTTATCTAAAGTCCAGAAGTCTAGTTGAAGTATTCAATATTCAATAATAACTGTGATAAAAATTAATCGGTAAAATATTCCTCAAATATAAATCTCCTTTTAGTCCTAGTATCTTAACTAATTTGCTTTGATGCTTTCTGGCGTGTAATGTTTTTTTTAATGAAAACGATTTTGTGATTTTAATGAATTAAAATGAGTATTGATTGATAAAAATGGAAAGTGATTTTGGTTCAAACCAGATTATACTTCACAATTAATTTTTTTCCCCTAGTTATTTCTCCACGTGTCAACAACTTTCTGCAATACGAACCTTCCATGTGATAAGGCGGTGGAGGAGGTCATTCCAGCAACCATAGACTGGAGACTGGTCTTGAACCTTCTGGAAAATCAACCATCAGTGCTGGAAGCCTTGAAGGAAAAGTAAATAAATATATTATAATATAGAAAAAAGAGTGAAATATAGAAAATTAGGTGGCTAAATCCCATAGACCATGCACAATAGAGTCAAAGGTTCCATTCCCAAAGTTGGCTAAGTTTGCATTAATATTAACTTAACATATTTCAGACTTCTACCGGGCCACCCTAATCCGTACACTTGGAGCAAATGGCTTGCAGAACAGATAGTTAACGACTATAGAATTTATTTTCCAACTGTCATAGTAAGACCTGCAGCAGGTAATATGAAATATATATAGAATTGTACCAAAATACAATATGATTCAAAATAATATCAAATTTTAGAAACCTAAGTTTATTATAAGATCCAGACCCTTTGAAATGATATTACGTTAAGAAAAAAAAAACAACAACGAAGATAACCCCTAAATATTACACTAAAATTAGTTGTATACTGTTACTTCTGGATTGGCAAATAAGTCCTTTCTGTTTTTCTGTTTATTTTGGTATCATTACGGTCCAATATAAATGTTCAAACTTTAATTAGTAAAACTACATAAAAACATATTAAACACGTACGCGAAGGTTAACCTGTAAAGGGCCCCAGTAGCTTCATAAATGTTTTTGTTTATTTCGTTTAACGTCACTTTATGCTGCTATGGCTAATCGGACGATGCTACGGTGGAAGTCCTAAATTTTGCCCATCCAGGTATAATTAGGATAGGGATCGCACAGGCTCCGGACCCCCATTTTACTTCCCTTCCGAAGGACGGCATAGTTAAGGATTTTTTTTTTCCCCTTTAATCAAGGTCATCTGCCGAGCTGCGAACCCGGGATATTGCGTTTATTAGGTTGCTATGCTAACCACTACACCACAGGTGACCCCGCTTGATAAATGTTTTCATTTCTTTAAATTAATAAAAAAATTAAAATTATTTTATAAATCGGGTTCTTGCAAATCAATATATCGTAAAAAAAAAATTCCATAAGAATTTACAAAATAGTTGTCGAGGAAAACAACAACAATTTTGTTCAAGGAATTCATTTTATGTAATTAAATATAATTGTTATGCTTCGATAAAATTGATATGTTTTCCAAATTTCACAGCATAAGCTTATGCTGGGTTCTAAAGCTATAATTTGACAGATGTTTTTTTTATTCTATCTACCAACTTAATACATTTTCCTACACTATTCTACAGCAATACGAAAAAGAATAAACCAACAATACCCCTCATGGAAAGATAGAAATGCCTTCCCCTGTAAAGTCAGATTCATCTGCCCATTAAGTTCACCCCAAAAAGTGGTATTCTTCAACATCATCTGCATCCAGAAGCCAGCGACCAAATTGAGGTCTATGTTCATTATCATTGGGTTTTATACCTTACATTGAAAATCTAATAAAATAAATCCTAAATAAATAAATGTAATGCCGCTTTATTAACAGTCTTCCTTTATTTTCTATTAAACAATGATTTTTTTTTTATTTTTTATTCCAATGAAGAGTTCATTATGTTTAAAATGCATATTTCCATTAAGCGATCATTATAATGTCTTATTTATACAAGTAACTAATTTACATGTCAAATGAAAACACTATGTTTTTTCCGGTTTTATAAGTGAATTTCTCCATAATCGATACGTATAATTAATTTGATTATACCGTTTGGAATCGGGTTAAATTTGCAAGCTTTTGCAATATTTTCAGTTTTGTGGATAGTTTTTTTTTCGAAAAACGGAGAGCGATGAAGTATTATAAGACATTGTAACTTCACTAAATAAAGTGAAGATCAAGCTGTTTTATAGGATCCAAGTTTCTAAAATGTATAATTACTTATCTGATGAATTAATCCCTAAATTGGAATGTTTACTATGCAACAAACATTTCTGCAAATTCTTGTTTACATTGGTTTAGTATTCTGATAGCTTTAGCACTGTGAATATGTAAAATATATCATTGAACCTGGAACCTTTTATATAATTATATAATTATTTAAGCATGGATATCATTTTTAAATATCTTACCTTTTTTAAAATATTATATTATACTTTTAATATTGATATGTCAGACTATAAATGTTTTTATATTATATATTAATATTTAATTAAGTACACTTAGTCATGTAATATTCGACCAATTCCTAAACACAGTATTCAAGCATTAAAAGACATTTTTAAATTAACAAAAAAATATAAAAATATGTTTATAACCTCATATAATTTTTTTTTTTTTTGATCTGTAGTGGGCCCAACTTTCAGAGAACCTTTCCCAGGATGGCTCGACTCCATAGACGGTATTTACGCGCTGACATTTCTTGTCGGTATTGGAGCCCTTCGAGTCATCTACAGCACCTGGGACAGCTACCAGGACTACGTTCCGGCAGACGCGGCTATAAACGCAATGATTGTAGCCTCGTGGAAAAAATATAAAGAGTAAGTCAACCATGTTGATACAAAAGTTTGACCTGTAGGGCGCATATCATAAATTAACGAAGAACATTATATTCCTAAATTAAATCAGTTCTAATGACACTGTTATAGGCGAAACCCGGAACGTGTAGATGTCTACAACTGCGGTGCTGTCAAAGAGATCCCGGTCAAAGTACTAGATTACCTGGCTTACAAGCCAATAATGGAACAATCTCCATCGAAGCACATTATATGGGCTTCTCACTGTTTCCTTACTACCAATGAGCTCGTGTACAAAGTACTATTCCTTTTATTACAACTGTTACCAGCAGTGTTCGTCGACCTTGTGTACCTCCTGCGATGTAAAAAGACGAGGTAAGATACCTCACTTGTAGTTTTATCAATTAATGTAGATCATTTAATATTATTCCAATACGTATTTTATTTATTTATTTACTTTAATTCACTGCTATATTTGATGGTTATTGTTTAGTGGAGCCCCAAAGCTCAACTCTGTATGTCCAAATTGGTCTAATTACTGTAATGTAAATGAGTCTTTTCTATTAAATTGGAAGGTTTAAACGTTTGTCAAGCAAATGTTAAAGTAGTTAAAAACGACGGGCAGTTTCTTGTCGTTTTAGTCTTGTATGTGGATTGATTTGAATATTTTCATTAAATAAAATTAAAAAAATATATATATAGCTAAATAAAAGGTTCACGGGGCTGAGTTTTTAAAAAGAGATTTTATTGAAGTACATACATTATATCAAGCAAAAGCACAATCTTAAAGCCTATTACAAAACTTCGTGGAACAAACTGACATCATAACGGGTAGAGGCAGAGTGTCACCGACGAAGGTGGGGGTGCCCCTTTTATACAATTATCTAGGAGAGGGGATAGTGTACATTTATTTATTATTCCTTAATACCATTGGGTTTCTATAACTTCTCCCCCCCCCCCAAGTTCCGAGGTCTCCGATGGAACAAATATCTAATAGGTAAGATTCTATACAATAAAAATAAAAGGTTTGGACCTTATATACATTTCTCAATACCTTTTACACTAAGTCATAACATTGCAATAGATAATATTCTATAAACAAAAGGGATTGGACCTTATTCTAAGTTTATACAAGCATAGAAGGATTAGACTTTGTTTACTAAATTAGAATTTGAACATTTGAAAACAAAAAGTTACAATTATCAACTTCCTATAAACAAAAGGATTATACTTTGAACTTCCTGTTTACTAAGTCAGGATCTGTACACTTGAAAAATAAAAAGATTAAACCTTGTGCTCTAACACTAAAATAAGATTTACATGATTGTCAATTTCCCATAAACAAAAGGATTAGACCTTGTCCCCTTCTTAATATTAACAATAAGCTTAAACTATAAAATGTTTATACATTACAAAATTCCTTACATGCTAAACTACAATTTTCCTTATAACTAAAAGATAATAGGATATTTCTTAATACTAAATAATACATTATTTAAACAAAAGGACAAACTAAAATAAGAGTCTTTGAATCAGTTTCCTCCTCTATTGCAAATAATACTTTTAGCTTCAAAATTACTCAATTAAAATAATAATATTTTAAATCAAAATAATAATTCAAACACTCCTTTACAATAACTACAATTAATAATAATTTCAAAATAAAATACATACTTTTTCAATGATCAATCAAAATAATATTTCAAGACAAAATAATAGTATCTTAATATTTATTATAGTTCTCCAAAATATTAATTACAAAATAAATCAAACAGAATATTATCGTGAAATAAAATAATGCTTTGAATGATCTTTTACATTATTAACATGGAATATAATATTTCACAGCAAAATACAAAAGTCCGACTTTATTAAAATAAACTACAGCATTGTCAGTTTAATACAGATAATTCTTTTCAATATAACATAAACATTACTCCTAATATCATTACATTTATTATATTTAAAATAAAAGATTTTTAAGACATTTTAATATTGTTTAAATAAAATTAAATATTTTTAATCAGAATCATTATCTGAGTCATAGTTATCCGAGACATCCGAAATATTTACGCGAATGGATTCATTATCGTCGTCTGAAATATATTGTTTCTTTTTTCTCTTTTTTTCTAGTGGGCCTTTTAATATTGTCAATATGGGTTTTAATCGGTCTCTTATCTTTCACTAGTACATTTACTTTTTTAAATTTGTCTCTACTCTTTATTTTTGCTTGGGTATTTTTTAAATATTCTACATCTCCTAATTGTCGTTGAATATCCAAAGGGTCTTCTCTATTTTTATTTAATTTTTCAGTCCTTGTTTCTTTTTCGTCATTTATTTTGGATCTAATTAATTTATGTAATAACTGTTGGTCCTTGTGATATTTTAATACGTATTGTTCCGTCAGGTCGGTGTTTTCGTCTGACTCTAATCTGGAGGTTCCGAAAGTAATTTCATTGGGCGTTAATTTTAATTTATTATTTAAGGTATTATTGTACGCTATTACCGCTAATCTTAATTTCTGCTGCATAGAACATTTATCTTTTTCTTTTCCTATTATTCTCAATAATTCGTTTAGGGTAGAGTGGACTCTGTTCAATAATCCCAAAGAGTTTGAGTGGCTGGCTGAAGTATAATGTAAGGTAATATTATTTTCTTCGCAAAACTGTTTTACTAAATTATTTTTCATTTCCGTCCCTTGGTCTAATGATATTTGTAGAGGTGTGGGAAAGTATGTCATATAGTTAGTCAGTGCGTTACAAATATTAATTGCGTTCTTTGATTGTAGGGTTTGAGCAAATAAATGTTTCGAAAATGTGTCTACTGCTGTGAAAATTATTGCGTTGTTAAAATTAAAAATGTCAATCATTAATTCCTGAAACGGTCTTTCTGGTGTAGGTGTAATTTGAAATTTGGTCTTTATAGGTTTTCGGTCATATTTCGTAACTTTACAAGTTTCGCATTTATTAATATACTCGGCTATTTTATTTTGCATCCCTGGAAAATAATATTCTTTTTTAAGTTTTTCGAATGTTTCGTTTATACCCCTATGCTTTGTTTTGCCTAAATGATAATTATCTATAATTTCTATTTGTTCATTCGGGTTTTCGACGTCATTTACAATTTGTTTATATTTTTTCAATTTAACCGATGGATATTCCGTTTCTATTATTTGCTGTATTGTTCTAAAATAATCGTCATATAAATTTTCGGTTATTTCGTTAGGTGATTTACAAATTATCCCGTATGTTTTATTAGGTTCGAGTATTTGTTCTAATAATGAAGCGATATCTGATTTAGCATAAATGTTTAATTCGTATCGGCTTTTTCCAAATGGTTTAGTGAAATTAATTTTTGTATTTCCCCTTTTTATAATTATTTGATTTTTTTCTATGTTTATACATTTTTCGGGTTCACAAATTCGTACTTGTTCGTTACTAGATTCCTGGGAATGGATTGTCTCTAAATCATCTTCCGGCGGTACTTCTAAGTCCTCTATTATCGCGTCATACTCGGAATTGTTTTCGTCCGCTATTTCCTGATTTAATAATTCTTCGACTTCCATTTCCTCCACGTCGCTATTATGATTCAATTCGTCGCTTCCCCTGGAAAGTGCATCGGCCACGTAATTTGTTTTTCCCTGAATGTGTTTGACTTCGAATTCAAATTCTTGTAATTTCCAAACCCACTTCATTATGCGCGTGTTACCATTTTTCATTGAAAAAATCCACGTTAAAGGTTTATGGTCCGTGCATAAAAGAAATTTTGTACCGTATAAATAAGGCTTAAAGTGTTGGGTTGCCCATACTACCGCTAGTAATTCTTTTTCTATTGAACTATAATTTAATTCCGCATTTTGTAATACTCGGGACGCGAATGCTACTGGGTGTTCTATTTCATTTTCGTCTTTTTGTGAGAGCACGGCTCCGATGGCTTTATTACTGGCGTCTGTAGTTAATATAAATGGTCGTTCCCAATCCGGATAATTTAAAATTGGTGTGTTACTCATCATTTCCGTCAAAGTTTGACATGCTTCTTTAATTTCCTTTGTGCCATAAATTTTTGTTTTTAATGAATTAGAAATCGGTCTGGTAATTTTTGCGTAATTTTTAATAAACTTTCTATAGTATCCCGTCATGCCCAAAAATTGTCTCGTCGTCTTTTCATTACGCGGAATGGGGAAATTTAAAATTGCTTCTATCTTTTTCTCGTCTGTTTTTAATCCGTCTGGGGTTACGATATAGCCTAAAAAGTTCAATTCGGTTTTAAAAAATTCGGTTTTATCTAGTTGTATTGATAGGTTATGTTCTTTTAGGGCTTCAAATACTCTTTTTAAATCTTTTAAATGTTCTTTTTCGTTTTTTGAGTAGACTATTATGTCGTCGATGTAAATCATAGAATTGGGGATATTTTGTATCATCATCGTCATCGCTCTCTGAAAGGTTGGGGGTGCATTACACAAGCCAAAAGGCATACGTAGAAACTCAAAATGCCCATTTTCGGTGGAGAACGCGGTTTTAGCTATTGAATCTTTATCCATTTCGATTTGGTGAAATCCCGACGCGAGGTCTATGGTGGAAAATATTTTCGATCCCTTCAGTCTATTTAATAAATCTTCGATATTCGGTAGGGGAAATTTGTCCTTTACTGTAGCCTGATTTAGTTTCCTGTAATCGATCACCATTCTAATTTTTTTCTGTCCCGACGCGTCTGATTTTTTCGGTACGATCCAAAGCGGAGAATTATACGGCGATTTGCTAGGTCTTATGATATTACTTTTTAATAGTTTTTGAACTTCATCATTAATTTGTTTTTTAAATTGTTCCGGGTAACGGTAATTACGCGTATAAATTGGATTTTCATTCGTTGTTATTATTTTATGTTTTATTAATCCCGTTGATTTTAAATTCTCGTCGTCCCTTTTTAATACTTCGCCATGTTGGCTAATAATTTCGATTAATTCTTCCTTTATTTCCGGACTAATATGTTCGTGGCGAATTAAGTTTTTAATTTTGTTTTTATCATTAATAAAAAATAAGTCATTTTCTAATTTGAATTTTTTCTTTTTAAATTTTAATTCATTTTTTTTCTAAATTAATTTTTAATTTTAGTTTTTTCATTGTCTCGTAGCCCAATAAAATATTAAACCTTTCGCTAAATGGAAATATTAAAAATTTGACTTTTTGATTAATTCCTATCAGGGGCATTAGGTCAATTATCACGCTTTGTGATCCTTCCGCCGTTCCCGTAGGTGTTCGAATTGCAAAATCCTCTTTAGAAATTTCCGAGAAATGTGGAATGTGATCGGGGTGTATATAATTTTTTGTGGCACCCGTATCAATTAGCCATTTATTTCCCATACTATCAGTTAAGTTCGGTAAATCGTTATTTAAGTTCAAGTCATGAATTTCTATTTGTTTATCCTGGTTATCTATTTCTTTATCCGGTTTAGAATTTAAATTGTTTATATCCGGTCCGGAGGTCTGCTTGTGCTCGGGCCTAATTCTAAAAAATGATCCTGTCTTTTTTCCAAAGATTCAATACGCTCTAATAATAATTTAATTTTTTCATCTTTGTCTTCTTCAATTGTATGAACCCTATTAGAAACAGTTCTCATCGAAACGGTGTTAGAATCTATTTGCGGTTGTTGGTAATTTTGCCTAATATTTCTAGAGGGTGGTTTATTAAAAAATCTATGTTGCGACTGGGGGTCCCACGGTTGATTATAAATCGGAGTAGTATATTCAATAGCTCGCTGTTGTGGCCGGAAGTTATGTTGGTTGTTATTGTTATAAGAATTAGAGGTTGGACCTTGTTCATGCTGATACTGTTGCTGTCGGTAGTGTTGGGGATTATTATACGACGTATATTGCTCGCGGTGGTACTGATGGGGTCGGTAATTTTGATAATCATGGTGGTTGTTAAAGTTTGGTCGGTACTCTTTGTTTTTAAAATTATTTTCGAAATTTTTCTTTTTGTAATTATTTTGAGTTGGGTTATTCTTATACTGTTTTTATCTCCGTAAAGTCTATGTACAATATGAGCCGCGCTGTTTCTTAATATTTCTTCTAGGTCTTCTAACGAGTCAAATTTAATGTGATAAATAAAATCTGTTAATGCCGGATGTAAGCTATGTACTGCGTGATGGGATATCTGTTTGTCATACCTATACATTTCGTCCTGTTTGTTTAGTATCTCATTGTCTGAATAAATACGTGCGTATAAATCGCATCTTTTTTGGCCCAGTCGTTCTAAGAAATCGAGTGGGTTTTCGTTATGGTAAGTCCGCGTATTTAAAATTTCTGAAATTAATTGTTCCCTAGTTCTCGTGTCCTGATATTTTCTTTTTAAGAATTTTATTATTTCTTTGACGGTATTAAATTCTTTGTCATATACGGCGACTTTAGCTTTACCTGTTAATTTATTTAAAATTGTTAAAACTAATTTTGCTTGATTTGTATTTTTATGAGTATTGTCCTCCTTACAATATAAATTATATAAAAATTCGCTATTTCTGATAAAATCAACTAGTTGTAACGGATTTCCGTCGTATTCCGGGATTAATGCTAAATCGTGATTTTTAATTTCAAGAGCCATATTAATATCTTCTTTTTTAACTAACGTTGAACCTGTTATTTTTAAGTTACTTAATTTTTCTTCCAAACCATTCATAAAGATAAATGCTAAATTCAAATTATTATACTTATTACTAACTTATATTTAAATTACAAAAATTACTTAAAAATAAAAATTAAAATAAAATAATTATACTTTTTCTTGATACAACGATGTCTTCGTTGTCTTCGATGTCTTCTCGATGACTTCCTCCTTTAGCTCCTTCCCGTCGATTCCTTAGCAAAGAGGTTGAAGGTCCTTCTGGTTAAGGTATTGGAATACCAAAGCGCTCCCAAAGACTTGAAGATCTGCTGATGTATTAGTACTCAGCTCCCAATCTTCTCATGCCAGTGGAAAGAGGTCTCGCTGTTCTGTACCTGAAATAAGATAGAACTGCCGCGAAGTTACGTTAACGCTTCCAAATGTCCCTCCGTTCGGGCGCCAGCTAAATAAAAGGTTCACGGGGCTGAGTTTTTAAAAAGAGATTTTTATTGAAGTACATACATTATATCAAGCAAAAGCACAATCTTAAAGCCTATTACAAAACTTCGTGGAACAAACTGACATCATAACGGGTAGAGGCAGAGTGTCACCGACGAAGGTGGGGGTGCCCCTTTTATACAATTATCTAGGAGAGGGGATAGTGTACATTTATTTATTATTCCTTAATACCATTGGGTTTCTATAACTATATATATAAATAAAATAAAAATCTATATTATATGTATATAGAATATCGAGATTTTTCTTATCATAATCATCCATTCCTACAATTAGGTAGCTTGTGAACAAAAGTTAATTACTTCACATTTAGGAATATTTGGCAAGTAGCGTAATGTAAGAAAAGTCAAATGTAATCATTCAGATATTTTATCTACCAACCTTAGAATAGCATTGGTATATTTCCTTTATTTCAATTAAATAAAACGTTAATTTATAATTATAAAATCATATTATGATACTAACTAACCTACTACTGTAGCTAAGCTTAAATAAAAGTTTACAATTGACACATCAGTGTCACTATTATTAATATCGATTAATATGAACAGTATATTCCAGGGCGATACGGATGACCATCAAACTGGCGAATATACTCAGAGTATTCAAAAAATTCAGCGCATCACAGATCGGTTTCCCAAACGACAAGTACAAAGCCCTCAACAATGTCATACCTAAAGAGGAGTGGGACACCTTTAACACTGTATACAGCGGGATGACGAGCCTGGAAATTATTAATCTAGGATATGATTCAATAAAAAAATACTACCTCAAGGAAGAGACCGACGAAGCGAGTTATATTAAAAACAGAAAGCGATTAGCTTGGTAAGTACAATTCGAAATTTGTACATGGTTTAAGTTAATATAATAATATTGTATAGTTATATAATCAATTGAAATATATATAAATATTGATAGGCAATACACTCATTTCTAATACATGGTATATTTTATATACTAAAATAAACTACATAATTAGCATAGTAAGCCTCTAATATCAGTTTACTTAGGTTTAAACTACTTAGAATCTTTTTATTTTTCTATTTGTTGAAATTAACAATAATAACAATTAAAAAAATACAGCTAGTAAATGAGATTATAATGCTCATAATAACATGTCAATTGCTTGCAAAGCAACTGCGCAATAGTTTTTTTTTTTTTTTTTTTCATTTATTGATATTTACAACTGTGCAAAATAATATACAACAAGTAAATGTGTTGACAGAGATTACAATGGCATGTAAATAACTTGTGAAGAACTACTCACTAGTAGCACTTCAATAAAATCTACACTACAAGGTCTCTAGGCCATCTTCTTTTCATGCGCCTTGGAGGATTATCAGGGATGGAGGAGGAAGAAAGTTGGGAGACTAATGGATTGGAGTGATTATGGAGCTTACTATGAAAGGATAGGTATCTGGTTTGGACTAAACCAGAAACATATGGAACATTAAGATCTTTATGGATAAGTTTATTGGTCACAAAGTAAGGAGCATTGAGAATTTTTCGAAGGATTTTGGATTGTAAGGATTGGATACTCCCAATAGTAAGACTTCTTTTTCAATTAAATGTCTACGATTATATTATAAGGTCTCGAGTTGATCTTCTTTTAAGAACTTGGAGGGCTCTCGGAGACAAAATGGGGTGCATATTAAGAGATTAGTGAATTTCTATGGCTTTGGAGTTGACTATTAAAGGAAATCTGGGCTGGGCTAAATCAGTAATATATGGAACAATAAGTTCTTAATGGATATTTCTATTTGTGACAAAGGAGCATTAAAAATTTATCAAGGATTTCGGATGCAAGAATTGAATTTGATGGTTTAGTACAGCCACACAGATATCAAATCCATATGTCAAATTAGTTCTAATTACTGCCATAGTGTTAAGTAATTAATAACATATTAAAGCGTTTGGCGAGCCTATGTTGAAGAAGTCGAGAACTAATTCCAAGTTAGACGTTTGCCTACTTGAAGTCCTGGTAGCGGATCAGTTCAATAGGGTTCAGAAGAATATTAGGTTATAATAGGGCGTATAAAAAAAAAAAATGACCGTTTTATCTAATTCCAGAGTTCAAAAGTCTGTAAATATCTTAATACTATGTATTATTTACCAATACTTTATAATCTCGTTAGAGCATTTTTTAAAGCTTATTTACTAACACTGGACTTCTTAAAAAAAAAGCCTCAGTTCAGTTATTTATTTCAAAGAAAGAACATGACAGTGTCCTACGAAATTCTCGTAATTTTAAGACATTAATGGAAAAAAAATTTCACAGCTGCTGAAGCAACTCGTAAAATTATTAAATATGAAGGGGAACGTGCCCTTGAAGAGCGCACTGCGCGGCGTTCGTTTGAAAGATTAAGAAGTGGAGGTACGACGTTGGAAAGGAAGAAGGGCTCCGGGAGACCATTAATGGATATTGATGAGGTTCCGAAGGAAGCTGTTGAGTCAAATCCGTCCACAAGTACTCGCGAACTTGCCAGGGAGTGCGGTGTGTCGAAAGATACTGTTAATCGCCATCTTCTTTCCATGTGGAAGGTGAAAAAAATCTGTAGATTGGTCCCTCACGAACTTACTCCTCAATAACCAACAGAAAAGTTAACAGAACGTCATGGGTTTGAACTTCTGCCTCACTCACCATAGAGTCCAGACCTCGCACCTTCGGATTACTACTTGTTTCGATCCATGGCCCATTTTCTTCAAGGAAAAAAAATTGATAATTTTGCGGAAGTTGAAAATGCTGTCCAAGAGTTCTTTGACAGCCATCCCAAGGAATGGTATCAGTGTGGCATCGAGCAATTGGCTAGCAGATGGGTAATGACGGTAGATAAAAATAGACTATACTTTGAGTATTAATCGTATTTTATAACAAAGAAATAATAATACAAATATTTGTTTAAGAAACGGTCATTTTTTTTTTTTTTTTTATACACCCCATTACAACACTATTCACTTCCTACCTATTAAGAAAAGTTTTCCGTCAATAATTACAGTCCCTCGTATATTTTGATAAATTGGTCCTCAGTGCTTATTAAGTAGAAAAAATAATGATAACAATCTTGGAAGTTTCCTCAACATCGTAAATAGAGTATTAAAGTACCGTACTATTTCGCCACAAGGCTTTCTCAGAGTAATCCTTTTTAGAATATTCACTCACCAAAGGTCCCATCACTTAATATTAAACTCCCACAATATTTTCCGATGCAGAACATAATACGGAAATAAAAAGGCAGTTAAAAGCATCAAACCAAATAGACACGGAGAAGAACGATAATCGCATTTCATCTTAAACAAAAAGAGCACTGCCGGCATTGTAGTTTAAACTCATTATATATGTCCATCCGAAACATTAACATGAGGAAAACTAGGAACCAACTGAAGAAGGGCAATAAAGGTCAAATAGATTAATAAAGATAAAGTACTATTTGCATAAAATAGGTTAAAAAGCCCTTGTGCATTAAAAAAACACTTAATTTAAACCTTATAATTAATTATATAGGTATGTTTTACTTTCTATTATTTTTATCAGTGGTAACATAGACTAATCCATTAATCAATTGTTACTTGAATTGGATTTGGCAATTAAATTTTTAAAATGCATGAGCAATAACAAGAAAAAAAAAAGTGATACATAATCTATCAAAAAAAAAAGTTAGGAAACCGTCGAACAAATATATACTATAGAAGAAGAGCAAGTTACATATCAAAATACTGCACTTTGGTTGGTTTGGATCGTTTTGGGAAAAAAGTGATGCTTTGTGTTTGGTGGAACTTCCAAGGCATTTTGCATTTTGAGTTTGTTCCTGATGGCCAGGCAGAGGACTATAACCTTTAGGCCCCTTTCACACTGCGATACCGAGCAGCCGATACAAGTATCCAAGCTACTAATAGAACAAAGGAATCATTGTTATAAGGCCAGGCCTCTTCAGACTGCGATTCCAGCAGCCGACTCGTATCCGATACTCGAAACGAGTAGCCTGTCACCCGTCAAGCAGAGCGCACACTAAGACAGGCATGCAATGACGGGAATATGACATGACGGGAACATGACAGGACGTTTATACCCTTTCCCTATGCCTCTTCCGCACACTAAGACAGGTCCTCCCACCACTCCATAGTTTTCACAGGTTTCTAGGTTTCCCCAAGGCCCTAGCTCAAAGGGTGAATGGGAGAGAGCATGCGTAGATTCGAGGAGGACGTGATGGGAGAGCCAGGCACAGGAAGTTTTCGCTCAAAAAGCGGTATCGGTACGGCTTGGATTTTTCTCAGAAGTGCCTGCCTGTCCGTTGCCTGGCTTAGTGTGCACCTTTCCTATAAATACAACTGAAAGCGGTATCGGTACGGCTTGGATTTTTCTCAGAAGTGCCTGCCTGTCCGTTGCCTGGCTTAGTGTGCACCTTTCCTATAAATACAACTGAAAGCGAAAATAAACGTCCCGTCATGTTCCCGTCATGGCATGCCTGTCTTAGTGTGCGTTCTGCTTAAGCCGCCACGATACTTTTGGCATCGGCTTTATGGTTATTAATAATTTAAATAGTTTTAATTTAATTATTTTAATTATTTAATTTTTAAAAATAAATAAATTTTTAGATAATAATAGGAGTTCCTCAAATATTGATGGCATCATCCGAAAACTTTGTGGTTTCATCCATTAGCTCTTTAAACAGTAATGCGTAGAAGACTTTGAAGAGTGATATTCGATAATGTTTAAAATAATCTGAAACCTGTAATGAAGGATAGGTTTTATTATAAGCAAGAAAAAGAGTGAAGTAATGGTTGTTGGAAGGAACGATATGCTGTACAGGCCTTTGTAACTGGAAGGAACTGCATTAAAGAAAGCAGGCCAGTCTACATATTTAGGTTCACTAATATCAAGCGACGGTAATAAAAGTAGGGTTCCGTATGGAGCAGCCAGCCGCAGCTGCTGCGTTCAGGGTGGTTCCACATGTAGCTTCCAGACGCTGCGGCTGGAAGTTCATCAGTTCGTATTCTGGCTTCAGCGTAGTATATTGAGAAGAAAACTGGTGTTGTGATTGTTAATGGAGGAAGAGGAGTTCCATGTTATAAACAGATCAATTGACTCTATGTTTTCCCGAAGAAGAGAAGATTTCTCTCTTCGTTGATTGAGCTGCACCTCCAGAACGACGTGGAGAAATTTAGGAAGTTCTTCCGGCTGAACTTCATTCTATTAGATTTTATAATTTCTCTATATTTCTATTTATTTAACGTACAACAACGAGCCATTTTTAATAAAACTTTTTAATAAACGGGAGCTCAACGAGGCGTATCATGAAAACTAACAAACTGTGAGCAGACCTGAAATCTAGTAAATTGTGGGAAGACCAGAAAACAAACCAATACTTGGAAGTCTCCATTGCTGTGAATCCCACGTTTTCCCTTTGGTGATTTCACAATATATAGAAAGACAATATAGAAAACTCGCTGGAACCACGATTTTATTGTTTTTTTCAGATGATGAATAAAGTTCCAGTTTCTTTATTACTGTTTTGTCCAATGAACATTTTATCGACAACCCTGTTTTCGTTAAATAAATTTTTTTCATGTAAGATGTAGTATAATTATGTAAGAGATATTTATATATAAATAAATTGTGATATTTCAACCTGAGGTTGTATCAAATTATTTATAAATGTATATTTATGTTTATAAAACGTAAAACCTGTGTTCGGTAATGTATTTTCAAGAATTGTTTTTGAACAATACCATATATACATATACATTTTAAAATGGTACAAGAAACTTTGGTGATGTCTGTGATGACTGGTCCCTAGAGCAGTCTGAACGCAGCAGCTCAGTTTCCTAATTTTCTGACGGACGCCGTAGCTGCCCCTCTTGCAACACTTCATTAAAACTAACTGAAGCAGTGCCTCGCTTCCAGCCGCGGCGTCTGGCAGACGCAGCTGCTGCGGCTGGCTGCTCCATGCGGAACCACACCTCAAACAGTTAGTGTAGAACAACGACATACCAAAGAGAGTAAAAGTTACTTTGTTTAAATTATATTTTAGTCCAATAGTTACCTACCGAACAGAAACACAGAACATTACGGAAGATTAATGGAGCAGAGTGCAAGCCAGTGAGATCAGATTAATAAAAGCAATTAAGGGAAAAACGAGGAGAGATGGAATAAGGAATGAGCAGTTGAAAGGGGGAATAGTTTGAGAGATAGAGCAGAGAAGACGAGGCTAAGGTAGTTTAGCCGTGTAAAAAAAAAATGGAGGATGAAGGCCAAGAGGAAGACCAATAAGACAATGGGCTGATAATATGAGAAGAGATGTAGAAAGATGAAGAAAACACTGGCGGACAGTATAAGAAGAAAAGATTTGGAAAGATCGTTCCCGTTAGTGAACATCCAGACCCAGCAATAGCTCAACCGAAAGAGGATATAGAATAGAAAAAAAAAAGAATATTCTGGGACTAAGTCCCTTAAGAATAACACAAAGTAAAATCATAAATGGCCGAGAGGTTTTAAAAATAAAACAACATAGATAGAACTGAATACAAATATGTATGAGAACTAATACAGAGAATAAATAGAAAATTAAAAAAACAAAAAAAAAACAGAAAGAATAATATAGAACATATAGGGGTTAATATTATAAACATAATTGCCTGAACAAAAAAACAAACCGAAAATTATTTAAAAAAAAAAAGAAAAATTAAAACATCATAATAAAACTGCAAATTCATGCTAATGTCTTGTTTATTTCGTTTAACGTCACTTTATGCTGCTATGGCTAATCGGACGATGCTACGGTGGGAGTCCTAAATTTTGCCTATCCAGGTATAATTAGGATAGGGATTTTTAACGAGTACCTGACATCGCACAGGCTCGGGACCCCCATTTTACGTCCCTTCCGAAGGACGGCATAGCTAAGGATTTTTTACTCCCTTTAAAAAATCCTAAGGTCATCTGCCGGGCTGCGAACCCGCGATCTTGGGTTTAGTAGGTTGCTATGCTAACCACTACACCACAGGTGACCCCCATGCTAATGTCTAACCTCTGACAGACTTTGTGATTACATTATATGATTACATACATAGTACGTATACCCATATAATTAGAGAGCTTCAGGTTGGAGGGAAAAAGGTGGTTAAAGAAAAGTGTTTTACATATTCCGAGGAAAATAGCAATGCGAATACAGGGGAGGAAGGAACTCCAAAGAAAAGAGGATCGGACAAGGAAGGAACGTTGGAATGCAGTACTTCTGTGGGATGGAGTATAGAGATCGGAAAGACGAGATTTTGTATGCAGTGATTAGACTGCAGACTTAAATTTCAGGTTACAGTAAATAAAGGGAGGGTGACGGGTGTTGATAACTTGGAATAGCTAGGAAGTATTTTCTACGGAAGGAGGGGAAGAGCCAATTTAATTCAGTGTAGAGATGTATGTATGTATGTAATATGAAATAAAGCAATATTTATACTCAAGGACATTTGTAACAATCTAGTTTTAGAGAGAAAAAAATAAACCACAATGATTAAAAATTTAACATTTCTTTAAATTTTATTAGAGTTAAATTTATAACTGTTTAATGATTATTATTTTTTTTAGGTTAAAAATAATCGACGAAGTTCTGATATTCAGCTTGTGCATGCTATCAGTATTGTTATTGTCCAAATATATAGTCTCAATTGAATGAAACAACTGTAGATGAAACTAAGAACTACAATGAGAAGAAAGGTAAATGAATCAATAAAGAAATGAAACCAACTTTATTCTTTGGTTATCACACCTTGCGAAAAATTACAATGGACACGTTGAACTACAGCTGCCATGATTATGAAACAAATATGTTTAAAAACAAAACAAAGGGAATCCATAAATAACAGGAATATAAAATAAATGCAAACTAAAAAAAAAGAGTGTAACAAACAAAAATAAGATACATTCATAATATTATAAATAAAATTTAATATAATAAAAATACAAAAAAAAAAAAAAAAAAAAAAAAAAGTTTTTCTTTTCATAACACCTACATCCCTATAATTCCTTTCTTCTTGTGTTTATAATAAGTTGGACATATAAAATAAATAGAGACTTAAATGATAATAGTTAAAAAAGAGTTCCAAAAATTGAACATTTTAGCTAGGAATGATTTTTTTTATTTTTACATTATGGTACTTACTTGATGTAAACATAAAGGCGAGGCGCCACCGGGAACGGACTTGACTTGACTTGAGTCCGGTCTGCGACCCAATAGGCTGATGTCAGTGGGGACGGCGCCACCGCGACCTGACTTGACTGGACTGGACTGGATCCTGCCACCTGACTCCGGTCGGCTCCGGTTTGGTTTGGGTTGGGACCTGACTCAGGTCCCCCCTCCCCTACCACCAGCCAGCCCAATCTAACCTCTCTCTGTGTGCACAGTTTTTCTTTGTAGCTTTTAGTGATATTCCAGAAAAAAAATGAGTGTTGAGGAAGGAGAATTGGTGAGGAAGCAGCCAATAATATAAAATACTTCAGAGGCTAGTTACAGCAATATGATTAAAAAAATCAAAAGTTTGGAATACTTCACACATTCGTATAGCCACTTCCTATCGACTGCTACACATGTTAAAATAAAATACTCCGAATAAAGTACTCCGAATCAGATGAATCCTATTCTTCACTTATCAAACAGTGTACTGCGTTCATCTCGGCTGTCTAACACTGACTGAACTCAAGTCAAGTCAAGTCTCGGTGGCGCACCCCCACTCCGGTCTGGTCCGGTCATGTCCACTCAAGTCAAGTCAAGTCCGTTCGCGGTGGCGCCTCGGCTTTATGGTATAGAATAAGGATCGAAGTAATTAGGATTTGTTTATTTGAAAACTATTTTCGAATCGTAAACATTGAACAACGATTCTAAAAACATACAAACATTTTTAAAACATCAGCACTTTGCTGCATAGATTATCTATATATATGAAATGAATGTGTGTCTGTCTGTACTTGATAGACTCAAAAATCATACATCCAATCGCCGTGGAAATTTGGGAAATTATTAGATAAATCCCTGCGAAAGTTTTTGTAATTTTTGTTTAAATATCGGAGTTGGGGTTCTAGGTACTCCCGAACAAATATCCGAAAAATATCAAAATAACCTTTATTTTTTATAAATACTTTAGTGCAGGTGTTTGTAAACAATTAGCAATAAAACATATGTTCTAAATTAATCTATATCTATACTATTATATAAAAGGACGAGCCATCTTTCGTTTGTGATCACTAGTGATCGGATTTTTATGTATTTAAAAATGCCAAATATTTAATTAAAATATGCATTTATTTTCGTTAAATATGTGGTAAGTATATGATTTTCTTTATATATTTTCAGAAATATTTAAGTAAAGTGAACATTTTTTTTAATGAAAATGGAATTTTTTTCTTTTCAAATTATAATGATATATACAACAAAAGAACACTTTTACAATTTATAATAATTATTAGGAACAAAAGCATTTTTTTACAACTTATAATAATTATTAGGAACAAAAGAATTTTTTTTTACAAGTTATAATGATTTATACAACAAAAGAACATTTTTACAGTATATAATTATAAAAGATGTGTTATATTTTCAATTTTGAAAACCTCTCTTCGATATTGTTTGCAACCACATGGAATTTCAAATGTTGGAACGTAAAGCGACGATGATCTATCGTACTCTTTAAGGCTATATCTCCAAAACTAGTCAGATCTAAAATTACTTTTTTCTTCTAAAAGCTAGTTAAATATACTATTAGGCGTCATATATCAAGTTTTAATTAGGTTTTATAAAATACACATACCACAACGCTACAATTCCCGTTCTTTTGTGAATCACGTTATTTAAGGATATTTTTCACTATGACTCCAAAACTATTTGTCCAATATCAAATTTCTTTTTTTTTCATCTCAAAGTTGATTAAATTTACAATCTGGTCATATATATGTAATTTATATTAATTCTTATGAAATACGCAAACCAGCCACTGAACATGTCATAATTGTCAAAACACATACATTTAATTTGCTAGTGTGGGTGTTTCACGGGATCGAATATAATTATATAGGATCTAATAGTAAATTTAACCAGCTTTGAGATAAAAAACAAAAAAAAGAAATTTGGGATCGGACAAATAGTGTCGGAACTCAGCCGCAAGTTTCTACCCAATTTCTACAAATTTTCCCAAGACCACAACTTCGCGATTTTGGAGTTGTTTATTTATTTATTAGTAGGTTTTGGTTCCAGCAATATTTAATACTTGCAGACTTTTTTCGAAAAAACCTTCGTTTTCGTGTTAAAGGTGAAAACAAAATTAACCGGTATTTTGGGCGTTTTTTGCGATTTTGAATAATCAGCCGATCGCTGCCTGAACAGGTAGCTATGTTCAGATTACGATCAGCACCTCAAAAAACATGAAGATTGGTTAAGAATAAGTGATCGGCAGTTTTTTCTTGGAAACGTTCTTATGGAGCCTTATTTTACTGAACTATTGTACCCACTTTGATTCACAGCTCTACAGTCTGTGGTTGATAGTCCCAGTCAAAGACCTCCAAATTATGAAAAGATGCCTAAAATGAAAAATATGTACTCATTTTGATTAAATATGTGGAAATATGTATTTATTTCGATCAAATATGTATAAATGGGTCATTCCATGCCAAATCAATCAATTCTACATTAGATTTGGACCTTGATCTCTCCGATTTCTAAGATTTTTGGTATAGCAGCTGTACTTGCCAAGATAAGTAAAAATGTAAAATAATACATTTTTTTGATTTTTGGTTTTTGAGTTATAAGCTTTTAAAATTTCAAAAAACTACTGTTTTCGGTCCTCATTTAGTGTATTCAAAATTACGCCATTAAAAAACTATTGCTCCCAGAGAGCTCAAATCTGCAGCATTTTCTATTTGAAATGCCCTTTAATATGATATATCACTTGATATATTTTTGGTTCATTTTGATTTTTTTCGAAAAACATATATGTGATATATACTATTACTGACTACATGTGGACAAAATTTTAGGATGGGACGGAAATGGGTTCATGATAAAAAAAAAATATTTTGTCTTTTTTTTAATGGACAGTTAGTCCAGTCAATGAAGTATTATAGAATGCGTTTTTTGTAATCCAAGGTTTTTCCTCGGAAACTTGTTCAGTGTAGTTATAAAGTAAACATACTATAAGTCCTGGAGTTGTCGGGCCTGGGAACAAGAAGAGAGGGGGCACGAAAGGTCTCTCTTTTTTTTTTTTTTTTTTTGGGCTTTTATCTCGAAAACGGTGCATCGTATGCAAAACATGAATATTCACTAAATTAAAGTTAAATAAATTCTCCACAACATTTATTACATACATACACATTTTTCATATTCTATACTGTTTCCAAGATATACGCTTGGCAAATATAGACATTTCCGAAAAAAAAAAAAAATGTTCACCTCACGTTTTCTGTTAAACATCCATCTATATCTTCTAAAACGTCCATCCTACGACAAAAGTCTTTATAAATAATATTCTACAACATAAAATTTCCTTCAAACACATATATATGCTAATTTATCTTCAACTTTGCAAAAGTTACATAAAATTTAACTTTTCCTGATAAAATAAACATACTAAAAGTTCTTTACATTTGTCATCGTATATCTCGGAAACGGTACAGAATGTGAAAAGTGTGTATATAATAAAGGTTGTAGAGAATTTAGTTAACATTAATTTAGTAAATGGGCATGTTTTGCATACGATGCACCGTTTTCGAGATAAAAGCCCGAAACAAAAAAAAGAGTCCTTCAGTGCCCCCTCTCTTCTTGTTCCCAGGTCCGACAACTCCGGGAAGAGGATAAATCCAAAAAAAAAGACAAAATATTTTTTTTTTTTTTATCATGCACCCATTTCCGTCCCATCCTAAAATTTTGTCCACATGTAGTCAGTAATAGTATAAATCACATATATGTTTTTTGAAAAGATCGAAGGATATTTTGGGAATTACGAAATCCGTTTTTGGATGTTTCGAAAAAAATCAAAATGAACTGAAAATATTTCAATTGATACATCATATTAAAGGGAATTACAAATAGAAAAGAATGCCGCAGATTTGAGCTCTCTGGGAGCAATAGTATTTTAATGGCGTAATTTTGAATACACCAAATGAGGACCAAAACAGTAGTTTCTTGAATTTTTAAAAGCTTATAACTCAAAAACCAAAAGTCAGAAAAATGTAATATTTTACATTTTTACTAGTCTTGGTAATTACAGCTGCTGTACCAAAAATCATAGAAATCGGAGAGGTCAAGGTCCAAGCCATTGGTTGATTTGACATGGAATGACCCAAATGTGCAATAACATCCAAATATGTGGAAATATGTGAAATAAAAGTAGCCTCAAACGGCTTGAAAAGTGTCAGTATGAATTCTTTTAGTTGAAAAACGTCTGAAAATTGCCTAGAAAAAAATATGTAAATACATACGAATCCGATTCCTAGTACGGTTAGTAATCACTAACCGCGAAAACAAGTGAACCAATCTGTACCAAATCTTAATTACGTCATATTCATAGTTGAAGAAAGGTTTAGCAATATGAAAATTTACATATTTTCTATTAAATTGTTGCTAAAAAGCGATAAATATGAGGCGAGTGCCATTTAAGAGAGGTTATAACGGTACAGTGTTATATACGGGAGATCTAGGTATTGATAATAAAATTGGCTTAATTCCAATAAATCGTCATTAAAAAAGCTATAAATATTTAGTATGACGTGTGGATCCTAGGGATGTTTAATAATCGAACGATATGTGGTGAGCGGCATTCTGCAACAGAGTTTGCAATGGTAAAATTATTAAATCCATCTGTATCAAATCTGAACTGCAAAATCTTCATAGTTCTAGGAAAGTTTTAAATAGTATAGTTTATTATAATAATAATTTAAATTCACAGTGTTAAGTGGCTGAAGTTTGTCACTCTGTCATTAACTTTTATAATTAGATAAAAATTAAAATCCAACCAAATGAAATCGATAAAATTAATTTTGCCGCACTAAACATTATTGCCTTATCAAAATATCGATTTCTTATTTTTTGAAATTGTGTGTAAAAAATGGGCGACTTGACCTTAGTTTTTGATGAAGGTTTTAAGAAGACTAAAATTTCAAAAAAAAAAAGAAGAAAAAAAAAAAAAAAAAAAAAACTTTGCCTACCTTTTAACGTGTTAGGGCATTTTTGACAGCTCTAGGTCTGTTTTTGTAGTTCGAATCGAAAATAGAACGATAGTTTCCTGATGAGAATTCAATAGAGAATACTTTTTGTGTTTACTAACTTTTGTCGCTAGGGCCTATTGTTTAAGAGTTATATTGGTTCAAACGAAAAAACTAATGTTTTGTTGGTGCTTTATGTCAGGTTCTAGCTCCGTTGGTGTTCCCTAATCAGAAGCAGTCGGTAGAAAAAAAGAAAATTATAGACAGACATATCCATGATCTATTATTTTTTTCCAGTGAGATCAAGACAAGTTCAACAGTGTGTAGGTCAAAAATAAAAAAAAACTTAGACATATAATATTCCCCAGCTTAAGCTCCAGGTTAAGACAAGATTATTAAGTAGATTAATTTCATGCGAATTAATACATTTACATATGACTACGTCATCAGACGTCCTTAATCAAAGAGGCATTAATATATAAACAATAAGTACAGCATACTATTTAACATAATTTAACATAATAGGTTCAGCTATTTAGTTTAGGCTCGTCACTGTACCAAGCAAGACTTATGGAAGTGAAAATGGTAATATACAACTAACCTCAATCATTAACTATAATAATATAACACATATGATAAAAAAATCAATTAAATTATCAATAATGAATTAATTGCCACTTCTATTGGAATTATTTTAATTAAAAACTATTATGGTAGAGGAAGAGAAAGGGATCAGGTAGGCTAATTTTTTGGGGAATTTCCTATGACTAATTGGATTTTTCCGTTCCTATTGGAAAAAAATTTAAAATAGGGCACTTGGAAATGTTTATCTGGTCATTTAAACAAAAATCTGGGTTGGTTTTGAACGATTTTATTATTTATCTCTACATATAAAAATCAATGTATGTGTGTGTGTCCTTTATAGGCTTAGAAACGGTAAGACATAATGCTCCATGTGAAGCAGATTCATTGATTTTTTTTTTTCACATATTCAGGTGAAGATTATTGGCTTATAGGCTTATTAGTATTTTGATTGGATGTATAGGTGACAAGTTATGGACCAATATGTAAAAATCGTGAATTAATAAAAATCGCTTCAACAAATCAGTGTATTTCGAAGAGCTGAGTCGTACCCATGTAGTTTATTCTAAAAGAACGAGAAACCAGATGATTAAAAATAAGATAGATCTGTATATATATATATATATATATATATATATATATATATATATATATATATATATATATATATTATGAATGGTAAATTTAAGGGCGAGGATCCCAATGATTACAACTGAATGCTATTTGAATGCCATTAATTTCCAGTACGAGTCGCCTTTGCAATGACCATCAACAAGGCACAGGGGCAATCACTACAAGCTGGCGGACTAAATTTGGAAAATCCATGCTTCTCTCATGGACAGTTAATGTGGCCTGCTCAAGCGTTGGAAAACAATTTGATTTATTTGTATACGCAACAGATGGAAAAACAAAAAATATTGTATATCCATCGGCACTTCATTAAAATAAATAATAGTAAAAAAATTTAATTCTTTGAAGTTTTTTTTTCAATTCAAATTAAAAAGCTACATAAAATAATTCAAACAATACTGCAATAATTGCTGTACTGATTTTTTTTAAAAATTTGTTAAGTGCGTAATAAGGCACGCCGAGAACAGCTAGTAATTTATATAATTTAATTTTAGGCTATTTTATACTTGATGTATTATTTTCAATTGCAAGTCTTCATTGAATTTTTAGTTATTTTAATTTAGATGGATAGTGAAATTACATAAATCTCATTATTGGTATGCCCTTATGTATCCTTTTACTCTTTGCTTTACCGATCGTTCAGTTTTCCCGTGTGACACACTTCACAGTCATTACAATTCAGTTCATTTACATCGTATTTTTGGAAAGAGAATTTAGGTGAAGGGAAGTAAGATACAAATAGTTTATCTACTTCAAATGCAGGATTTAAACATATCTTATTATTACTTTCCGACTTTGGTAGATATTGGGCCGTAATATCAAAATATATTTCAGAAGTACGTTTGGCCTCCTCAGGTGAGTATGAATTATGTCTAATAATGGGACTTAGGTTATAACAAACAATAAACAAAAACATAAGTTACATTAATTATCCTCAGAGGCTCCTGAAAAGAAGGTGGCTTCGGCATCTTCTACTATAAAACTTAATGTGTTACATGTAAGTATTACCAATGCTTAAAAAGTTTTTCTACAAGATTTTGCAGTAGTTGGAAATGGCTTGAGCGTGTAAACTGGCTTTATTGGTTGATGATATATCCATGTGAAATGCTTCAAAAATAAAAAATAAACTTTACCCATAAAATCAGACTTGTTAACCTGATAATACAATAGACACTTTTAGGATATTGGCAAGAACAATAGGCAAGACCCTACAACAGACTGAACTAGCGTTGAGGTTACAACAGAGCGAGCGGTGCAGAACGGATTCCCTTCACAGTTTTCAGTTCAACGAACTTTATAAATACGTTTCCTTTAATCTGATCTTTCCTTATCTTTCCCTTCTACAGTCTGACCTTTCATTTTTTCCAGGGGATATTTTCCTCAGATGAGTTTCCTGCCTTTTAAAATAATTTTACGAAACGGTAATACCTTTGAACAGAATTTAACCCCATTAAAAGTACCACTAAACCATTATCCTGAAAAAATATAGTTTTAAAAATAGTTTTATTGAATTTGTAAAAAAAATTACATTGAATAAAATTAAATAATTAAAATGTTATTAAAGGGCCTTTTACACGGTCATTTCAGTTCTCAGTTCAGTTTCAGTTTCAGTCGGACTGTCAGTTTTTCGTATGTGTAAATAGGAAAAAATGAAACGGAAACTGAGAACTGACGAGATGGAAAGAGCTATTTGTTCGGTTTCATTTCTCAGAAATCCTATGTGTAAACAAAGTCTTCATGTCTCAGTCCGTTCTCTCATCAGTTTTATATAAAATATTGTACGGTTCATCTGTCACTATGTCCAAGGATCACGATTTTCTGATACATAAATACATAATTATACAATAACACAACATATATGTGTGTGTGTGTGTGTGATTATGTCAAGACCTATTACATCGTTATCTTTTCTTAAATTGATATAAACAATTATCGTCAGCAAGTTCGATAGCGATTGTAATATATTTCGATCAAGAAAAAACGAGAATATGGATGTTGAACACTTTTAATTAGTGCATTTTACCTTTCGCAACTAAACATAGAACTGAAATGAAACTGACCTGAGAACTAAACGGAGGGCCTTAACGTTTAACTTTATAAGATTTGATATTAGCAGTATTTCCTCTTCCTTTTCATATATTTTATTCTAAGTAACATAAATGAATATTAATATGAGTATTTCTTTTATTATTATTTTTTTTTAAATTTATTATTCATACTAGACTTAAAAGACAAGAAACTGCCCGTCGTTTTCGACTAACCCAACCTTTACCAGACATGCGTAAAAAGCTTCCAATAAATTACAAAAGATTTATTTACATGACAGTAATTAGACCCGTGAAGACATACGGAGATCAGCTTTAGGCCTCCACTAAATCGATTTTTTTCGTATCCAATCCTTACAATACAAAATCCATCGTAAACTGCTCAATGCTCATTATTATGTCACAAACAAACTTATCCATACCAAATGGAATCCACTGGTCTCCTAACTAACTTCACACTCAACTACCAATAATCCTTCGAGACATCTGAAAAGAAGATGGCCTAGAGTAGTTCTTGATATGATATTGACAAGTCGTTGTAATCATTTTCCTCAAATTTACTTCTTTTGTATAATGTATACAGTTGTAAATATCAACAAATATTTTTTTTTTATTTGTTTTTTTAAGAAGAAAAAAGTAGCATAAACAAATGACAATATGACATATTGTTTTCTAAATTTAACTCTCCCATCTTTACCCATCGTCATGAACGTATTACATCCTGTCCCACAGTATCCTGTAATGATATTACACTTGAGCGTTCCAAGATGCCTGTAAATCAGAAGCGACTCGTCTACATGACTGTAGTTAGACATGTTTTGACATAAAGAGATGACTTATTGACTCCATTAAACTATCATGTTCCTCTTGTATCCAATCCTTACAATAAAAATTCTTTCGGAAAATCCTCAATGCTACTTTTTCAGTCACAAATGAAATCAAAAAATAAAGGTTATAATGTTCCATTTATTGCAAATTATCCAGAATCAGATACCTATCCTTTCATAATGAACTCCACTCAGACCCACAAGTCTTTCAACCCGCTACCCATTCAATTCCCGATCATTGCCCAAGGCATCTAAAAAGCCTCGGGAACTTCTAACATACATCAACATGAATATATAACAATCAAGAAAACAACCTTTTAATTGATACAATTCCTTTTTTATTCTTTTTTTTTTTTTTTTTTTTTCTTACAGGAAAATCTCAAAATGCCTCCGACTTCCATTCCAGAGTACTTCTCTGGACAGTCGATATTGATCACAGGTGGGACAGGATTAATGGGAAAGGTGTTACTGGAGAAACTCCTCAGGTGTTGCCCAGACATTACAAAGATATACCTACTCATGAGGCCCAAGAAGTATGGGTCTGTACAACAAAGATGGAAAGAAATCATGGATTTACCGGTATACATTTCAAAATAATGTTATCGTCCACAGTCGGCAAAACAACTCTTTCAAAAGCTACAAAATGATAATAATTAAAATATTAATAATTAGATACTACGAATAAGATATGTTTTTAAAATATTTTTATCCAGACTTTGCTTAGTTATCTAATTCATTGGATAAATATATGTATATACATATATATATATATATATATATATATATATATATATATATATATATATATATATATATATGTATATACATATATATAAATACATATACAAAAAAAGTTGTTTATTTATTAGGATTGGCCCATCTACACCATCTTGCGTAGTTTATTTTTCGGATTATCTATCCTATTAATAATTGAGTGGTTTAGATGCAAAGGGGTACAAGTAAAAAAAACCTCATTGAAGAGTAAAAGCCAATCAGAGTATCCGTTTGCCACAAACACTTTCAGGATTTTCGGTAAGTAGTTAGATTTCTTCTCTATAGATGGCATCACCTAACGGAACATTCAGTTGAATCTCTTTGCCACAGAATTATTTGTAATTTATTTAGAATTAAAGTTTCACTATATGCACTTACTCCATTTGCCACTTGTACCCCTTTGCATCTAAACCACTCAATTAAAAAAACCATACCTACAAGAAAAGCACTACTTTTTGACGATCCTTCTCATTTTATCCCTTTTCATCTGTTGTAAGCTATGACAAGAAGATAGATTAAGGATTAGTTATTAGCATGACATTAGAGCAATGCCTACACTTATACTTTAATACACGGATATTAATAGGTTTTGTGACAATATATGTTTTTCCATAATATAGATTTTTACTTTCTTGAATATACCATGTTACTATATTTTTAGCAGTTTTTTATAAGCAAAACACATACTATTTCATTGTTTCATGTTTGCATTTATACTAATTAACTTTGAATTCGGATTAAGCATTGCCAAAAGAAAAAAAAAAAAAAAAAACATATATATATATTTTTTAAATAGGGCTTCTTTTTAGTAATTCCTTGTATGAATTGTGTATTTTTACGGTGTATTTTATGTAGATGTAAGGGTTACAATTGCCAATTCTTTATTTTTTATTTAAAGAAAGTAAAAAAATATATTAAAGAAAAACATATACTTTCTTATGACCTATTAATATCTACCACCAACCAATTAAATAAAAATTTGAAAAAAAAAATTGAAAAAAATATCATAGGAAATAAACAAAAATTGATCACAACACGAAAAAAAAAAGTTTGAAGACAGATTTTAAATTACATAATTATTACATTATTCTTTCCAGTTATTTTGTATCGTCCGAGAAAAGCACGCCGACTCATTTAGAAAAGTACATTTGGTGCAAGGGGATATAGGTGAGAAAAATCTTGGGCTAGCAGAAGAAGATGAGCAGGTACTTTTCTTCGGATCATTTGGTAAAAATCTTATATAAGTATAAAAATATTTAAATATTGTTAAATTTCAGATGTTGTTAGAAAATGTAACGATTATATACCATGCTGCAGCAATGATACAGTTCACAGACAATTTACAAGAACTCCTTGTCAGAAATACAAGAGCGACATATATTCTTCTCGATTTAGCCAAACGTATGATCAAACTACAGGTAAAATAAAATATGTCCAGGGAGTTATTTCAAAATATATTAGTATGTTTTATACTTGTTATAATTTTAATATGTACAATCAAGTAGACTTATCATACAAGTCCAAACATAAATTATAATCAATATTTTTGTCAAGTTCGATTTTATATAGATGGATAGATAGTACCAATTAGAAAAAGTGATGTCTTGTTTAACATGGAACAACTGCTTTACCACTTTAGATTCAAACACTTGGTCTTAAATAAAAGTACTCTTTATATATCTATATTCACATAAAAGTACACACTTCAGGCATAAAGCATTAATTAGAAAAGAATCCATACAAGAAGTCTCAATATTACGATGTGCAAAACAATACTCACCTAGTTCTCTCGCCAGATTTTCCGAACCCACAGCCGATAAAAGGCAAAGTAACTATATTCATCGTAAAATATAGGATGCAATTAAAAGAATAAAAATATAAACGAGGGTTTTATATTTTTTGTCCCTAAAATAGGCCGATTAAAATGAAAACATAGGATTTTTTTTATTATTTTTTTTTATTTCAAATTCATCTTTATGTTCGCTATTACGTATACCCTGAGATAAGAATCCTGTAATCAATTATCGAACTTTAAGAAAGGTTATCATACCAACAAAAAATAATTCAATTACTTCTATAAAACTGACTAAAGAACTTACTTTTTTTTTTTTTCTTTTTTTTTTTTAAATCACAGTATGGTTTTGTGCCATAAATAAAAATATTAATTATATATTGAAAAGTAGTATTAATTCTTCATGGAAATGTAATACTAATTCATAATTAAAATGTAATATTAATCCTTAATTGAAATGGTGTGAACACGAAAAGGAAAGTGCTATTTTAAATATTTACAGGCGTTATTATTTACAATTACATGTAAGCTAACTTTGTGTAATTTATGTTTATAACAGATTCGTTAAAGAAAGTTCATGAACAGCTTTGGTATCTTTTTCATCATCATTGAATTCTATATTTCACAATCAACTATCTAAGCTAAGTGAAGGTAGTTGTAAGAATTTGCTTTATTTACAAAAAAAAAAAAAAAGAAAAAACCAAACAAAAGAAACAAAACAGACGTCTATAAAACTTTAAACGACGAGCATCGATCATTGCCGACGTTACTCGAATTCCAACGAAAGCAATGATAGGATTGGCCAACTATTAGGCTGACTAATCGGTATTTTTGCCAGCCAGTCGGCTAAAGTCATAGTCAGTCCATGTCCCCCAGGAATTCCCGCAAGGAAGGGTACCCACTTTATCGAAACTTCTGTACCGAGCGCGCTGAGGCTCCCACCCAATCTACGGATAGCTAGTGAATCGTGTCTTTTGTTTTCAATCTTTTACACACCCTTCGATAACTTTTAATGCCGTCTAACACAGTGATCCACTCTCCCTACAAAGATGTATTATCATATTTCTGTAATCTGATGGCATACCGTTGTATCACATACAGTAAGCGTGAGCAAATAATATTCTGTTTCCAGTTGTTCCTCTACGTGTCGACCGCCTTCAGCAACATGAACATACCGTGCAATGAAGTAGAAGAGAGGGTTCTTCCAGCCTGCCAGGACTGGAGGGTCATCTTGAAGATGCTGGATAAGGAGCCTGGTGCATTGGCAGCATTGAGAGAAAAGTAGGTATATTATTGACTATGAACTACACAATTTTGTAATAAATATATATAATGGAGAATATAAAATAATAAATATTATTTACAGGTTGATGTGTGGACACCCAAACGCCTATACCTGGAGCAAATCGCTGTCTGAGCAGATAGTAGACGAATACAGAACAATATTTCCGACTGTCATCATGAGGCCAGCAATAGGTGATACTTATTCAATGTTTTCTACAACAAGGGATTAGTAATGCGACATAGGAACATTATTATTACTTTTTTTATTTTTTGTAAGTTTTAATAATTTTACTATAGAAATCGTGAGTACCGAACTACAATTTATTGAACAAGCAACCCTATTCGTCTGAGGACCCTCAACCTAAAAGTGGCAACTTATAATCCAGGCAACGAAAGATTTTTAGAGGAGTTAAATCATGTAGAAGCCAATTTTGGCACAATTGTAGAGAAAGGTGTCCTTAACAACATACTAAAAGTACTGGGGAGTGGTGGTGAATCTAAGGGTGGGGGCGCTCTAAAGGTCGTTTTTTTTCAGTTTTTCGTTAATAACTCGAAAACTCTTGTCTCCAGCGAAAATACGTTTATGTACTAAATTAATTTACATAAAACCGTTTACAAAAAGGATTTATACATTTTTTTCTGGGATCAATGCTTAAGAATATGTAGTGGTGGGGGGAGATATAAAAAATGTAAAAAAAAACACGTTTTTATCGTTAAAATTTATATATTTATTGTTAAAATTCCATTGTTAATTGTTACAAATGAATAGTTCATTTTTATTAATTGAATGCTTATTGCTAAAAATAAAATTATTGTCGTTAAGCCTCATATGCTTATTATAGTACTTGCAGTAAGTCGCACTTCTCCACAACAACATGTTTGTCGGTACTCTTTTGGCCATAACTCCGAAACTATTTGTTTAATCACGAATTTATCTTTTTCATCTTAAAGCTGGTTAAATTTATTATCAGATACCATATATTTAATTTTAATTAGGTTCCGTGAAATATCCATTCCACCTCACTGAATTCCGCGTACCGTTGTGAAATTCTTATTTTTTCGGAACATTTCTCGTTATAACTTTAAAAATATTTGTTCGATTACGAACTTCTTTTTTCCATCTTAAAGTTGGTTAAATTTGCTATTCGATCCTATATATCACATTTTGATTAAAGCCCGTGAAACACTCACGCCAGCCCACTTAACATATCAAAAATGTCATGTTTTACCAAAACATACACATTTAGTGTGCTAGCATGGGTATTACATGGAATATAATTAAAATTCGTAAATAGGACCTCATAGATAATTTAAGTAGCTTTAAAATGAAATAAGGCAATTTGGAATCGTACAAATTGTTTAGGAGTTTGTGAAAATATGCCAAAAAAAAACTAGAATTTTATAATAGTTCGCAGTTGTTACCGTGCTGGCAAGGGTATTTCACGGAACTTAATTAAAATTAAATAAATAGTATCTGATAATAAAATTTAACCAGCTTTAAGATGAAAAAGAGAAATTCGAGATTAGACAAGTTAACAGTTTCGGAGTTATAGCCAAAAGAGTACCGACAAACGTGTTTTTGAGAAAAAGTGCGACTTACCGCAAGTACTATAATAAGCATATTAGGCTTAACGACAATAATTTTATTTTTAGCAATAAGCATTCAATTAATAATTATAAACTATTCATTTGTAACAATAAACATTGGAATTTTAACAATAAATATATAAATTTTAACAATAAAAACGTGTTTCTTTTTACATATTCCATATTCCCCCCACTATATCTGCTTAAACATTGATCCCAGAAAAAAAATGTATAGAACCTATTCTTTAAACAATTTTACGTCAATTAATTTAGTAAATAAACATATTTTCGCTAGAGGCAAGAGTTTTCGAGTTATTAAAGAAAAACTGAAAAACCCGACCTTTAGTGCGCCCTCACCCTTAGCTCCACCCCCACCCCCCAGTACTTTTAGTATGTTGTTAAGGACAACTCCCTCAACGACTGTGCTAAAATTGGCTTCTACATGAATTATGTCCCCTATTCGGCCTTTTTTGGTCTTCGTTGCTTGGACTATTACCCCGCCCGCAATACCTAGTTAATGCAAACCTATTTTTTGAGTAGCATTACAATAACTGAAGTCAGCTAAGGTATTTAGTAAGATAAGAAACATAAAAAAAGAAACAGTTATTTTAAAATTCACAACGACACCTACAATTCGAATCTTTTATCAGTTTGAAAATGACACTATTCACTTAAGTATAAAACATGGCGACTTGTTATTAAATTAAGAGGAATTATTTTTTTAATAATTCCACACATCGCTCAATATATTTATAGTTTTTTAAATATATTGAATTGAAAACGACTAAATGTTATCATAAATTTCTCGCTCTATATAACACCGTACCTTTGTAACCTCTCTCGAATGGTGCTCGCTACCTATCGGTCGGTTATCAAACTTCACTGCGCACAACATATTTGTCTCTTATTTATGGCAATATAATTGAAAATCTTTATATTTTATCATTGCTAAACCTTGCTTAAACTATAAACATGATGTGGTTAAAATTTGGTACATTGGTTCAGTAGTTTTCGAGCTTAGTGATCACAAAAAAAAAAATGGCTTGTCCTTTTATATAATAATATAGATAACTATTTAACTATTTTCAAAATAGTGAATATATGGATTTTATAGTGTGCCCGTCCTTCAAGGAACCGTTCCAAGGCTGGGCAGACATCCTATGCGGCCTCAGCGCAGTGTCCGTACCGATTGGCCTAGGGCTGATGCGAGTGGTCTACACAGAATACGACTGCTACCAGGACTACATACCCGTGGACACTGCGATCAGTGCTATATTGGTAGCATCCTGGAAGAAGTACCTAGAGTGAGTATATACTGTTATTATTATTATTATATTTATCCATGTGTGATGTGTCTGTACCAAAATGTTTCGATTCTCGATACCCGTACCGACACAAAGAAATCGATTCTTGATTCTCCAACAAAAATAAACAAATATAATAAGGCGAGGCAAAAAAAAAATCAATTAAAAAACTAAAATAATTCAAGAAATAAATTAGTTAACCGTATTATCTATAGCATTTAATATAAGTTATTGACTATAATTCAGACAATGTAAAATAATAAAATTCAATTCACATATTTGTATTTAAGAACAAAAACCTCGCTAGGTTTCATTTATTGATTAAGGAATAGAAAACGTATTAAAACCTTTCACTAAATATTGTAGACGCACTGGAGTTTTTAATTGAGTAACAACAATAAGATAATAATAAAAATAAAATTAGATATAACATAACTATTGCCAAAGTCAGTGGTATTAATCGGTTAACTATAAAAACTGTAAAATTTTAATATAGGTATGTTGTATTAAATATAGGTATGTAATTGATGTATTAAATGTATTAATGCAAGATGTGAGATGTATTAAACATAAGTATGTTGTTATGTGAAACGTTTAATGTATTTTAAATACTAAATGTTATGTTAAAAGTGTAGTGTAATCTTGAAATGTTAAATGTAATATTGAAATGTTATGTTAAATGTTTGAGAAAACTTAATTTTGCAATGTTAAAAGTAATATTGAAATGTTATGTTAAATGTTTCAGAAAATTTAATCTTGCAATGTTAAAAGAAATGTTAAAAAAATAATGTTAAACTGTTAAAACCAGCAATGATGGCTACCATGTCATCCCCGCAAAACCCGTGTAGCCGAGAGGCAAGGAAGGGAAATAAATAAAGGTATCACTCGGTTCCTAGAAATAATATCAATAGTCCTAGAAAAGACTTTGGATAATCGATTTTCGATACCGATTCTTTTCTAAAGAATTGAATGAACTGAGAATCGGCATTTGGGATCGACAAATCCCTAATTTATTGTCTCCATCTTCTTCTCTGAGGTCACAAATGATAATACATACCTTGTAGGTGATCGAATGAGGAAGAACATCAGAAATTAGCGAGTTTCACGAGCCTATGGAGTTTTTATCATTGAATGGATGGATAAAGGGACTTCTCTTATGTATGCCAGATATTGACTCAATTCAATCTTAGGTTCTTTTGGTACTGGAACAACGGTTGAGAAAGGAGGATATTCGGTCCAATTTAGGCTTTACCGCGAGGTTTTCCCTCAAATAAGAGTAGCTACTTTATAGAGGCTGAGTGTGGGACAAAGATGTCTGTCGAGTCAAGTGCCTAACCCACTGCCAAGTTATCGCGCCTCCAACTGGAACCGAAGGACAAATTTCCATTTTAAAACTCTTTTAATTACTGTTAGTTTATTTTATGCCTTACCCATTAAGCTACTGCGCCTCTTTATGGGAAGGTTTAAAGCCATTCAAATACCCGAGTTAACCATTGTATTCCATTTTTTGAATTCTGAATCCTTTCTTTAAGAACTACTCCTGAGTATTACAGCCATCTTGTCGACAAAGGTCATAGGTCGGTTTCGGCCCTTAAACAAAGGCTATGCCCTAATTGGGTATCCTGCCGAACACTAAGCTCCTAGGGGGCCAATCACCCTTAAACTTTAAATATATAATAATTATCAATATTCTTAGTAATTTTGCTATCAGTTACATACACTGCACTACCATATTACCACACTTAACACTATTATATATACCCACATATTTCTGCTGTGTATATTCAAGATTTACGTAATACTTTGTAAACCAAATTAAATAACTAATATTTTCCTTTATGTTCAAGACCTGAAGAAGGGAAGACGGACGTTTACAACTGTGGTGTTGCAAAACAACTTCCAGTAAAAACGTTTCATTTACACAACTTCGGAAAACAGACAGTCAAGGAACTTCCTTCAAAAAATATAGTCTGGGCCTTCCACGCAGTGTTTACAACCAATGACCACCTCTTCTACCTCCTCTTTATTCTTCTTCAAGTTATTCTGGAGCCATCATGGATTTGATACTTTCACTAACTGGACAAAAAACCAATGTAAGCCCTCGAATTATATCAAACTGCTCGAATATATATAAAAATTATTACTTTATTCATGAAGTATCCCTGTAAACAGAAATTATCTGAAATATAGTCCTAATTGATTTAATATCTTTCTTTCAGCATCCTAAATTTGACCAAGAAGTTCGCGAACGTATTCAGGATATTCAAAAGATTCAGCTCCGCTCAGATAGAGTTCCCGAACGATAAGTTCAGACAACTTGAAAAATACGTGAGCGAAGAGGATAAGATCTTCTCGATAAGCATAGAAGGTCTAACAGAATTTGGGTTAATGAGGTTTGGACTGAAGTCAGTACTCGAGCATGTCTTCAAGGAAGACATTAGTGAAGCCAGCCTAGAAAAGAATAGGAGGCGTCTATTTTGGTAAGTAGACCAATAGTATTAACTTTAAAAATAAAGTTCATCAAGTATTTTGGAATGAAAGGATTGTATATGGGATTAATTGAATTGTTTAGTTGAGCCCAAAACGATTACAGTCAGGTAAACTTGAAAAATTATATTCGATCATAAAAATATTAGAAAACTTATTAGAAAACTCAAACGTTAAAAATTCATCTCCAATTCTAAAACACTTTTTTTTTCTTTTTTTTTCAAACCATCACTTTCTTATATGGATTACATATTCTAAAGTTTTCAAAAATGTAAGTGGCAATTAATTAATCAATCCAATTGTATTGATCCTTCTATACCATCAAGCGTTTCTAAAGTGATAAAAATATATCTTAAAATTTCTGTTTGACAATAGAAGCAAATAATTTTTTATAAATACATAAAAAACAACAATTTCCATTTTTTTTTTTTTTTTAAATATTATTTTACAGGTTGGAGGTTATGGACAAATGCATTATATACACATTTTACTTAATTTGCTGCTGGTTCATCTACCGCTACTTGGCTTCCATTGATAGCATAAGGTATGCAAGTTACAGGACGTACAAGGCCATCTGGATTTGAATGAAACTCTTCAAATGGTAAGTAGAAACATGAATGGTAAAATTTCAACAGACTTGGAATTTCTGTTATTAATCTACAACCTTCTTAGTTGTAATAATGCAAATTGATATTTATTCTATTATATCAGTCAAGAGTGGATCTGAGTTTGTGAGACCCTTCTGAGGAACATTGAACTTCTATTAAGTTCAAACATTCCCCACAATTCTGAAGAAAAGCATTCATTAGAATCAGAGATGTGTTGGTTCTCGGTTTCATCGGTTCTTGAGCAAAGAACAGTATCGAGAATCGATGATCCAAAGTCGATTCTTAGGAATCGATTACTACCGCTTTGTGCTTTGTGATATAATACAATGTTATCAATATACATCAATTCTTCTTCTAATGACCATGCCTCTTTCGTACAGAATTAAAAACCAATCCCATGCAACTGCAGGCTCAACTTTAGTTCATTCAAGATATTAACTCTTTATTGGAAAATGAAAAAATAATGTTACAACATCGAATGAACGAAATAATGCCATTCAGACAATAATATCATTTTATATATTTAATTAGGATTGATGAATTAATTTCCACTTCTATTGAGATTATTTTATTAGAAAACTAGTTTCGAATGCTAAACATTCATCTTCAGTTCTAAAACATACAAAATTTTTTCAACACATCAGTACTATGTTACATAGATTATATATACTAAAGTTTTTAAAAAGGTAAGACAAGAAATCAAGCATGGGCACTCACCTTCGAGGTAACTAAAACACCGAATTCGTTAGAAGTAAAAGGGGGGGGGGCAGGTAGGTTAAGTTTTTGATTTACAATGGGGTTTCCCTCATGACTCATCGGATTTTTCGTTCCTATGGGAATCAAATTTAAAATGGGGCTATTGGATATGTTAATCCGATCATTTAAACAAAATTCTGGATCGGTTTTAAACGATTTTATTATTTCTAGTGATTCAAAATTATTTGATTTTAGGCTATTTTCTACTTGATGTAATATTTTTACTCCCGAGTCTTTATTAAATTTGTGGTTATTTTCATTTAGATGGATAGCAAAATTGGAATTTTGGGTCTTATTAGTGTATGCTCTTATATGTTCTTTTACTCTTTGATTTACCGATCGTCCGGTTTTCCCCGTGTATTTTGCTTCACATTCATTACATTTTAATTCGTATACACCGCTTTTTTGGAAAGGGTCTATTTTGTCTTTCGGTGAAGGGAAGTATGATGACAATGGTTTTTCTATTTTAAATGCAGGGTTTAAACCTAATTTTTAATTCTTTCCCGACTGGTGGATATTGGGCCGTAGTACGGTATCAAAATATATTTTTTAGGGGGGTAGCTTTATCCTCTGGGGGTGTTTTGTATATATTATTCATAGTTTTTTTTTATGTTTTTGTTTTCTTAAAATATTATCGATTGTGGTTTTATTGTATCCGTTGTTTTTAGCTATAGTGTGAATTGTTTGTATTTCTTTGTTATAATTTCGTTCATTTAGCGGTATATTTAAAAGGCGGTATATCATGCTATGATATACCATGGTATATACTATGGTATATCAGTATTCTAGAGTATACTGAAGATGAATGTTTAGTATTCGAAACTAGCTTTCTAATGAAATAATCTCAATAGAAGTGGCAATTAATTCATCAATCCTAATTGTATTGATCCTTCAATACTATCATGCGTACCTCAAGTGATTCATTTTGTATATTCTGATGGGGCGAAGAAATGTACAAGATTAAAAATTATTTTTATTCTATTACGTGTAAATACTATTTTTCGAACACTAATACAAGAGAAAGAGTTTAGTAACATTTTCAATTTCTTAATTAATAAACGAAACTGGTTCTTAGAAAAAGAGCATCCGAGAGAGAATTACAATATAAGAAAATTTACGTTTCCAAACAGGCAAAATTTATAATAAAAAAGAACCTACCTCTCCTACAATGAAAAATTAAGGCATTACGACGTTGTGAAAAAGCCTGTGATTTTGTATAGGATGGAGACCACATGCCTACCCAACTTGGAAAAGCTGCTAGAAAAGAATAGAAACGTTACAGGCGAAGACCTAACGAAGACATTAACAGAGAAATCAAAGATCTCGAAACCGAGTTAAGAATCAGAAGGCTGATGTTCTATGGGCATATGAAAAGGATAAAGGAGGAAAGATTGAACAAAAAGATCTTCAGGAGAAGTAGATTGTTGGGGTATGCAGTCATAAAGATACATAGCAATTAAAAAATAAGTTTTTTAATTTGTAACGCCAACGTTTCAACTTGCATTGCAAGCTTTCATCAAGGCTAGAAGTAGAAAACAAACAAAAAGGCTTAAGATATTAACTCATTAACTGGTCCTTACTATTTCATTAACTTGGTATCTACTCAGTTTTTATGTTTACCAATTTGTTGTTGAATTTACTCATCAATATTTTTAATTATCTATCACTAATTTTAATCTTATTTCAATAGTCTTTATTTATTGTCATCTTTACCTTTAGATATTGCCTTTATGTTATTGTCTTTACTTAATATATTTATTCTTTTCATACCTTTGTTGTTTTTTTTATACTCTCTACAATTTAGTCATATATTTTTGTTTGTTTTCTACTTCTATCCCTGATGAAGGCTTGCAATGCAAGTCGAAACGTTGGAATTACAAATTAAAAAACTTATTTTTAATTGCTGTGTATCTTATTGACTGCATACCCCAACAATCTACTTCCCCTAATACTTTAACAGTCAAATATACCTCATCAATAAAAAGATCTTTAACAAATATTTTTAGCTACAAGAGGATACACGAAGCAAAGAATTAAAAACCTTAAAAATTCAGATGCCGACTGTCTGGATAGAGACACGTAAAGGAAAACACTGAAAAATCTCACCAATATTAGAAAGAGGAAAAAAGGGGGAGGGTACAATGTGGTCCGAAGGACGAAAAGAAATGCAGTCGAAAATCATGAAACTGCGAAGGGAAGAAAGAAAATCAACATTCGTGATCCTTGGTGGCCGTTACGTGATAAAAAAAACCTTGGAATTTATTTCCGAAAATAAGAATTTTTAAATTGAACTATATTATTGTACATTGTCTGAATTATAATTAATAACAAATATTACATACTGTGGATCATTAATGCTACTAGTGGTTCTACCGATTTTGTAATCTGTTTGTTTTGCCTTTTTAGCTTACTACTTAGACTATATCGGCAAAGTTTGGTATAGAGACATCACTGAGTAGAATACATCTAGTGTTAATTCTAACTTGAGCATTATGAGCAAATTTTTAAGAAAACCTTTTTCTCTTTCTAATCAAATTAGGAACTTGTGCACAGGCTGTTAATAATACTTAACATGTCCAAGATGCACGTAGTTACAGCTTATATTCTTAATTTTTTTTTTTTTTTTGTATTCCTTGTTTTGTTTTCACTTTTTTTTTTTTTAATTTCCTCAGTTTCCTTTTTTTGAGGTTAACATTATTACTTATCTACTGTAATATTATTAATATATTTAATACAATTTTTCAATTTTTTTTTTGTTTTTTTTCAGGATTCTAGTGCGATGGCCTACACTATGCCAACTAAGCTTAAGAGACCAGAAGACACAAAGACACTATAAACAAATAAATTAAATATGTATTTTTTTTTCATCCATATTTAACTGAATATTCTGTATATTATATAATATTATAATGATAATTTTCTGTCATATATATGTATATGTATGTATATATATATATATATATATATATATATATATATATATATATATATATATATATATATATATATAAAAACAAAATATATAATATATGCAAATTTACTGCAGTAAATTACTATTATTTTTTTAATTATTTTATGTACCTTCTAGTCATGACTGAACCTCAAGAACCTTACTTAACATACATATAGATAGATAATTTAATTTTTTGTAGAGATACATCTCATAGCAAGGATCTGGCCTAAATAACTAAATATACTTCAAAAATATTAACTAAATAATTAAATAAACTTCAAACTGTAATAAATAACTAAATAAACTTCAAACTGTAACAAGTTTCATATAAATATACATATGTATCCTCATACATACACATATATACACACACATGCACGCACAAACATGTAAATGTGCATTTAAATGCTAAATACATCAGTAACCATAATTACTCTGAATATAATGGTTATATTATTCACAAAAATGACTATATATACATAAAGCATAACCTTCCATTATAATTGAATAAAACTAACAATACAGAAAAATTAGTTTCATAGATACTTATAGATGCTTACATTGAAAATTACAATACTCGGTTGCTATTACAGCTTTTATATAAGTCCCTTTACCTCCGCTCATTCCTTTAAAAACTTCTTGTTTTCAGTAAATTTGTAAAAAAAAAATTAAAAAATGAGGTTCAGCTTTGGTACAACATCACATTTCGGAAAATCTACCTCTAAGTTAACCAATTCGAGTTTTTTTTATCCCACCGCAATTCCAAAAATATATATTAAATATGTTAGTAAAATTAAAATGTATTTTTTTCAGAAAACGTATAAGTTTCTAATTTTATTTGTATAATCTAGCTTATACCAGGTATGCAAGTTTAAAATGTCGTTTTAATTCCAATAGAATGCGCTCTTAGCCTATTGAAGGGTTTGCTTATCTCTAAACGCTATTTTGTTTGTTAGTCATTTGTTTACAAAAGTCAGTTGTTTTTAAGTCGTTTACGTGGACGTATCATACCTTTCTTTGGTGTTAAAAATGTCTAATTTTAAGCCAAATAAAGAGCATTTGCGGCATGTCATGATTTTCTTATTTAATCAAAAGAAAAAGGCATCTGAATGTCATCGAATTCTTGTTGAGACTTATGGCGATGTTGCTGCAACCGTCAGAACATGTGAACGTTGGTTTCAAAGTTTCAAACGTGGTGATTTTGATGTTACTGATCAAAAACGAGAAAATCGACCAAAAAAGTTTGAGGACTTCGAATTGCAATCTTTATTAGACGAAGACAATACCCAAACCCAACAAATGATGGCAGAACAGTTGAATGTCACTAGGCAAGCCATTTCCGATCGCCTGAGAACTATGGGAAAGATTCAAAAGGTTGGAAAATGGGTTCCACATGAATTGGACGAACGACAGATGGAAAAAAAAAAACGAAAAACTGTGTGCGAAATGCTGCTTTTACGCCACGAAAGAAAGGGTTTTTTGCATCGAGTTGTAACTGGCGATGAAAAATGGATTTATTTTCAGAATCCCAAACGAAAAAAATCATGGGTAACGCCAGGACAACCATCCACATCGAGTGCAAGACCGGATCGTTTTGGGAAGAAGACAATGCTGTGTGTGTGGTGGGATCAGAAGGGAGTAGTCTACTACGAGCTTCTCAAACCCGGCGAAACAGTCAATACCGAGCGCTACCGACAACAAATGATCAATTTGAGTCACGCATTGATCGAAAAACGCCCAGAATGGGCTCACAGGCACGCCAAAGTCATTCTTCAGCATGATAACGCTCCTGCACATTCAGCCAGATTGACTAAGGAAACGATTTCTTCGCTTGGTTGGGAACTCCTACCCCACCCGCCGTATTCACCTGACCTGGCGCCTTCTGATTATCACCTCTTCTCATCGATGGGACACTCATTGGCGGAGCAACACTTCAACAATTTCGAAAACGTACGAAAATGGCTCGATGAATGGATTTCAAATAAAGATGAAGCATTCTTTTGGAATAGTATCCATATATTGTCCGAGAGATGGACAAAATGTGTAGAAAGCGAGGGTCAGTACTTTGAATAAAATATATTATACTTTTTTTTAAATTACTGTGTATATATTTTAAGAAATAAACGACATTTTAAACTTGCATACCTGGTATTTAAAAGAAACTGTGATATCGAAATAAGAAGGTCTGTCACCGGCATCACTAAGCTGTTGTTTATAGCTGCACTGTTGTTGAGCGCTGGGACCAGTGTTGTGTTGTCAAGAATGTTGGACACTCCCGTCCTGCTCCTTTCTCGCCGCTTCTATTTTAACATGAATTAACACACACGCGCGCGCACACACACACACACACACACACACACACACACACACACCCACACACACACATAAAGTCTCACGACACTATCGTCTCAAAAAAGGATTACGGCTTAAACATAACCTGTTTAACAAAAAAATCAATGTCAAGAGGGACAAAAATTCGACACTACAACACAGTCGTATAACCAACAATCCTTTACGCAGGCGAAACACTAAACCTTAAAAGAAAACACCAAGTTGATAAAATAAAAAAAGAAGAAAGATCATAAGGAAAATTCTAGGAGGAAGACATTCCCAAGACTATTACAGACTTCAATCAATCAAAACAACAGATCAAACATTGAAATTGATTTTAGCGAATGAATTAACAGCAAATGAAATTCTTTGGCCATCCCAACAGTCTAACAGAAAATCGATTGACAAAAAGCGCCGCCAGCCTTCAGTATCTACCATCTACCGTAGCCACGTGGAAGGGCTACCTATATTTACGTCTGTGCCCGTTTTTATTCATTTTACTCTAATAATAGCAAATTGTCTTGTTTTGATAAATATTTAAGAATACGTATATATGGATAAAAAAACCTGAATTACTTTTTTTTTTCTTTTTTGGGGAAAGAAAAAAACTTTAACCTAAGAGGAACGATATCTTATACCTTTTTTTGCCAAATTTCGACATTCATCAACAGGAAAAAGCTACAAAATTGAATGTGGCTAACGCTTATACTCTAGATCAACACACGTGCATTTTGCAAATCAATTTGATGCGAATTGATATATTAGCATAAGAGCTAGCCAATAGGAGTCATTATATGACTTAGTAATATCTGAACAATATATATAACATACTACTTTACATATAATAGCAGGCTACTTCGCAGTCTAGGCTCGGCACTGCAACAGGAGAGACTTATCGAAGGAAGAATGGTGAGATATAACAAACATCTATCATTAGATATACTGATGATAACCAATACATTTAATTATAATAAAACAGTGTGTTTACTTTGTTTTATTTTTTAAATATATCAGAAATTTGAATTTAAAATGGATATTAAATTCTGAGATAGACCTATCTGGTCATTAATTTCTAGATTGCCTAAGATATATAAATATAATGTACGGTACACGATTCAAAGAGATTTCTAGGTATCGGCTAACAAAGGCATGGTGTCTACCAATTTCTGTTATCAAAATTCCCGAAATATTTCCAACTTTTTCAAAAATATTTCTGGAAATCGATATGTTAATGCTGTTGTAATAATAATCCAAACAAATCAATCAATGCATACTACTTAACTTATCACAGTTACACAATTTAAAAAAACAAAAAAACAATTTGTTTGATATTTCACATTACTCTAGATAACTTGCAAGAAACACATTAATGCCGAGTATTGCCATACAGTTTGAAAATAGTAACGGGGTTAAACGAGGTTTTCGGATAAAATAACTCCAAAAATAAATGTCCGATCCGAAATTTCTTTTGTTTCCCTCTGAAAGCTAGTGCAATTTACTATGAGACCTCATATATGAAATTTTCAGCAAGTGCCATGTACATGCCTGGGTATACCAACGCAGCACGCTGAGACCCCATACTCTCGTGAAATCCACTTTCTTTTTTTTTTTCAGCATGTCTCTCGCTATAACTCCGACATTCTGAGCGTGCTGGAGTGAGTATTTCATGGGACTTAAAAAACATTTCATATATGAGGTCTCATAGAAAATTTGACCAGCTTTCAGTTGAAACAATGAAATTTCGGATCAGACAAATAGTTTTGGAGTTATAGCCAAAAGAGTACCGACAAACGTGTTTTCGCGGTGTGCTACTTATCGCAACTCAGCCAATCTTTGGGCGTTGGTGATGGCCAAACCGCTAAACCGATTTTAATGTAATATTATTTAAAAAGTAAGTTTAATGTGACGTTTTACAGTTTTCGACAAAATATGGTATTTTCCCTTATCTACAGCTGAAAACTATTGACTTCGAAAAAAAAAAAAAAAATGTTTTGCTTTAATGTGTAGATGACAAACTTTGAATGATCATTTTTCTTTATTATATAACTAACATTATAATTATAATTGCCTAATAAACTAAATATTTTCGTTATTATTTTTTTAATGTGTAAAAATTTAAATAAAAGTTATAGCTGTAGAAAATTTTGAACTATAGATCCAGTTAAAAATAAAGTAGCAAAGGTATACATATTTAATCCTCTAACAATTTTTTATGACTCGTATACAATCCTTATAATCCAAAATCCTCCATGCTCGTTAATGTTTTATATGTTGCTAGTTTCACCCAAACCCGATACCTCTTCTTTCATAGTAAACTTCATATCCACTATCCACTAGTTTTTTTTTTCAATTTGCCCGATAATCCTTTATTTCTTTTTAAATCAAAAGATCGTAATGTTTGGCCCAAAACAGATAACTATTCTTTCAAAATATTCTCCAGTAACATCGAAATACACAACTGCTTCAACTCGCTTCCCATATGATTCACGATTACATTCTGAGGCATCTGAAAAAAAGAAGGGTCAGGGACCTTCTCATATAAACATTTTTTTTCAAGTGATACCAATGGATACTTTATTTGCAAGCCATTGTCATTTTATTATGAACACTATTTTTATATTTACAAGATAATATTTATGTTTACAGTCGTAGATAGACAATAACGAGAAATAATAAAATTTTAATTTTAATTCTTTTTTTTTTTCTTACAGAATAATCTTAAAAGGCCTCCGACTTCCATTCCAGAGTACTTCTCTGGACAGTCGATATTGATCACAGGTGGGACAGGATTAATGGGAAAGGTGTTACTGGAGAAGCTCCTCAGGTGTTGCCCAGACATTACACAGATATACCTACTCATGCGGCCCAAGAAGTATGGCTCTGTACAACAAAGATGGCAAGAAATCAAGGCACTACCGGTAAAAGTTAAAAAAAAACTTATGTGTTTAAAACAATTATATCAAAAGCTGTGAAATCATTATAATAATTAAATTAGTTCATAAGAAACGTTAACCGTTTATTAAAATATTTTATTTAAGACTTACCAAACTATTAAATTCAAAAACTCCTGTACGCTCCTTCATTTACAAGAATTAAATTTATATAATAAAACCTTAGTGTCCTGTATTTTATTATTTGGCCTCAACCAGATTACGCATTTGCCCAAAAATAAACATCATAACCATCTGACACATTTCATTCTATTCCATTTTATTCAAATAGGCCTTTAAAAAGAAGATAGACTAAGGATCATACAGGCTAATACTTAGTAAATGAACTAAGTAAGTAATACTTTGAAGTTTTTAGTTAAATATATTTTTAATAACCGTTAAAAAAATAATAATATTAATACATAATAATAATAATTTAATTTCTAATTTTTTTACATATATTTTTTATATTGTAACATGAACAACACAGGGATTTTCTATTTACAGTTTATTAACAAATAACCAAGATATTTAATACAGACACACACAGAACAATATTATTTAACATTACCACAATAATAACGGGCATCAAACAGCTAATTACAACACCAATATACACAACACCAAAAACATAACCATGTTGTTATTATTCTGTCCCTGGCAACCAGTCTATCTCAATACTCCTTAGCAACGGGGGCAGTTCCCCTTATTACGTTACACTGCCCCCTCCTCAGATGCATTCCTCCTGGAATGCTGTGGTTTCCTCCTAGAACGTGTTGGCTCCCTCCAGGAGCTACAACTTCCATCTGAGACTCCTCTGACTCCTCCAGGAGATGCGGATTCCATCCGAGACTCCTGTGATTCCTCCAGTACCGCTGCAATTTCCTCTAGGAAAGCTTCTGCTTCCTCCTAGAACGCTGCGACATCCTCCAGGAACGCTGCGGTTTCCTCCTAGAATGCTACGACATCCTCTACGAACACTGCAGCTTCCTCCGAGAACGTTACGATATCCTCCAGGATCGTCGCAGCATCCCCTAGAAAAGCTGTTAGTTCCTCCAGGAACTGTGGCTTCTCTGACCGCCTCGGATACCTCTGGGACCAATACTGTTTCCTCTTCTTGGTTTTCCTTTTTATATCTTAGCTCTTTGGGCTCTCCATTTTCAAGGGGATCAAATTCTTTACGCGTTTCACCGTATATTTCTTCTTCTTTTGTCCATAAACACTGAAACTCTTCTGTGATTAAATTACATTTTGATCTATGACGTTTCTTAGAAAACGTTTTTCGTCTCCTCTTCTTTTTTCCTTTCACATGATTTATAACAATTATTTTTACCTTTCCAAACATCTATATCTTCAGCTTCCTGAATAGTAACAACTACCTTTGAATTTTCCGCTGTTAAATTTTTAAATTTTCTCTTTAGTTTCTCCTTCTGGCCATTATCTTCATTTTCTTCCTCAACGTTTTTTGAATATGTTCTTTGAGGAGGAAATATTCCTTCTCTAGTACTCTTACAGCTATTTTTATCAAAATCTTTGAAAACATGTACTGGAACCATTTCCATTTCCATAGCCAGGCCATCTATGTACTCCACGTCTACCGTCAGGATCTTGCGCTGCTCCTCATTTTCTGTTTTATGAACAGTTTCTTCCCTTTTGTCATCACTCTGGGCATCAATGACCTGGGATTCGGATACCAGATTTTTAACCTCAACCCTAACTAGACTCTCAACCACCGCTTCGACTTTTTCATGAAAATTTTCAATATCTCCTTCAACATCTCTCCTTAGGTCGGAAACTTCCCGAGAGAACACATCGAGGCGCCGAGACATCTCTGAGGCGAGGTTCGAAAACTTTTCATCCATTTTACTATTTAACTCTCTAATAGATTTTGAAAAACTATCCTCAAAATCAACCGTTTCAGGATCTGTGCCCTTACCTTCAAAATAATTTCGAAGCCTTTGCACTAAAGTTGTTTTAGAACCTGTTTTATCGAGGTCTAATTCTTATAACTCTGCCCTCAATTCAGCTACTCTTAATTCCTGAATTTTCTTAATAGGCATTCTGAATCCTTAAATTATCTGTGTTAATAAACTGAACCCCACACCTGACACCAATTGTAACTTGAACAACACAGGGATTTTCTATTTACAGTTTATTAACAAATAACCAAGATATTTAATACAGACACACACAGAACAATATTATTTAACATTACCACAATAACAACGGGCATTAAACAGCTAATTACAACACCGATATACACAACACCAAAAACATAACCATGTTGTTATTATTCTGTCCCTGGCAACCAGTCTATCTCAATACTCCTTAGCAACGGGGGCAGTTCCCCTTATTACGTTACAATATTAATTTTTCATAAGGTTTATCAACGAATGTTTATGAAATTATGTTTACAGAATTCATAAATAGAAAATTTCGATTTTTTATACAAATCCTGGAAAATTATATAAAATTCAATACAAAGGTGTATTTTTCATAAATAATAACACATTAATCTAATTAGGTAGTTTTATATATATATTGGGTTGTTTCACATGAAATGTCCGATTTTATAATATTTGAAATACATAGAGGATTTTGCGAGTCTCTGTTGTTTACTTCCAAAGTTCACATATCATAATCAAGCAGTTACTAATCCTCTACTTTTCTTTTATAAACATTAGCTTCCCAATCAATTACACACTGTTTAGTATACCTTCAAATATGAACATGGAAACACGCGATTTTCGTGTAATATTTTTTTATGAGTTTAAACTAGGTCGTTCGGCAGCTGAGGCTGCTAGAAACATCTGTAAGGCGTTGGCAGTGGTTAGACATCGACGAAAGCCCAGGACAAATGCCAAAACCAAATTTGCACCCGAAAAAATTGATGGTTACAGTATGTATCCATGGCTGGAATCATACATTATTCCTTTTTGCCTAGAGGTGAGACCATTACCTCTACAACCTACTGCAATGAAATTGGCCAAATGCACGAAAAATTATTGAAAAAACAACCTGGATTGGTAAATCGGAAGGGCCCTATACTCCTACACGACAACGCTAGACCCCACGTTTCAAAACGTACCATGCATAAATTGAAAGAGCTGGGGTACGAAGTTCTTCCGCACCCACCATACTCTCCCGACTTGTCTCCAACAGATTATCACCTTTTCAGGAATTTAGACAACTTCTGCAGAGGAAAAATTTTTGCAAATGATGCTGAAATCAAAAGTACGTTTTCAGATTTTGTTTCACTTCAAAGCTCAGAGTTTTTCAAATCCGGGATAAAAAAGTTGTTGTCACGTTGGAAAAAATGTGTAGAAAAAGAAGGTAAATACTTCGAATAAAGTTATATTGTTTTCATATTGTATTTTTACTAAAATCCCTTTACCTTGAAAACGGACATTTCATGTGAAACAACCCAATATATATATATATATATATATATATATATATATATATATATATATATATATATATAGAGAGAGAGAGAGAGAGAAGATCGGCATATAAAGGTTCAAATAATCATTCATGTAGTATTAATATTTTATTTTTAATCAAATCCTAGATCTGATTTAGAATTGAAACAATTTGCAATACTTAGGGGTCTGAACTAAAATCATCTGAAATATTTCATTGTAATATCGATACCATATAATCTGATGTTCAAGAGAGACCAACTAATTATTTTTTTTTTTCCATCAAATCATTTTAAAGGAGTTCAATGTATAAATAATCTTTTCTCTTGTATTGGACTAGATACAAAATTACATTAAAGGTAACATAATATATTAATATATAAAAAAATAAATAATTAATATAAATAAAAGATAAATATATAAAAATCTATCAATTACAATCGAAAATAAAATATCGATGATTTTATAAAGTTTTTAATCATATTACAAGTTGAATCACAGTCAAATTACAGTTATTTATAAAATTTTAACATTATTTTTTACAGCTATTCAGACTAGTCAGAGAAAATCACGCCGACTCATTAAGCAAAGTAAATTTGGTTCAAGGGGATATAGGTGAGGAACATCTTGGGCTATCAGAAGAAGACGAGAAGGTACTTTTCTTAAATGTTATCAAACACTCAAAAAAAAATTATATACATATATATATATATATATATATATATATATATATATATATATATATATATATATATATATAAATTTCTTGATTTTTACTATAAAATGTTTAGTAAGGTGCTTGAGGTTCAGTCAGTAAATAAAAACAACTATTTAGGCGACGTTTCGAGACTATATTGTTCTCCCTACAGTGAAAAAAACAGGCTGCAATAAAATTATACAGGTTATTTCAAAACATAATGTTAGCTACAATATAAGTGTATAACAACATGTGTTAGAATAATAAAAATATATATAATTACAGAATATAGAGGTGTATGAAACTACTTACAATGTTACTGGTGGATATGGTATCGACTTAGTAAATTCTAACAATTCTAGTACACACTGACCTAGGGAAATTTAGAAAAACAATTACAAGGTTTAAGGGGGATTCCCAGCTGGTGGTATTCTTAAAGATGCAGGTATAAAAAGGATTTAGGTGTAATATACTTATAAACTGATAAATGAGTTGTAGATGTATATTAATGTAAATGTATATGAATGATCTGAATATAAACAAATTTTATGTTTTGAAATAACTTGTATAACTTATATAATTTTATTGCTGCCTGTTTTTTCACTGTAGGTCATGGTTATGAGAACAATATAGTCTCGAAACGTCGCCAAAATAGTTGTTTTTATTTATTGACTGAACCTCAAGAACCTTACTAAGCACACGCGCACACGCACACGCACACACACACACACACACACACACACACACACACACACACACACAAATATTATATATGTATAAATATATTTAAATATAATTAAATTTCAGATGTTGTTAGAAAATGTAACGATTGTCTACCACGCTGCCGCAATGATTCAGTTCACAGACAACTTATACGAACTCCTAATCAAGAATACTAGAGCGACATATGTTCTCCTCAATTTAGCAAAACGCATGATAAAATTACAGGTAAAACAATATTAAACAATTATTTCGAAAGTATTTACAATATTGTAGACTTCCAAGGGACGGGAATAAATACAGAACTACTAGTTGAAAAAGTGGTTAAGTATGAACAAATAATATTTCGTTCCCAGTTGTTCCTCTACGTGTCGACCGCCTTCAGTAACATGAACATTCCGTGTCATCAAGCAGAAGAGAGAGTTCTTCCAGCCTGCCAGGACTGGAGGGTCATCTTGAAGATGTTGGAAAAAGAGCCTGTTGCACTTGCAGCATTGAAGGAAAAGTCGGTATACCATTATTCATTTAATATATAATTTAGTAATACATGCATAATTAATGTAAGTGTAATTAAAGGTTGATGTGTGGACATCCAAACCCCTATACATGGAGCAAATCGTTGTCTGAGCAGATTGTGGACGAACACAGGACACTTTTCCCGACTGTGATCATGAGGCCAGCAATAGGTGACACATATTTTAAATTAGATACAAGAATGGAATAGTATTTTTCATTACTAATATTTATAGAATAGTATTTTGAGTTTATTAATTTTATTATAGAAATCAAAAATAAGTAAGTTTAAGCAAATGACGCTTGCTGTAAAGTTAACACTAAGTTGATATCCCTGATTTTTTACTTCCATTATAATAACTTGAACCAATAATGCTATTTAAGCATAATAAAATAAAAAATAGTAATTCTAGAATATACAGCCGGCAGTTACCGAAAGAAAATAATTTGAACCGAAACAGCTATAGTTAAGGTATGGGTATTAAAATAGAAAAATCAAAACAATTAGCAATTAATTAATTATATACGACTTTTATCTTTATGCCAATAGAAGTGGTATCTTTATGGGATACCACCAGAAGTGGCATATAATCACATATTTCATATTAGAACGATTATGACACTTGTAACGACCAGATTGCATAATTTTAGAGAATGCTGGGTTGTATAGACGATTTTTTATTTCATTTATTCAATTCGCTAGTTCTTCAAAACCTTCTATTAATTAGGAAAACGTTAGTAGTAAATCTTCGCTAGTTTGTTATATACTTGTCATTCCCGTGTCGAGTAATCTATTTTATTTTGTATTCCTTCCTAAATTGCTAGCTAGATGAAACGTAATAAACCTTATAGGAAATAGCGTAATAAGGGTATTACATGATATGGGGAATAAATGTAAAAACTATTATAATATAATCATACCCACGATAAAAAAAAATCTAAAAAAAAAAAACAAAAAAAAAAAACTAAAAAAAAAAAAAAAAAAACTGTTTAATATCTTCGTAAACATATAACTAAACCTATCTGTTATTATTAGATAATACATAATCATATTGTTAGGGATAGGAATATCTAAACGATACATAAAAAATATCGATGTTTTTCTTCGACAATCCGATATTTTTTTCTATTGGTCGCATCGATAATTACTTTGTGATGTATCGTATTATCAACATTAAAGAAATAAAACATAAAAATATATATATTAAAAATAAATGCAATAAAACCTTCGAAAACTTGAAAAACATAATAGATTAATGAACTGTTTTATTAAATTTATTTTTGGGATTTCTAGACGTTCTCACATATCTTATAGGTATTCTGAAATTAGTTGGCTTTACCTCAGTTTCCGACGTCAATACTTCCTAGGTGCACTCATATTTCTATCCTTGAAAACCAAAAACTCAGGTATATTCATGACCTCTTTACACTGCGCTCCTTCATCCACCTTTTAAATACCAGAACCCAACCCATCAACCTGTACACTCCTACACATCGAACTGCATCCTTCGAAAAATCTTTTATTATCCCCGCTTCCTCTTTATGGAATTCATTGCCCTTATCAATACGAAAAAGCCCCACTCTTACTTCCATTAAACATCATCTATTTCTTTACCTCCTGTATTCAATCTTCCAAGCAAATGTAAAAAATGAATATTTATGTTATATACATTATACAGTACACATGAGCTGTATCCTTTTACAAGATTTCTTCATTTATTTTGTAACTCATAATTTAATTAACAATCAATTTTAATTATATATTATTATTAGTTATTATAATTAATTATCATAGCCAGACGATCGTTCTATGCATTGTACTCATTTGTACAATTCTTCAGGGGACAAGTTGTCCCAGAATAAAGTTCATTTTTCTTCTTCTTCTTAAATAAGAAACATTTTCAATGTTAGAGGCAGTTTTCCAGACTGGTACCAGTTACATTAGCACGTAGTACACAGATGTACTGACAGTTCAGGGCCTACTGCCAACTGTTTAATTCATTAAAAAAAACTTTTTAATTTAAAACATTTGTAATAATTTTGTTCCTATTTAAGTTGTGAAATAAATTTAAAATAAACAGGAATATCATTGTTTATAACGTGATATACTTATATATGGAATAGCATTTTATAAAAAAAAAAAAAAAAAAAAAAAAAAAAAAAATCACAACTCACAGCTAAAAATATTGTGAATATCGATATTTTTCTTACGATACCCATTCATCCATATTATTATACAGTACAAATAGGTGGCTACTGTCCGTTTCACAACACTTACTAAGAACTAAACACCTAATATTGATTGTAGATCAAATATTTAACAGAATTAAATGGATCGGCCACTCCGTTGATTATTGAAGTAGCCATCCACTTCCTCCTCTCCTCTGAGGCATTGGCCGACACCATCGGGAATACGAAGGTCGTTCCCTAAGAATAACGGAGAACAACTTCGGTAAATATAGATTAAGAACTACCGTAGCACACTGAACATGAATAACACATTTACTGGCTTAATAGTAAACTTAAAAGTTGCATAAGCAAAATTCTATCCTCATACTAATCCTTTATTTTTTAAAAAAATTTTAATAATGAATTTATGGATTTTTCAGTGTGCTCGTCCTTCAAGGAACCGTTCCAAGGCTGGGCAGACATCCTCTGCGGCCTCAGTGCAGTGTCCGTACCGATTGGCCTAGGGCTGATGCGAGTGGTCTACACAGAATACGACTGCTACCAGGACTACATACCCGTGGACACTGCGATCAGCGCAATAGTAGTAGCCTCCTGGAAGAAGTACCTGGAGTGAGTGTATATATAGTAAATGTAACATAAAAGATCCTGAGATAACATTCAGGATACTTTTTTTTTTTTTTTTACACTTTTCAAATTTCACTCTACTCTTAGGTAGAACCAATAGAGTTTCTAATGCAATTAACAATTACGTTTTTCACCCCCGGATCAGTTTCGACGATCCTGCCGATTCGTTCAAGCAGATACTCGTAAGCTATTTCTTTCCTTCCTTATCTCCCACTTTCATAACGAAAGTTTTTGTAAGGGCGAATCATTAGGGACATCAACGACAAACTAAACAATCAATGGTTCCTCGGATCTACTGGAGACTGCAATGAAACCTATTTACAAGCCAACTCTATTCTTCTACCAACAAAATATATTTATCTCCAAACTGTTTCTTCGCTTTCTCAAATCTTTAATTCAAATCATTCATATACTCCATTTAAAAATTCTACACAAGAAAGTCTCTAGGCCATCTTCGTTTCAGACGCCTCGGAGGATTATCAGGAATGGAGTGGGTAGCAAGTTGAGAAACTAACGGTTTTGAGAGGTTATGGATCTTACTATGAAAGGATAGGTATCTGGTGTGGGCTAAATCAGCAACATATGGAACATAAAGATCTTTATGGATAAGGTTATTGGTGACAAAGTAAGGAGCATTGAGCATTTTTCGAAGGAATTTGGATTGTAAGGACTGAATACGACATGAATTGGATGGTTTAGTGGAGCCCCAAAGGTCAACTCCATACGTCCAAATAGGTCTAATCACAGTCTACTATATTAGTCTTTTGTAATTAATTGGGAGCTTTGAACGTTTGTATAATAAATGTTGAAGCAGTCTGTCTTTTCAAGTTGGTTATCGAAAGTGCGGTTCGGAAATCTGGAATACAAGTTGGGGGAACTACATTCAATAAATCTTCGTTGGCTTTCGCAGATGACTTAGATATTGTTGGAAGAACCCTTATAGATTAAAAAAACGCTTTTATAAACCCCCAGATAGCAGCGGCTAGAGTGGGTTTAGAGGTCAACGAATCAAAAACCAAATACATTGCAGGCCCACAACTGGATGTGCACGAACCATCGCATTTTGTGGCTGGAGACATTTGAAAGGGTAAATGAGTTTATTTATCTTGGTTCAAAAGTAAGTGCGGATAATAAAATACATGCAGAGATTCATTGCAGAGTTATGCCTGCAAATAAAGCTCTTTCGGATTACAGAACCATTTCAGGAGCAGGGCTATTTCTCAAAACACAAAGGTGCAAATGTACGAGACACTAGTGAGACCAGTTTTCACTTATGCCTCCGAATGCTCGACGTTACCCAGTTCACAGAAAGCCCTTCTCCCAAGGTTCGAGAGGAGAATTTATGGCCCAGTTAGCACCAACTGAGTCAAGAGCAGCGGCATCCAATAGAGAAGACTGGCGGGCCAGGCTGCAGGAGGCCTTGCCTCTTCAAGAGTTGTAGCGCCGCGAACGATGATGAAGTCCCCTTTGTAAAAAATTAAAAACTATTCCTTCCTACTGCAAGTTAAACTTCGGTATGTTGAAAATATGTTTTTAACTAATTAAAAAATGAAGAAATAAGATAACAATGTCAAATCCAATAAATGTGTAAATACAGCCAAACAATAGTTCAATTTTACTATATTTTTTTGTTATTCCTGCAGGATTTAGTTATCCCGGAATAACTATTCCGGTGTGATTATCACCTCCTCCCTTCTACATTGTCTTGAGGAAGATACCCAGCCACCGATGTTCGGTTTGATTTCTTTCAATTTATTATTTTCCGATGCCGACCATGCACTCAGCCAGTCACCCAAAATCTTCATGTGGAGTGGTCGAAACATGTCTGCCGCGGACAAGAAAGTGGTTACAACCCTAATAGTGAATTAAAACTATTCCAGAGAAAAATAGGTGAAACTACAAGGTTTAGTAAAAGAGTTCAGTAACATTTCCAATGCCTTAATCAATACATCGTCTGCTTGGAGGTAAAAATCATCAAGTAACAAAATCAAATCAGGAGACCGAAAAAAAACGGGAATATGCTAATTAAACATTTCTCAGATAGTTATATAATGAATTTTCGTATTCTCTAATGTATGTATATAGCAGTTATATTCACTTGGTGACTATTTATACTAATGAGAAATATTAATATCAATAAACAATGAATTTTGGTCGAATTTGGGAAAAATTGCACTTAGTGACTTTTATATTCCATTAATTTACTTTTACTTCCAAGCAGGACGATATGAGAACTTCGAATAATAAAATAATAATAATAATAATAAAATACATATTAGAAATGACAAAAAAATAATTCCAAACTTAACGATGAAATTGGATAATGACTATAAGTTGACTTATAACAGTAATAACAAATATATAATGATCTAATTGTATACTGGCTGTTATGTTTTTTTTTTTTAACAATCACTGCACCTCTACTTTCTCCATAAATTATACAAACAACCAGATTTTCTTCCAATTTTTTTTTTTTTTTTTTTTTTTTTTTTTTTTTGCCATAGACCCGAAGAAGGAAAGACGGACGTTTACAACTGCGGTGTTGCAAAACAACTTCCAATAACAACGGAACACTTAGACAACTACGGTAGGATCGTTGTTAAAGAATTTGCTTCTAAAAATATAGTCTGGGCCTTCCACACTGTATTCACCACCAATGACAACCTCTTCTACCTTCTATTTATTCTTCTTCAAGTCATTCCTGGAGCGATAATGGATTTGTTACTTTTACTTACAGGAAAAAAACCAGTGTAAGTCCTATAATTATTTAATACTGCCAAAATCGATATACAAATTATATGTATTAATATAGCATCTCTAAAGATACTAAATGGAAAAATTACTTTAATATGTTACTTCCAGCATACTTAAATTGACTAAGAAGGTAGCGAACGTATTCAGGATATTCAAAGAATTCAGCTCCTCCCAGATAGAGTTCCCGAACGATAAGTTTAGGCAACTAGAGAAATACGTAAGCGAAGAGGATAAGGTGTTCTCGATGAGCATAGAAGGCCTAACCCAATTGGGGTTCATGAGGTACGGGATGAAGTCAGTCCTCGAACACGTCTTCAAGGAAGACATTAGTGAAGCCAGTCTAAATAGGAACAGAAGGCGTCTATATCGGTAAGTAGATTAATTATAAAAATAAGTTTTCAGAAATATTACGAATTGAAAGGATTGGATATGAGATGAATTGGATTGTTTAATAAATAGAGAGAGAAACACGTTTACTAGAGAAACCATTACTATTAGGTTGATGCAAAAACAATGCAGGTTTTTGGTATTCAGTAAAAACAAGCCACAATTTAACTTCAATAAAATTTATTTAATCACCCGGATTGAGGAACCTGCAATGAAAGAGTCCTGCAGATGATAACCAAACAGTGACCATAGTTGTTTTTTTTTTGGGTGTAAGCTTGGCTTTGGAAAATCTTGTGTTTTTTCGGACTTATACAGCTACTGTTTGATACGCTTCGTATTGTCGTACAATATCCATTTTTCATCGCACGTTACTATACGACTTAGATATGGATTATTTTTGTTGTTTAAGGAAAGCATAGATGAGATTTCATACATCCGATCATTTTGGTGGTCGTTCAGTTCATGAGGCACCCACATGGCGAGCTTCTTTGTTTTTCCAATTGCCTTGAGATGGCGTACGATTGTTGACTGATCCAAATTGAGTTCTTCCGCTAATTCTCGAGTAGTTTTGGTGGGGTCCGCTTTAACTATTGCCTTTAACTGGTCGTTGTCAATAGCAGAGGGACTTTAAAATTTAAAAAAAAAAACCGAGCATATTATTGATTTCATTTTTTTCATCTTCAAGTATTTATCTGATAATTCAATAATTTTTCTCGTTCATTCAAATTGCATTAAACCTTGTAAAATACGAGTATGTTGTATTATTATTGTATGTAAAACTTTTTTTCACGACTATTTATTATTTCGATAATTTTTTTTTTATATTAATAGAGTCCGAAGATAAAAGGTCCGAGACCTTGCAAAAAAAATCTGTGATTTTGGATTGGCACTGGCCGATTCAAAGTTGTCCACTTTTTGCAAAGTTCAAATTTTTACCATTTTGGAGCTATATGCTGACCATTTAAGCTTCTAACCCAACAAGATCTGTTTCTTGTATTGATAACACTTATCCTACAGAGCGAATGTCTGCTGTTACAACCTAATACTTCGGAGCATCGGGGTATAACAGCATTGGAACCCAAACCTACACCATAAAAAAATAAAAAAACAATTTTTTTGAGCCTGGAATTATAGTGTGTTCATCATTTTATTTTTTATAAACAAGTGAGCATCTGTTAATAAAAAAAAAAATTAAAAAATACAGGTTTTAAGAATATTTTCTTTTCTTTTACAGGTTGGAGGTTATCGATAAATGCATTATATACACATTTTACTCAATTTGCTGTTGGATGGTCTACCGCTACTTGGCTTCCATTGAAAGCATAAGGTATGCAGGCTACATAACATACAAGGCATTCTGGAATTGAATAGCACTCACGAAAGTAGTAAGTAGAAACATAGTTTCAAATAGAATAAAAAAAAAAAATATATACATTTTTTATGAAACAATTACTATCGACCCACTTGTTAAATGGTTCAGAATCACAACTGGGGCGCCAAAAACCACTATAATTAAAATTATATTGTCAGTTATATCTTTTAAATACTATTTTTTAACAGAAAATCTACTAGGGCACTAGAAAAATACTTTAAGCATCTGTGAAAACAATTAGGTATATTTCAACCAGAGATATTTCTATTCTCGGTTCCAATCATTCTTGAGAAAAGAATCGGTATCAAGATCGATGCGCCGATATCGATTCCTAGGAACGGATCGATACCACTGTTTTTCGGCGGTAGTCTTGTGCTACATAATTATACAATTAATATACATCATTTAAACACCATTATAAGATATTTTTTCATCGTGTAAAAGAATGAAGGTTCCGGCCACTATCACTATTAATTGAGAATATATGGGCTAATCCCAGTAACAAATACACCTAAAGCCACATACCTTATACAATATCAATATGTCTCCCAACAACAGTCTCTCTCTCTCTCTCTCTCTCTCTCTCTCTCTCTCTCTCTCTCTCTCTCTCTCTCTCTCTCTCTCTCTCTCTCTCTCTCTCTCTCTCTCTCTCTCTCTCTCTCTCTCTCACTCTCTCTCTCTCTCTCACACACACACAGAAGTAAATAAGTTCCAATGTAAAATTTCGAAGGAATTTCTTTATGGAAAGGAAGGGCAGTGAAATCTTAAAAAATATGCAAAGAGCCCTTGGAACCCTGAAAAAGGGAGGTTTTGAAGTGGCAGCTTAGAGATCGGACCTAAAATCGTTAAATCGTTTATAGCATGAAGTGATACAGCCTTTGAAAACCGATATATCCCAATCTCATAATGAACTTTATCAAAAATTATTATATTATTAAAAATCATTTAAAAACAAATAACTTTATCAAGACTACTATGTGATTATCATTTTTATCCTAGTCTTTTAGATTATTGTTATGGTTTTGTTTTTCATTTCTTTCCCCCTCCACCAATTTTGATGTACGCGAAAAGAAAGTACACTTGCTTTAGTCCCTAGATGGCAGAACCTGCCCTAAATCAACAATGAAGAACAAGGAGACTAATTGCACACATTTTATTTAGCATTGAAGTTTTCACCAGTAAATAAATATTTATTATTACTTAAAAATTAATTAATTTTTATAATATTTTTGGAATATTTTATACTTATCAAATGTAATATGTTTATATGTAATATTCTTTTTATAAAATATAATTTTTTTCAGTTATTACAATGTGACGGCCGTCTCTATATCAATCAAGCTCAAGATATCTGGAATAAAGCAATACAAAATCCAAAAACTAAACTAAAAAATAAAAAATATGAATTTAATACCTACATTTACATTTACTAATTACATTTAATACATATTTAGGCTTAACCATTGATCAAACCCTCTCCTGGAAATCCCATATTGCACAAATCTCCCGAAGGTCAATCGGTATCCTAAAACTATTTCACCGCTCCCGTCACCTCCTTCCCCTACCCCCACGCAAACTTCTAGTATCCTCCCTTATCTTCCACCAATTTGACTACGGCTGCGTGATATAATGCGGGCTCTCGACGGTTCTTGAGGGCAGATTAAAACGCATCATGAATTGCTTCATTAGGTTTGTCTTCGGAACCTCGAGACGTTCCAATGTTTCGCATCTCTACACTGAGTTAAATTGGCTTTTTCCCTCCTTCCGCAGAAAATACTTCCTAGGCACCTACCTATTCCAAGTTATCAACACCCGTCACCCTCCCTTTATTTACAGTAACCTGAAATTCAAGTCTGCTATCAAATCACTGCATACAAGATCTCGTCTCTCCGATCTCTATACTCCATCCCACAGAAGTTCTGCATTACAACGTTCCTTCCTTGTCCGATCCTCTACTCTTTGGAATCCCCCCCCCCCCCCCTGTATCCGCAATGATTCTTCCCTTGGAACATTCAAAACACTATTCTTTCATCATCTTCTTTCCCTCCAACCCGACGCTCTCTAATTATAAGGATGTATGTACTATGTATGTAATCGTCTAATTTAATTACTAAGTCCGTCAGACATAAAATATTGGCAAAAATTATAGTTAGACTATGATAATGTTTTAATTTCTTGTAATGATAATTTTTGATTTTCTATCTTTTATTTTTATTTTTTATAAGTTTCTGTTTGGTTTTTTCTCTCTTCTGCAATTTTGTTTACAATATTAACCTCTATTTTGTATATTTATTTTTTCACTCTCTTTTTATTAATAGTTTTTTCTTTTTCTAGTTTTTCTATGTATTTTTTTTTTCATACGTATTTGTATTTAATTTTACCTATGTTGCTTTATTTTTAACAGCCTTTCGGCCAGTTATGATCTTACTTTGTATTATTTAAAGTTATTCTTAAGGGACTTTGTCCCAGAATGAAGTTTTCTTTCTATTCTATTTAGCTGAGTATATACGTTATTTAAAATAAATTCAGCAGCAAAAAATGAAAAAAAAAAAAGTTTTCTAATGACTCATTGAAATTAGAAAGAAAGGATATATATATATATATGTAGATAAAGGAATATATTTTTATAAATTAGGATTTTGTTTTTACTGTTGTATTTAATGCAATATAGTTATTTACAATTATATCATAAACTTGTTACAAACTTATTGTATTTTGAAGATATTTTTTGCCCTTTTCATTAAACTTTTCTTTCATATTAACGGACCAGTAATCAATGATAAAATTTGATAAATATTCAAATTAGGAATATATATACGAGGGTAAGTCAATAATTATCCGCAATATAGCTATATTTTTGTTTATGTTGGCAGTACTGTTCTTTTGTGTTGATGGCGCATGCTTTGTTTATTCGTTGTTATGTTTATGTGCGTATCAAGCTGGTAGGTTAGTTTTGTTATCGCTGTCGTGCTGTTAATAATGGCCGCTCCACTTTCTATTTGCACCAAAGAAGAGCAACGTTCAGTGATCCGTTTTTTGTGGTCGGAAGGTGTATCAGGGGCCGAAATTCATCGAAGACTTTTGGTACAGTACGGGAACAATTGTTTGCCACAACGGAGTGTCTATGAATGGATTGAAAAATTCAAAAATGGTCGCACAAGTGTTACGCAAAATGAAGGAGCTGGACGACCAGTTACCGCCATAAACGAGGAAAACATTGAGCGTTCACGTGAAATGATTCTCTCAGACAGACAGATAACTGTTGACGACGTGGCAAATCGTCTGCAAATTAGCCACGGTTCTGCCTACGAAATCATTTACAGCAGACTTGGGTTTCATAAAGTTTGTGCAAGATGGGTTCCAAAACAACTGACACAGTTGCATAAACAAACGCGCTTGGACGTGTGCACAAAACATTTGGATCGCTATGTTAACGAAGGGGACAACTTCTTAGACAGGATCATTACTGGTGACGAAACATGGATCCATCATTACGAGCCGGAGAGTAAACGGCAGAGTATGGAATGGAAACATCCAAATTCGCCGTGCTAGAAAAAATTCAAAACCCAACCGTCCGCAGGAAAACTTATGCTTACGGTTTTTTGGGACTCACAAGGTCCATTACTGGAACATTATCAGGAAAGGGGCACAACAATAAACAGTGAACGTTACAGTGAGATGCTTACTGCTAAGCTGAAGCCTGCAATTCGAAGCAAACGCCGAGGACTGCTGTCAAAAGGCGTTGTGTTGTTGCACGACAATGCCCGTCCGCATACAGCTGCCCACACTGTGGAAACGCTTCAGAAACTCAATTTTGAAGTATTGAATCATCCTCCATATAGTCCCGATCTCGCTCCATCTGATTTTCACTTGTTTGGTCCACTCAAACAGGCAATTAGGGGCCGTCGATTTGCCTCGGACGAAGCATTGAAAGAAGCGGTGCATTCCTGGCTCGCATCTCAACCCAAAACCTTCTTCCATGAGGGCATCAGGAAACTTGAACAACGTTGGACCAAGTGCGTTGAAAAGCAAGGGGACTATGTCGAAAAATGATGTACTTGTAAGTTTCCTATTTCATTTCAATAAAATTTTATAACTATATTGCGGATAATTATTGACTTACCCTCGTACATATACCGATATAGATTCCCTCGATCCTTTGAGAAAAGAATCGGTAACGAAAATCGATGGCTGAAAGTCGATTCCAATGGGCCGATCACTACTTTTGGAGATACTTTTGCAATACAAAGTTATGTGCATATTATACTGACATTGATTCTTCTTTACGTTAAAAAAAATGAATGATAATTAATTTTAAAATATACTTTGCATATTGTAATAAGAGAAGAATTTTTCATATATTTGACCAACATTGCTCGGTTGAGAATTATAACATTCTTTTAAAAAATCAAGCGTTCGACCTATGGCTTGCTATGGTATGCAAGCCATAGGTCGAATCGTTGAAGATATGTAATCTCTGATGGAAAATGAACAAATAGGATAACTGTTTCCAGTAAAAACTTATTATTCAAGTAAGTAATAATAAAAATAAAAAATTATACATACATATTGGTTATAATAAAAATAACTTGGATTAGTCGTATCTTTAAAATTTTATTTTTAATGACCTATTAAGATTTGAATAGGAAATAAAAATATAAATATATTATTTATTTTATATCGGTGCTATCGTCTTATATCGTCAAACAAGATACTCACACAGATATCATTTTCATTTTTCCACACCTAGCTCCTTTTAGTAAATTTTCGGCTATTTCCTAGTATTCTGTCTTCCTCTTTTTCGTCCACTTTTCTTCGTTCTCTCCTTCATAAGAACCTTAATGCTGCTAAGCCGCTCCCAAAATCTCTATCCAACCAGTCGTAATCCCTGATCCCACGTATCTGAGTTCCTGATATCGTTCCAACAACTGCAAAGTATCTAAAGTTTCGAATCCAGAACCCACTCTTCTGCACCCGGTCACGTACATCAAATGAATAAATTCGGAAATTATCGGACACAAAGAAAATCTTTTCTCAAGCTCCCAAAATTTCATATTTTCAAAAGAAAGTTCTATATTCAATTAATATATACATAATTTAACAAGAAATAACGAAGAGAATAAAATGAAAACAAATTCCTATACTCTTTGTGAAGGTTAGAAGTTGAAAACTTGAACTGTGGACAGTAAACGTTCGTCAAAATTTTTGGTAATTTATTTTGTTTTTTTCTTTATCAAACATTTGAAATTGAAGTTTTATTAAGGCCTACAATTATTTAAACAAATGAACTCGACAAGAAAAAATTAACAATAGTGAAATATTGGTTGTATGTTTTTTTTTTACAGCCATTCAAAGTGCTGGGACAGCAAATTGCCATTTTATTTTAAAACGACCGAGGAACAATATTTACGTTACCCATCTGCTTGATTTAACTACTCCAGCTATTTATGTCCTATATATCAAACTTTTGTTTATTAAACCTTTTAATTAAAATTTTATTTCAACCATTCAACATTCTGACATTTGTCGAATCTCAGCCATCTGTTCGATTACAACATTGACATACATGTGATATATGTTGATATCAAGTATACTCTTGAAATATTGAAAAATATTTCAGAAATAAAAAAGAAGAATTAAAAGTTAGGAAATGCATAAAAGTTATTAATAATTAAATAATGCATTAATCTCCAGCCTCCCGTAGAATGCATTAACAAAGTCGGAATATCCTTCCGCCATCTTAAAAACAGTTAAATCATCGAATGTTTCAAAAAAGTGTACCTATAAGGACGACAATGGCGGAAGTCCACCATCATAAAACCGTTAGAAACATTATCCTTAAGGACGAAAAAAACTAATAAAATTCCTCCATCTTAAAACAGCATCCATAAGGACGAAAACTAATTCTAATTGTGGAAGGAGAGAGTGGCCAAGGATGTCCTTCGGCATCAAAAAACGTCAGATCCTGGCAGATCTGTAAAACAGTGTCCTTATTGCAGGTATATACATAATGTATATAGCGCAATAAATTCTTATTTGGAATTAATAGAATTTTAAGCCTATTTATTATTAATAAATAATAGTATTAGCATTTATAGTATTTTAAGTTTATTATTTTTAAAATTATTTATCTATTTTTCTAGCATATAAAATATCCCATCAAGGCATTCATCGAAGCTTAACTAAACATACAGTAGGACGTCGATTATCCGAAATAATGTTGTCAGGGGTGATTCGGATAATCGAAATTCTTTTTTAAAAAAATTATTATGTATGAACAGCTAACTTCACTTATCCAACAGTTCACTTCTCGCTTTTTTCAAAGTTTTACGACTCAAACTGCCCATCAACTGTAATGATTATAAGGTACCTGATGATTGAATTAGAATTATTTTTGATTATTATTGTTGTAGATTTATAAACCTTAAAATAGATAGTTAATGCCTGACCAGATTCACTTTTATTTTAGCCGCGTAATGATTTCCATTATGTCTTTTAATGAAAAGAGCTCTCGTTTCCTTGTTGTTAGCATGGATGATGTAGTTTTAAAAACAAAAAGTGATCACAAAGGCGATGTAAACCTCACAAAGAACGATGTAAGACTTACGGAAGGATCTATTCCAAAAATAATAATAATATGGTATAATTAGCCGTTATTAGTAAACAACATGATAGGTATGTATAGAAGTTCATTTTTTACAGTTTCTGTGAAATAAATTGAGCTTCCCTCATAGAGATTCACGGAAAAAATTATTTTGTTTTTTATTGAATTTAATTTTTAAATAAAAATAATTTTAACAATACAAATAAGTAATTAAAATATCAATTTAATTAAAATTACATTAAAAAAAAAGGTTCTGTTAATTGAAAGTTCCGATAACTGACGTTGGGATAATCGACGCTCCACTCTATCTACTTAATTAATTTTACTAGACAGGATATAAATATTGATCAGAATGATTTTATTTTAATCTAAAGATCTTATGACGATATAAAATATCCTTATAATACACTAGATACAATTATATCTAAGAAGAAACTTCAGCATTGAGTATTGAGCGGGAAATTGAATAGCGATTCGGACGTGACAATATTTAGAATGGCCTTGTCAACGGCAGGCCGACCCGAAGCTACCCGTTCCTGAAGATCGTCTTCGAGAAGAGGTAAAAGATTTCCATCAGGAGTTCTCGAATAACTCGACAAAAGAATTCATGTTGTCGCACATAGTTAATAGGCCCTTGATAGAAAAATGTAGGCAATGTCCTTCAGGAAAAAATAGCGCGTATAATCGAAAACAATGATCAGCGATATTTTGTTACAGGAAGTGACGAATTATAATTTATAATGTCATGAATGTAAAACGTCATCATCAATACTAAGATGCAGCGTATTTTGGAGGTATAGTTCAACTATTATTGATAATTGAATGAACTTTCTATTAAGAAACGTTTGCCATAATAATCATTACAAAAAAATACTAGTCATTATAAACATACACTCGTGGTCATAGAAATTGCACAACTGGGTGAAAATTTTGTTTTTTTATAAAAGAACATCATCAAAACGTTTTTAAGAAATGTTTTGTAAATAATCAATACTATGTAGTGAAAAGGAAATAAGAATAAAATACTCCCAAATTAAATTTTTAAAAATAAGAAATGAAAGAAAAACAATGATTTTTGAATGAAATTATTTATTTAAAAATAAATAAATCAAGTGTCTAGACATTTAATTATATTAAAATATCTCATCTTTCGAACTATTTTTCTTTTTTATATTTTGTTAAACCACCGTTAGCCTTTAAAACGGCACCCATTCTGGTCGGCATCGATTTAATCAAATTGAGGGAAGGGTATTGTTTCGTCAGAGATTTCGTGGTTTCACACATTTTTAATTGTTTCCTTTAATATTTTGTTTAATTCGTTAATTTTTTTCTCCATGATCATCCACAATCATTATATGGGATCTCTATCGGGGCTGTTTCCCGGTCATGGTAACGTTCAGGTCCTCTCAGAAGATAAAAACTGAATTACCTGTTCAAAAGTACAATTGTAAATTAAACAAAGTGCAAGAATTTCAAGCGGCAAATTGGTCTAAACCAATTGACATGAGTACTTACAGTTTTGGCTATACAGCAAATCGTCTTGAAAAATGATATCCTGGCAGTGTAACAGGTGGTTTGTCATCAATGATATCAAACTTTCTTCCAATATTTGTAAATATTTTTCGGTATTAACAGTACCATAAATTAAATTCAGTTGACAATTCCAAAGTAAGAAAAACTTCCCCAAATCAAGACACTTGCTGACTGTCTCACTATTTTCAATGTGCAGTTTTTCAATAAATCTTTCATGTGACCGACGTCGTATATAGGGAACACCATCACTACTCAAGATCCTATATCTTGGGGTCAACATTGACCGACACATGACCTTCTTCACCCATGTGAAGAGCAGGATCAAACAGGCCAGGGCAAAGACCTACCGCCTCTATCATCTCCTGACTTCTCCCCAACTATCCCTCCGCCTCAAGCACCAGATATACAAAACCATAAATAGACCCAACCTACTCCATGGAGCTCCTCTACTGCACCACATGTACAAGAGTACACTACATGCCCTCCAAACGTCCCAGAACACCGTCCTTCGGCGAATCGTCCGTGGTACTAACCTTCAGAGGGCCAAAAACAGTCATATCCTAGAACAGCTGAGGATGCCTTCCATCCCGACCTACATTGGCCGCCGACACATCAAATTTTTAGATGGGCTGAAGCACTGTTCCAACCCTCTCTTCAGGGACGTAGCCCCGCCTCCCAGGCCTGGGAGGTGGCAAGGTTTGACCCCCTTAGCGGACGTACTCGCCGAGGGAAGGGGTTCAGGCTCAACAGACTGACCCGTTAGAACCACCACCGCCAGCAGAGTGACTCCTCCTCGCTCAACATAAAAGAAGGAAGACCATCCGTCAACAGAGTGGATCCAGCAGCTGCCGAAGACACCCATCTTCAAATGCCGCAAGGCAATCCAAGATCCTAATATATATATATATATATATATATATATATATATATATATATATATTGTATATTGTATGTATTGTAAATAAATGGAGGATAAGGAAAAAAAAAAAAAAAATACTCAAGATGACAAATTTGCTTTCATCTGAAAAAATTACTTTTTTCCAGTCGTCTGCAGCAGATGTTTTGTTATTGTTTCATTCAGACGTAATTGTTTCATTTTTTTTATTGAAAAACGGATTTTTGCCCATAAACCTTTTTATCTTAAGCGCCTACCAACAGATTCTATACTTACGAGTACATTGGCCAGATGGCTATCCCAGGATATTTCTTTGGTAGGTTTAAAGCGATCCTCTAAGGACTAACACTTCTCAGACACATTTATACACAATCCAATCGGTCGTCCTTTTTTTTCCCCCTTCCAGTACCTTTCTTTCGCTCCTTTGTGCCCTAAAAAATATTTATTTTAATAGCCTGACCACAGTTGATTGGTAACAACCAATCCGTTTCGATATTTCTCGAGAAGATTCCTTCAATTCATGTAAAGTCACTATTTTATTTTTTTCTGACGAGGACAGTTACTTGAAATTCGAAATTATTCCACAATTCACACTGAGATAGGCTAAAACTGAACTGATAAACATTATTTGAGTTTGCTTATAACTCAATAATGTAAACAAAAATAAAAACATTCAATAGAATCAAATAAATAAATAACGTTAATAACTAAAGATAAACCAATAATATATTTCGTATTTCTCTCTGACCGGAAAAAAACATTAGCTCATGAATCTACAATAGAATCAGAAGAATCTACCTATGAGTATAAGCTAAGCAAAGAGCTTTTCCAAATTCACATTTCATAATTGAAACCATCAAATTACCTCAATAAAATTAATAATTATTGAATATTCAAATTAAAAACGTTAAGAAAAAAAAGGGGTTTTTTTAAACTTTTTTTTTTTTTTAACTCAAACCAAAATAGCTCCAAAACAGTAGATGGGTCATTGTACCATTTTGTCTGAATTTCGACATTGTGATTCCATTGGAAAAAAGTTATGTAAAAAAAAGTTTTTCTTCATAAAAATCTTTATAAAAGTCAAATAATATTGCATAGAAAAATTCCTTCATAGAATGTACTCAGCACATTTACGATCATGATGGAAATTATGAGAGTAAGAGAAACTGATAGGGTGTGAGGGAAATAGAAAACATTCGCAATTCAAATAATAAAATGTTTATAGTACAAAAGAATTGTTAATGAGTATGATATCAACTAGTCGATTAAAAGATATTAGTTAACATTAATTAAACATTTAAACATAAAACTTTAAAGAAAAAAATTAATATGGTAAGACATTATATTATACGTTTAAACTTTAAAATCGAACATTAGAATAATATAATTAATATTATATCACACTAGCTGAATGTACCCTGCTCCGCTACGGTTTAATATCATTAGGATGAAGGACAACTTAAATTAGTAAAGGTTAAGCTTAACGTTGATAATTATTATTACTTAAATGAGGCTATGAGAGCAAAAGTGGCCTAACCCACAAAATATAAAAAAATCTAATTTAGTAATTTTTTGCAACTATAACGCCATCTGGTGGTGTTAATGTGTTTGAAAAATTGGTTCACATTGCACCACCATGTGAACCAATTTTTCAAACACATTAACACCTTGTTGATGGCGTTATAGTTGCCAAAAATTACTAAATCAGATTTTTTTATATTTTGTGGGTTAGGCCACTTCTGCTCTCATAGCCTCAAATAAACCTAAAGAATTCCATTCTTAGAATAATAAGTAAATTTGACAATTTGCAAAAGTTAATTTTATATTATTTTGATAGTCCTTCAGTGAAGCTTCAGGCAGCACTACCATCTTACCCAGCTCTGATACCAGACCATCAGCTTTTCTTATGGCATTCTTTAAGTGAATATAGTCTCAACTTCTCAACTTTTTTGATTTTTTCGAATAAAGTATAGTCTTTCTGTTACTATTTTTGCGTACATATTAAGCATAAAATGGTTGAGGAGAGTATGAAATTGAAGTAAATAAGGTTCTTCACCTCCTCGCTCCACTAACATTTTTACATGACGTAAAAATCAGCTGCAGACACAGTTTTCTTAAGTGGTGTATTGGTGTTTAGGTCACGCTGAGAGATGTTAATACTGTACCCATCTTATTCATGGTAGAACATGAGACGATACTAAAGAAATCATACACTTAATAGAACTCACTGATTTTTATAATTTTTTGTCCCTACATCGAACTGGCCTTACGCGTTATCTCCAGAGAGCATAGGTCTTTTAACCTCTTCTTTAACATAAGTCTTTTAGTAGCTTCTCGTCACGAAACAACTCAAACTTGTAAGAGTACACCTCTGCAGCCACCATGAGTTCACAGAAAGCAGCATATTATAAGGTTTCGACGTCGATCGTATTTTTGTTAGTTTACAACTATAAGGAACTTAATTTGTTGTCAAAGTGTGCGGCTTAAACATCTAACCTATTTTTTAACTTAGCTTATCTCCAAATACCATATGACAATTAATCTATTATTATTCACCCAATAAAAATTGTAATAGCATTTTTCGCGAATTAGCCGCGATCCAGGCCGATTTTTTTTAAAATTCCTTTCTTAGCGAGCACCTACGGCCCTAGAGGAAGCTACACATCGAATTTCATTCCAATCCGTTCGGTGGTTTTTGAGATTTCGTGTTAAATGAGTGAGTGGTATTTGAAAAATATATAGTAGACTAGCTTTCCCCGTAGCGACTTCGCCCGCTCTCATAATTAAAGAACTTTACTAATAGTTGATTAACTAAGAATAATTTGTTTATCTATAAAAGTCTTGTATTGAAGAATGCAATTGAACATTGTTTCTTCAATATACTTAGCCCACTATGCACAGGTGCCACAGATATTATAAATATATAAAGGCAGAATCAATAAGAATTTATTTAACATAACTCCTATTTGTTCAACATTTGTAGCTACATGTTTCGGAGAAAATACTTCATCATCAGGCTTCTAAATTTAAAAAAAAATACATTAATCTATAAAATTACACCAATAGTTATTACCAACAGTACACCTCTTAATCTATGATTATTTTCACATTGTCCATTCTCCATGTTATAAGGAATTATATAATATAAGACAGAATCCATGTTGAAAGTTAGGATGTTAATTTCTGCTATATTATTTTTAGGGGAAGTGAAAAATAAAAAAATATGAAACCTATGATATACTTTCTCACATTTATTTTTAGATCTTTATGTTTTATTGAATTAATTATACAATCTGTCTCACTTTAGTTCATTAAGTATTATGGATGACAAAGAATCCATTCAAAAAAAATATGTATACTGAAATTTTATCACTTAAATCGATACAACAAATCAAAATATATAAAACACTAAATCCATGTACAAATTAATGTTCTTAAGTTTTGTAACACTTTTACACATTAGATAAGAGGAAATAAGAAAACATGAATTGATAAAACACTTAATCCTTTATGAAAATCATGTTGTTAACTTCTGTTTCATCTATTTACATTTAAGAAGACTAAATATCAATATAACAAACTAAACAACACAATCAAAGTTGAAACTGTAGAAGTGATTGTTTACATGTGAGGTTATAGGAAAGAGCTATCGATAAATTTAAACTCGAAGTGAAGCGTAAGGATCAAACTTGATGGTGGCTCGTAAGCCGACTATTACCTAAAGAATTATTATAGTAAACTATACTATTTAAAATCTTCCTAGAACTATGAAAATTTTGTAGTTAAAATTTGGCACAGATGGGTTTAATAATTTTACCATTGCCAACTCTGTTGCAGAATGGTGCTAACAACTTATCGTTCAATTATTAAACATCCCTAGTATCCACACGTCACACTAAATATTTATAGCTTTTTTTTATAACAATTTATTTGAATTAAAGCAATTTTATTATCAATTTCTAGCTCTATATAACACTGTACCGCTATAACCTCTCTTAAATGGCACTCACCACATATCGGTCAATTTTCAAAATTTACTGCGTACCATATTTTTATCTCTTTTTAGCAACATTTTAATTGATAATATGTAAATTTTCTTAATGCTAAACCTTCTTTTAACTAAGAAGATGATGTAGTTTAGATTTGGTAAAGATTGGTTCAGTATTTTTTGCGGTTAGTTTTGTTTTATAAAAGTAAATTCTATGAGTAAAAATTTAATTATTCAATTTATTCATGGTTAAAACTCTTAACAAATATTACTAATTAAATGTTATTTTAATAACATACCTACATATAAACCTGAAACATCAAAATGAATTTGAAATCGTTTTACGGAATTTTATTCTTCTTAAAACCTTCCTAAAAAACTAAGGAGATATAGCTTAATTTAGAACATATGTTTTATTGGTAATTGTTTAATAACACCTGCACTAAAGTAATATTTATAAAAAATAAATATTATTTTGATATTTTTGGAATATTTCTTGAACCCCAACTCTGATTTAAATAAAAATTTACAAAAACCTTCCCGGGGATATACTTAATAACTTCACAAATTTTCACGGCGATTGGATGTATGGTTTTTGAATCTATCGAGAACAGACAGACACACACACATTCATTTTTATATATAGAGATTAAGATAAACAGTGAAAATATATATATTAAAATTCTTATTTCACTTATAGCGCTTCCTATTGTAATCTAAAAAAAAAAAAAAAAAAAAAAAAAAAAAAAAAAAAAAAAAAAAAAAAAAAAAAAAAAAAAAAAAAAAAAAAAAAAAAAAAAAGGAACTCTGAACAACATGGGAAAGATATAGTTCAATACAAAGAAAACAAGAATCAAAGTTACCCTCTTTGAAAAACCCCTATTTGAGGGAAACATAATTATGAATGACACGATTCGAACAGTAGATTCGACCCAAACTTGGGACAACTAACAAAGGAAGTTTAGGAAATTTGTTATATATTTATAACAAAAAATAGCATTAAATTTCTGATGAGAGCACTGTCGAAATAGTTTTTTAGTATTATTGTAAGAAAAAAAAAAGAAGGCAAATGATTCATAAATTTCTAATTGCATTAATCCTTCTATACCATCAAAGATACCTCAATTGATAATTAAAAAACTATGTTTAAAACGTATATTGACCGCTGTATGAAAGGTCTCATAGGAACATGGTGGTTAGTTGCTAAGTGGTGTAAGTCCCAAAAAATGGAAAATGAACTTATTCAACATTTAGATCCTGTATTATGAAAAGAGTTGAATGTTCAAATGCTGCGAATTAGTTAGTTAGTTCAATAATAAACCTGTAGCCAGCGCTCAAAGATTAAAGCTTAAGTCTTTTTTCTTTCTTTTTTTCCAACAAGCAAAACAATAAAATTTCTCTCGTAAAAATTTGTAAAAATTGTCTTGGACCACTTAGAAACTAGGAAATCCTCTCAAATGTTAATGCCTGCTATCAACAATTTAAATGAAACGTTTTCGGCAATAATCCACCTTTATACAATTTCTTATTCCCCCCTCTCAGCGCTGCTACTCCCTCCAATAGTTCCTGGCAATGACACCAAATTCATGAACCACTGAATAATTTAACTACAACAGTATGCGAAATAAAAAAATAGAGATTCCACTTCTATCTCTCGGAATCTCTCGTTATCCACGATTCCAGTTATTATATAAATTCCTTTGAGGTCTCCAGTTCTAAACTATGACTAGGATTAAAAAAAAGACCTTATAAAGAATGTTATCTAATAATAAAATAAATACATATTCTGTATTAGGAAAAACAATTAATATAAAGTAAAGAGGTTTGCTACAGACAACAAATTTGTATTTAATTTCACCCATCGTGAATTGCTGAATCAGCTTGATCAGATCATTAGAAAAGGTCAAAATGTTTAGGCCAAGATTTAAAAATAAAAATATTGCTCATTTGCTGCAACAACGACAGTCTTGTGAATAAAGTACAGGAAGATCCGTAGATATACAATGGTGACATATCCTGCTCTCTCTTACAAGGGGAGGACACACTCAGTCTCTCACGGATCTCGTTGGAAATTTTTTTGGAGGTTCCTAGTCAAAAAATATTAGACACGTATTTTGCCGTTCCGATCAATGGGCCCTAGAAGCCGAGAAAAAAAAAATAAAATAGCATTAAACTAATTTATTTTATATATATATATATATATATATATATATATATATATATATATATATATTTATTTTTTTTTTATTATTGATATCTATATATATACATACGTTTCTTGTGTTTTGAGGGTGCTGAGATGGAATTCAAGGGCTAAAAGAATTTTCTAAATGTATTTGGTTTCATCATCCTATCTGGTTTCAAACTCAAGTTAAAAATCAAAATGTTTTTCGGATTTTCCAATTTTTTTAATAGGTTTTTGTTCATCGAATTTTACATTTATATACATCAAAAGAAAGCTGAGGCCCTCTTCTTTCCAGCGATACCAACCAGTGAATTGCATGACAAAGTAATGACGATTTAAAGGTACGTAACCAATAATCGGTTTTAAAATTTCATTTTCCTGGAAGATGGTGAAAAAAATGATATTTTTTGATTTTGTTGAATAACCGTTTTTTAATGTTTTTGAGGGTGCTGAATTAGAATCTGACCTCAATTTTTGTGTGAAAAAATCTATAGAGGTAGTTTGCTTGAAAAACTAATCATTTTTTTTAGAATTTAATTAACCTAAACCAAAATCTATGGAGCGACTGTATTTTTCCTTTAATTCGCAATCAAAACTGAAAATCTTGGTGCAAGAATCATGTCGATATCATTTTTTAAACTCGAGATAAAAAATAAATTAGTTTAATGCTATTTTATTTTTTTTCTCGGCTTCTATAGATAGATAGATAGATAATTTTATTGCTTGTAGAGATACATCCCATAGCAAGGAGTTGGCCTAAATAACTAAATAAACTAACTAAATAACTAAATTCACAAAAATAAACTATATATATATATATATATATATATATATATATATATATATATATATATATATATATATATATATATTTTTATTTTTTTATTTTTGAAGAGAAAAGATTTGACCCCAGTTGGGATTCGAACCCAAGTCTCCACCTCTCTAGCGTGGCGCCTTATCCACTAGGCCACCGGGCTCGTATCCGAACCAGGGAAATCCTTTCTCTTCACTGATCCATACCCCCGGGCACTCGCAATTGCGATGTACAATTCGGGGATGAATGTTCAATTTGAACATTACTTTAATTGGATCTATTGACGAGCTGTCCTATATATATATATATATTAAATTATGAATGATTCTTTTTTAATAAATATTTTTTATTTATTAAAAAATCTATAGAGGTAGTTTGCTTGAAAAACTAATCTTTTTTTAGAATTTAATTAACCTAAACCAAAATCTATGGAGCGACTGTATTTTTCCTTTAATCGCAATCAAAACTGAGAATCTTGGTGCAAGAATCATGTCGATATCATTTTTTAAACTCGAGATAAAAAATAAATTAGTTTAATGCTATTTTATTTTTTTTCTCGGCTTCTAGGGCCCATTGGTCGGAACGGCAAAATACGTGTCATATATTTTTTGACCAGGAACCTCCAAAAAAATTGCCAACAAGATCCGTGAGAGACTGAGTGTGTCCTCCCCTTGTTAGTGAATAGTTATGTCGTTGTTGCAGCAAATGAGCGATATTATTTTTAACGTTAATGTTTCTTTAGGTACTGAATCCAATTTTATTTTTATATTATTATTTTTATTTATTTTTTTTTTTTTATGGTGCAACGATTTTACTGCCAAACGGAAAGGGAGGAGTTATAGGTGAGTGGATATAAAAGTAGGAAGGTTAAAATAAAAATATACGAGGAAGGAATGACGAGTATTTTAGTGGTATCTAGTTCGAAAGATTGGATCAGAAATATCAGGAAGTCGGATAAAGCTAAACAAAGTACCAACAAGAAATTTGATAGTTTTTGAGATACTGATAGTAAATATAATGCCTAATCTCGATGTATGAAACTGAATTAGGGAAAAAATGGGCCTCTGGATAAATCAAAGTAAAACTAAATACTTGAAGTTTCTAATTCCGTTACAAAAATTTTACTGCATTTTTCACAAAAATATTGCAGTATCTGCAAAAATATCTGCTATTAAGGACACTGTTTTACAGATCTGCCAGGATCTTACGATTTTTTGAGGCCGAGGAAGGACATCCTTGGCCACTCTCTCCATCCACAATTAGAATTAGCTTTTTCGTCCTTAAGGATTGCTGTTTTAACGGTTTTTTTTTAAGTTATCCGAAGGATAACTTCCTCCATTGTTGTCCTCCAGGATACTGTTTTAAAATATTTAACGGTTTTAAGATGGCGGTCCTTAAAAGGACACTTTTTTAAAAATGTTTAACGATTTAACTGTTTTAAGATGGCGGAAGGATATTAATTCGTTGTTAATCCATTCTACGGGAGGCTGGGTTATTTTTTAATAAAAATATAAATTTTTAGCATATGCAATTATTAAAAAAAATCTAGTCAAACGATTACAAATTTCTACTGATGTTTTCCACATTTAGTGCACGCTTTCTTGACTTTTTTATCTTTTTGTCTTGGACAAGTAACACACGCAAAAATATTGCATTAGTAAGGATAGTGCACTGCTCATAAAACTTTAACAAACGCCTTCCGAATAATATAGTGTAACATAGTTTTTTAAAATATGGTGTTATGGTGATTATTATTATTTTTATCTTATAGAAATGTAGGGGCCTAGTTCCAATTAAAAAAGTTTAAATAATATTGGAAAACAGTTTAATCTAAATAAAAAATACTTAAAATATATGGAAAAGTGTGGAATATATAAGGAATAATTTAAAATAAAATGGAAAAATATTAGACATAAATTGGTTAAACATGAATGCAAAAGTTAAAATATAAACGAAAAAGTCCATTAAATGGAAAAAAATATTACATACAGGGGGATTCAATGGCCGAGATCTCAGCGCGCTCGGTACTGAAGGTCGAATCTCACTTGGACGGGTTAAAATTTATTTGGTGGCGGATCCACAAAATGAATTTTGGTCTACCCACCCTGGTTAGAATAAGTTGGTAACCTGTAGGACAACCAGGCATTCGTGATTTAGATGGAGTACATAAGGACGTAAACCTAAAATAAACAACTAAACAATCAACAAAAGATTAAATAAATGTGGAAATGGATTTAAAATAACTAGAAAACGATTAAAGGAAACTTGGAAAATTTATAGGTATCCTTAAGGACGAAAACTAATATAATCGTTAAATTCTGGAAGATTGAAAAAAAAAAATAGTATATTTAGACGAAACCTAATTTGTTGGAAAGGAGAGTGGCCAAGGATGTCCTTCGGACATTTAAAACGTGAGATCCTGGCAGATCTGATAGAAGCATCCTCAATGACGAAAACCAATATATAGCTAGCCGAGGATATCTTTCCGCTATATTGAACTAGTATCCTTAGGGAAAAGAGATAAAGAGGAGGGGAAAGAAAAATAACCAAGGTGACAAACTATTTTTTTTTTTAAAAACATTGCTTATCATTCCGAACAAATTTTAAGGCCAAAGCCCATAAAGTTGAAGATAAGTGCAGTAAAGTTTACAGGAGACGAGGATAATATAGTTGGCTATTAATACTATTTGCTCTCTCTCCTAGTTTAAGTGGATCTTACCGGTAAGGGCTCCATAACATCTCCGTTTTAGGGCTAGTTTTATCTCTAATCCACGTAGCTATCGTAAAGTGACCTGAGTAGAGGAGCGGTAGAGGGGGAGGGAGAGGGGAGGAAGGGGAAGTGAGCAGTAACTGCGAACCGAAGGACTCGTTGGATCTAATGGTTCTCCTTACATTATTAATCACTAAATAATTTACACAAGATACAGAGAAGTAAATAAACCATTATACAAATTAAATAAATAGAAAAAAATGATTCATTAATTAAATTAATTAACTATTTTAAGGGAGTGTAAACGTTAAAAGTCTTACTAAAAGGGAAAATAAAACTCAACTTCTTCATGACTGGGGAAAACAATATGTCTACATATACACTTCGGCTTTTATATCTACTTCTAATAAAGCTAGTGCGAGTCAAAAAAAGCCTCAACACTTAAAAAATGTAGGAAAAAAAAGACCTTTTTTCTTTAAAATCAACATATATCCAAAACGGTAGGTTCTAGCGACAAATGTTTTATAAAAAAAATACCATTACATTTCTGATGAGAGCACTTTCGAAAAAGTTTTGAACCAATAGTATTATTATAAGAAAAAAAAAAGGCAAATGATTCATCAATTTCTAATTGCATTAATCATTCTATACCATTTTTTTTTCATTGAAAAAATATAGTTCCTAAATTTTAGCTCCTAGCGACAAATTATATATAACAGAAAATATTCTCCATTAAATTTCTGATGAGGAAACTGTCGGCAAATTTTCGATCCGAGCAACACCTACAGAGCTAAAGCACAGTTATAATTAACTGCATTATTGATTATTTTATTTATATATATTGCTTCTTTAATGTTGGGTAATAAAATAGATAAATTAAAAATATAAATTGTCCAACTAGATAGATAGATAGATAATTTTATTGCTTGTAGAGATAAAGCCCATAGCAAGGAGTTGGCCTAAATAACTAAATAAACTAACTAAATAACTAAATTCACAAAAGTAACTATATATATATATATATATATATATATATATATATATATATATGCATATATATACCCACCCACATACACACATATACATTCATATACATAAAGCATAACCTTCCATTATAATTGAATAAAACTAAAAATACACAGAAATATTCCTTAGTTTCATAGATACGAAATGAAAATTACAATAATTGGTTGATATTACTGCTTTTATATAAGTCCCTTTACCTTCATTCATTCCTTAAAAAACTTCTTGTTTTTAGTAAATTTACAAAAAAAAAATAAAAAATGAGGTTTAGCTTTGGCACGCTATCCACTTCCAGCACAAATACCAGACAATCTCTATTATAATTTGGTCCTACGATTGGATTAATATACTTATCCCTTAACTGAGCATAATGTGGGCTTACAAATTGTCCAACTAGGTAATAAGAATTGTACTAACAGAACAAAAATAAAAATAAACACTTGAACCCTAAAAGCAGAGTAGGATGAAATATCTTAGTTTTAAGAGAATTGGCCAAATGTGTAAACACTGTGATAAACAAAATAGGAAAATTATATTTATTTAGTGAGTGTAATGTAAAGTAAAATGAAAATTTATTATATAAAATAATGTGAAATGAAGTCTGATAATGGGAAATGTTTCCCGAAACATGTTACAATGGTAAATAAATAATAAAAAAAAAAATTTGAGGAGTAAATGGCGAAAAAGTGAATTTATTAATTATACATTCTGAGGATGAAAAAAGTTACACATTTTTAGCGTGTAAAAAACGTTACATATTTTAAGTGTGAAAAAACGTCACACAACAAAACAAGAGACAAATCCATGCCAAAAGTATTTTAAAAGAAGTTTTTAAATGAAATACAAATAAAACAAACTATTATTCATAATACTAAAATTTATTTATAACTACAGCATATGGGTATGTTTTTTGAGTATTAAGTATGTATCTAAAAATTTACAAATATGAAAAAAACTAAAATATACATTTTTAATTTTTACATTATTCCATTTTCATTTATTTAAAAAAAAAAAGAAGTAAATTAATGCATAATACTATTAAAATGTTATATGTAAAAATAGTTTTGACAAAGAATCATCTTGTCGGATGTTTGATGGGAATAATAGTAGGTAATTAAGGCTCAATTCTACACAGAGATTTTCAATGGCGATCTTACACTGAGACAAAGGAAAATCGCAAGGGGAAAAAAAAACCAATAGTGGAAATAAATAAGAAAATAATATTAAAGTTAATAAATAAGTAAAATAATCTCTAGAAGGAACGGGACCAATACCAAATGACTGAAACAAATCGGAAAGGGCGAGGTAGCTCAGTAAGGCAACCTGGTGAGCTAAAAAAAAAAGAGGAAAATACCATAGTCGAGGAAAAATATCATGACAGGTATTTATTAATTAATTACATAAGGTAATTAAATAACTGAGATATCAGATAATTAACATATTATCTGAAATACCAGATTAAATTAGAAGGACGGCCTACCGCAGAATTTCCGTATAGAGGTCCCCAACTGCTGGGATTTAGTACGGGACTATGAACCCAGTAGGGGTTACTCATCAACATAGTTGAGGGCGCCATGAATACGTTTCCAAGGAATCCAAAGGCATGAGGTGATATTGCAGGTTATATCGATGCCTTCTCTATAACAGAGTTATACGACGCAGGTTTAGTAATAATAATGTGTAACTTACCAAAAAGAATGAGAAAAAAACAGATAGATTTCACATACCTGCAACAAAAGAAAAAATACGTACATAAATATTTTTGTAGTAACAAACACTAAAAAATAAATAAATAAAACACAATATATGGGGCGCAGAATTCCAAAACCAACTGAGTTCAATTCCCATTTAAGTTGTTCAATATTTTTTCCACTAGATTGTTTTTAGGTGGGAAGTTTTCTCCCAAAGGCAATTAAACCACTTTGAAAACGGCCATATAAAAAATAAGGTCTCTTCGAACTCCATCGAGATCTTTACCTTTATCGACCAGCTGTGAACCATTTTCAAAAATCGACTTGGCAGGATTTGGAATTCTATACCTCATCGTATCGCCTGCTTGGAGGTAAAAGTCAATTAATAACAAAATCAATTTATTTTCTGTTTCAATATTCTATCGGGATTTAGTTCATTAAAATTTTTACAGATAGTTATATTTTTATAAGTGCATAATAGCTGTTATATTCACTTAGTGGCTTTTTATGCTTATGGGAAATGATAATATCAACACACAATGACTTTTTGTCGAATTTAGAAAAAAATACACTTAGTGAATTTTACCTCCGAGCATACGAAATATGGAGAACGAAGGTTAGAGATAGAGAAGTGTGGAACAACATTCTGAAGGAAGCCAAGAGCCGTCCTGGGTTATAGAGCTATTTAGTAGACAAGTATAATATATTTCATGATGATGTACTGCAAAGACATAGTTATAATACAAAAACATAGACAGTAATTTTTGTGTTATCCCTATCTTTTCCTTTAAAACATATATTAATGTCACAATTAAAAGACAATGTGCAGCACCGAAGAATAGCAGAAGTTTATTCAACCATGAAATCAAAACAAAAACTATCAAATTAATTTTCTGTTGAGTAGGAAGTCATCAGAAAAGAAAATATTTTTTTGAACAGTTCATGGAAAATATTTCAAGTATTTTTTTAATTCCATGAAACAAAAAGAAAGAAAAAAGTAACATTAAATTCCTAATTTTAATGAAAATGCCAACTAACAACAAAAAAGTGGAAGAAGAAGACACTTCTGGATTAGAAGAAGAAACTGGATTAACAGCAGTTACAAATCTTTTTAAATCCACATATTAGGCTAGGCGCAAGTTTAGACATTAGACACTTATAGCACGTGTGAGGTGACGCAGTACAGCACACCTTTTTGTAAACTCTCGAATTCATGGATCGGCGCAAATTAGCAACACTGGACAGGCACTTGTGACACAGTTTTGGCACTGTAGTTGAGACACAGTTTCACGTACCGTACTGCAAAGACAAGTCAGTTATTTTCATTTTTTATATAATAAAGCTAAGACTTTTTCATTTGAGGTACGAGTGATGGTATAGAAGGATCAATATAAAAAGGATTGATGAATTAATTGCCACTTCTAGCGGGATTATTTTAGTAGAAAACTAGTTTCGAATGTTGTACATTCATCATCAGTTCAAAACATACAGCATTTTCAATATATCAGCACTTTGTTACAGGGAACAGTGTGCCATTGACATTTGTTTGTTTGTTTTTTGATCACGGAAAAATTGGCAGAAAGAAGTTGATAGGTAAGAGAACGAGCTTTACGACACGAAAGATTCTAATTATATTCAAATTTCTTTTATATCAAGATATAGAACAAATTTTCCTAACAAAGTTTCAGCATCATCTGATTTAGAAGTTAATTAGTTGTAACAAATGTTTTGTTTGTGTATCAGACATTCCAAAGTGGAAGTTTTAGCGTGTGAGTAAAACTGCATTTTAATATACGGATCCCCAAGCAACACGTGTGACACGTGCGTGTCTTGTCTTTCGTGTCACGTCACTTCACATGTGCTATGGCTGCCTCAATTCGCGTTTAGCCTTATGGTAGCTCAAGGTCAGCAAGTCGACTTAGACCTCTAGGTCCTTCCCCGAAACAAACCGCCCGAAGACCAAATCTCGGGAAGCCTATTTTACTTATCCGATAATGTACACGATGTATGACTTTACCCGGTCGGAGAAATAGAAACTATACTATCTGTTGAACAAGGCTTAGCCTGCAGGGTCATCAGAAGCTCAATATAAAAATAATATATATCTGTATTGTAAATAAATATATGAATAATCACACATAAATCAAGACAACTTTACAGTTTTATCACCCTTATGGTGCTCATTATTTCGTTTACCTAGGACTAAGTTTTAAGATTCAGTCGATCAAAAAATATGCCAAATATTGGCTTGATGCAAAAAATAAATGCTGGTTTTGAATATTCATTTAGTGCAGGCAACTGCTAACTAACTAAAAAAAGATAACCCTCAAGTCTAGTTGATGGATTCTAAACAATGGTTATTAATGTTGTTTTTTCTCGAAGATTAGTTTAGTTTAGGTTACATTTTCTGTGAGTAAGGACCTCAGTATTTTACCACGTCAAAACAAGATTTTTGGCAAATTTATTTTTACGAGTTAAAACTTGATCGAAGTGCGCCCCCAAAAAAAAAAAAAAAAAAAAAAAAAATTGTTTGGGATGAATGAAGCATTGGTGAATGTACAGTGCAGCGATGGTTCCAAAAAATTTCATCGTAGGGATTTTGATCTCGAAGACGAGGAAGGGAACAACAGAAGTAGACCTTCAGTTGTTGATCAAGACGACAACCATACAAAATTATAATAATTTTTTTTAGACACGCATAAAAACCTGCATTATTTCTACATTAACCCAACATATAGAATAATTTCATAAGTTCTGATTTTTCAATGTTAAATGATGGGTTGCTAAGTAGTGTTTACCAATCAAAAGCTGTATTTTAAAAGGAAAATTCCACACTTCAAAATAAACAATACCGTGATTGGAGAATAAAAATATGTAATTGCAATACCAATTAAAATACTAATATTATATTATTAAAATAAATATTCGATATCATTTACAAGATTTTTGACAATATTGAAACCAAAAACCGATATGTAATTAAATCGATAGTTATACAACTGCGAAAATGTCAAACGCTTAGAATGAGTATATAAATTTAAACAAAAAAAAATATATATATGTATATATAAAGGAGCATATACCATATAAATATAATAATTTAAAGGAAAATAAATGCTATAAATATGAGTTCGTAATATCTCAGACGATATAATTACAAATCAAAATTATGATATCGTAAAATTGTATATAAGGAAGTGTTTTTCATTGCTCTAGAAACACAGTTTTTCCCTGTTTAACATTACAAAGTGGGATTAGCGACAGGGTTATCGTATTGAAATCTAGAACAGTCGGCCTTCATGAGCCTATACAAATAGTATCTATAAACGAGGAAAGGCAGAGACACAAGCTATCTTTAGTAGAGTTGGCAATCAATATGGTAAGTGCATCTGATAATAAATCTGTAATATATTTTAATAAATAAACTATAAATAAATAATATTATATTATATTAAAAGTCATTTAAAATAAGTCAAATTCCAGGACGTTCCGAGAAGGTGTGTCATTTCCGTTCCAGAATATTATACCGGACAGAATGTTTTTATAACTGGGGGAGGAGGTCTAATGGGAAAGGTGTTGGTAGAGAAAATACTGCGGAGTTGTCCAGGCGTGTCCAAAATCTATGTTTTGATTAGGCCGAAGAAGGGTGCGTCCGTTGAAGAGAGGTGGGCCAAAATTACCCGATTGCCGGTAAGATTAAAGATTTTTAAAGTAAAAAAAAAAAATTGTTTTTTGAGGATTATTAAATGATATTTTCAATATAGCTATTCGAGAAGTTGAAGAATGAACAGCCAGAAGCGCTGAAGAAAGTTGAATTAATTCCAGGAGATATAGGGGAGAGAGAACTTGGACTGTCTGATCAAGATTTGCAAGTAAAAAAATATATATTAAATACTACATATTAATTTCTTTATAATAATATAAAAAAAAAAAAATAAAGATCTGCTACCATTAAGATCAATACATAGTTATGCTGTTCTAAAGGGAATATTTATGCCTTATTTACTAGGAAATTATAAAATAAACGCAGATCAATTAGAAAAGAGAAAAAAAAAAACTATAATACGACTGATGGTTCATAATAAATAAATTAATAATAAAACATAAATTAAATAAAGATATTAAATGTGTATTTTTCTATTGCATAATTTATAAATATATTTTATGTATAGATTTATTGTTGTCAATACTACTTATTGTCATTGAGACAGATTTTATTATTTATTAAAAAAAACAAAAACAAAAAAAAAACAGTTTTTTCGCTAACAAAACCAATTATAAGAATTTACAATATTTAAATTTAGGTTAGGGATACCCAAGACCCCCCCATGTCAGAGGTCAAGCAGAAATAAAGAAAATCACGGCCAACCTTACACGCTGCGTCACATGTCCGTGACTTTTTTTTTTATTAGATTTTTTGTATTTAGGATTTTTAATACTTTAATTGAGTTTAAAAACAAAAATAATATTCTAATCAGAAAAAAAGTAATGTGGTTTCCAACTTAGACAAAATACTAACCTGAATACCAGTATACAAAACCAGAAAAGACTACAGGCTAATCATACTGAATACTTTAAAAAAATTTGTCATCTTTTCATAGATTATGTCTCTAGCACAAGACAATTCTAAAACCTATGTGAACTATTAAAGGACAGATCGAATGTCAGATGTTGAATGCTTTCAAAGCCTAGTTAAATGAAATGGTCTCCTTGAACATAAATACAGATTATTTATTTATTTATTTTTTTTTTTAACAGTGTTATTTTGTTTTGTTGTGGTTTTTATACGAACTGTAAGCAAAAATATACAAATACATAGTTTGAAAACCTGAAGATTAACCGTTTCTCTTTTCCATTGAAGTACACACGACGCTAAAACTTAACTAAAGGGTTTGATAGATGAAGGGGTTAAAAAACAATTTTGACGAAACAATGTAACAAAACACAACTTTGAGTAATTTATGTTTTATGTTTTGTTTTTTTACATTCTCCATTAGCAGTAAAATGTTACATATCCCCTTCATATTTTTCTAGTTGTTTTGAAATATTCAATTTTTTCTAGGTAACACTTCTGCATGTAAATCCATCATCCAATGAACTAGATTGTATTTTTTTGTATAAATGAGTTTTAAAAATTTCCTTTTTCTACCAAACCTTTCAATTATAAAACATAAAAAAATAAATAAAGTAAATAAAAGTATTTATCAATATTAAACAGTTATGAGTACACGGAACTCAAGCAATATAAGAAAATTGTTTAAATTTTGCAGTTGCTGATCAATAATGTAACTCTAATATACCACGTGGCAGCCATGATTCAGTTCACCGACAGCATGAGGGACGCACTTCTTCAAAATACAGCGGGGACTTATAAGCTTCTAGAAATAGCGAAGCGATTTAAAAAATTACAGGTGAGGTAATTTGTCGATTATTTATATAATCGATATCATATATCGAGATACATAAACAATGATAATTTTTAAGTGATTTAAATAACAAAGGATATTTTCTCACTAAGGTTTTCGTGCACGTTTCAACGGCTTACAGCCACTGCAATAGCTCTTCGGATCAAACGACAGAAGAGATTCTTCCATCTTGTCAGGATTGGAGAATCATGCTTAAGCTGTTAGAAACACAACCAACTCAAATAGAAGTTCTAAAAGAGAAGTACAATAGCTTTTTTTTCAATTTTAGTAACATTTGTTTTTTTAATATTATTAACCTTTTTTTTAATATTAATATACTCTTTTGCTAGCTATACTTATGAACTAATTTTTAGTTTTAAAATGTTTTACGCCCCAACATTTTACTTTTTGTTTTCATCACTAATAATATTATTAATATCAAAATCTATCTAATATAAGACAAGAGACGAACAATTAAGTGTGGATACGACAAAAATATTTAAAGATAGTCTGTAGGTAAATGCTATAAATCGTTCCTAATGCTGACGAGGCCTCAGAAATAAAAATAAAGAATAATATTTGACCATTGAATAATATAGACAAAGGGGAATTCCCTCCGCTTTACAAGGCCTTCGATATAATCAAGTTATTGAACTCTGTAGATCGAGATGATCGTTGCATATGGATAAGATGGGTAGGGACTGCCCAATAAGGAACGATCCGATAACCATCCGAGCAGAAATGCCAGCTCTTTTTTTATTGGTATTGGGTGTGCTAGGGAGATCTCTTACTTCCAGAATCGACCTAAGCTATTATAAAATGAACATTATATAGAACAACACGAAATATACGCGTGTGTTTCTGTTTGTGTGTGTTAGTGTGCGTGCATGCGTGTTTACTTATTTAATGCTTGTACCATTATAGTTATAACTTTATTATATAATTATATACTGAATCGATTTTAGCTAATGTCTATATACATTTATATTAATATGTATATGTTAGTGTACCTAAATTATGCGATAATTGTTACAGATTGCTGTGCGGCCACCCGAATCCATACACTTGGTCGAAATCGCTTGCCGAACAGGTCGTTAATGATTGCGATGGCGACTTCCAAACGATAATTATGAGACCAGCAATAGGTAATATTAACGGACTAACACAATTTATGAACACAAAGAAATATTTAAGATTAATATTACATTAGGGTAAAATCATACCGAATTGAACATAGGAGCCCTAATAAATTATACAACCCTTACAGTCAAATCCTTCGAAAAATTCTTGATGTTCCTTCCTTTTCCAGAAATAGAATTACTCTTATTGATCTTTTTTATGTATATGGTTTCGCACATGGTATATTTCTTTTCACAATAAATTCTGTAAACACTCGAATCCACTAGTCCCTTGCTATGCTCATAAACATATAGCTTGGCGGTTAATCAAACATACTTCAAATTCTATGTAGCCCCAACAATTGGTGACTCAGTTCTCTGATTCATTGAATTCTTTCTAGTCCTACCGTACACCCTATTCTACTAAAATTAATAGCATTGGGTCATGGTTAATTAATAATATTGGTAAATATAATTTATTTAGCAGTGCCTATAATATTCTCTATAAATGAATCGGATGATGTTTAAAAGTACGAATCTGTAAATGATACTACAATTATTGTACTCCTGTGGCAGCACTTAATTTCCATTATTAAACTTATTCTTGAATTTATATAATGCACGATACTTATAGTACTTCGTTCGAAGGTTTAAGTCGACATCATAAGATACTCCAGACCGCCGCTGGTCCCTCAACGCCCTCTTCATATCTCTCAATCCAAAAATCCGTCTTATTTCTCAGGTTCATCTTAAATCGGGGTAAGCCTCCTCTATCTGGCTTTTGAATTTCTTTTCTTTATTTTTAAATCCTTAATCTAAACATTTCTTCAATGGTGTTCTTTTAACGTTGCCGACAAAGAAGAAGATGGTTCAGCACATATAGTAGAGATAATTATACACTAATTGGGTAACCAGCCAAAATTTAGCCCCTAAGGTGCATCTCACCCTTAATCTTTTAGCATAATTATTAATATTATTTATTTTGTTATCAGTTAAATATACTGAACTCCCAAATTACTTTTCATTTGATGTCTGATAATCCTCCTAGGCGTCTGATGACCTAAGGCTTTTAAATATAGAACTTAATTTAGAAGTTCTGCCAATGTGCAGTTCCTTTACATGCCATTGACATGCCATTATAATCATTATCTTCAATATTAATCTTCTTTTTTTTTGTACAGTTTTAAATTTCAATAAATAATAATAAAAAAAAAAGATTTTTTGAATCGATTAAAATCTTCTTCGTTTTAGTGTGTTCTACAATGGAAGACCCAATCACAGGCTGGGTAGATGCTGCTAACGGGTTCAGCGCAATGTCAGTGGGCTGTGCCTACGGAACTGTTCGAGTTACCCCAATGGCTTCTGATAACTTCCTTGATTTCGTTCCGGTAGATCATGCCATTAAGGCGTTCCTAATTGCACCTTGGAAACTTCATGTAACGTAAGTAAACTTCATTCGATACTTATGTTCATCAGTCTTCAATGTTACTGAGGACACTCAGTGCTTCATCAGACTTTATTGGATATTAATATCACTCACAAGCAATACAAAATTCTACTGTTTTTCAATAAGGAGTTCAATTTTTTCTTCGTTTTAATATCAATGACACAGGCAACAGAGTAGTGATACGATCTCTTTGGATCAGACTTGCTCCTCTAGGGGTGACATTCTTAGTTTGGGGCTAGAAGGATAAGAGATTGTATAGAGTAATAGCAAAAAAAAAAATGTTTTTCGTTTTTTTTGTCCATGTACCTCCTATCTGATATCAGGTATAATTCAAACCGCACCATAATCTACTTTAATATTGTTTGAATATCAAATAACGTCTCAAGTGTAGCTATAGAAATATGATTTTTTTTTTTTTTTTTTTTTTCCAACAGAGTAAGAAACCGTCATCGTCATCATTCATTTTCGACTGTAATAGAATAACTTATATAAACTTACTTAATATTTTCGGCTAGAATATTGTTATAGTCCATATAACAAATTCATTCACAAATAGATAAATATTTGAAAAACAGTCTTAGTTTTTACACACCCACATACAATAAGAACCTAAATTTGTATTATGTTTTCCCTTATTAAAAAAAAGTAAAAATATCCCGCTAACGCTATCATTTTTTCCAGGCTAAATAATTATATTGATGAAGCAAGATGTCAAAAGAAAACAGAAGTATACAATTGTGCATCATCGAAGAATTTGAAATTGACGGTTGGTGAGATTGAACGCTACGGCACGGAGGTGATGGAAGAGTACCCGACGTCGAATCAAGTTTGGGTAAAAAGCGTGACGCACACGACAAACAAGACTGAATTTAACGTACTATTTTTCATACACCAGTTGTTACCAGCAGCAGCAGCGGACTTATTCTTAATGATATTAGGAAAGAAGCCAATGTAAGTTTTTTTTTTTTTTCAAAAACAATATTTATCGATTAGCTGGGCAAAAATTAAAGCCCAGGCAACAGAAAGAGACAGTTAAAATAGCGTGGTCCGGAGATGGCCGAGACGATGATCATAATAATTAATCATAAAAGCATATATAATAATTAGTATGTAATTAAAATTACAACGTGTAAATATACACAGGAATAACGTTTCCAAAAACTGTCATTGTAGCCCATCGATAAGAAAGCAATTATCATAATTTTTAAAACATAATTTATAACAGCATTCAAAATAAATAAAAATACATGCACTACTAAATATAAAGAGTATTTTCGAATAGTTTTATTATCAAGTGTCCATAGTATAAGATGGTAATGTTAACCGCCACGTTTAATCTCCTTTTATTCCCTCTAAACCATTGAAGGGTACCTAAAAGCATCGGAGGGTCTCCTAATATGAGTCGATCTCTGGTTGGTATAACAGATAATAAATTTAATATAAAAACAGTTTAGATCCTCTCTATACTGGCATACGTTTTTTCCCATCTTCCATAATTACATTTCCAATTTCCATAATATCAATATTGTAGAGGAAAAGGTGTAAAAACGGGCACTGGTGTAAATTTGGGCACTCCTCCCTACTGGCTAAGGGAGATATTGAAGACTGGCGGCGAGGACTGTTTATGTAGCCATTTGCTAATATAAGATAGCAGTGAGCAGTTGGGACCATTCTTTCAACTAGTGTGGATGCAGCTTGAGTTATTGTGAAAATTGGTGTTCATTCTGGACTGTAAGCTTTTGAAAGACATGTGAAATCGTTTTCGCTTCATGTTCTTATGTTTATTTTTTTAAAACTTCACAATAATGTCTGGAAAGCAGAGATCTTGAACAACTTTTTTAAGAAGCACACCTTAAGGCTCACACGCTTTTAGGTTACTTGTAATAGTGGCCACCATTCTTAAGTAGAGTTAGTGTAAATATGGATCCCCATTTCCCCGGGAACTTCGACATATCTCTTGTTAGAGATCACAACTTGCATCTTTTGTGATGGAAAGTTCTCTGAAGACACTCGGGGAGAGGTTTGGGTAAAATATTCCCAAATGTGGGAACTTAGATCGTGCCGGGGCTGAACGAGTTAATTATGATTACTTCTTCTTTTTCATCCTAAGTGCTCTTTCAGCGTGGAGTTATGATTACGATTTATGTAAATATTTTACAGAATTATTATTTAAATAAATCTACTACCGTTCCGAATTGTTTTGTCCTGTTTTAAACTGTTTTTGGTGAATTTCTTGAACGTGGCCTATACTTACGCCCCAATTTCGGTGGTGCTACTTTGAATGCTTTTTATAAATCGCCGTTTTTGAAATTAAATAATTGGTGATAATCATTGTTTTACCTCCTCACATTAAAGAAACTTGGTATAGTAGTCAATGATAGAGAAAAATCTAGTATTTTTTTAAAAAGTAACTTTAAATCAAAAACAAAAGAGGGTGCCCGTATTTACACCTTTTCCTCTATATATTATATAACACAATTATCTTTTGTTATATTCGAAACTTTTCATTCGCCTTATATAGTCCAACTAGGGCAGGACGGTTGGGATACCCTACAGGTCACCAACCTATTCTAGAAATGTTGAAACGTCGAATTTCATTTCAAGGTACAATCGATAAATATCAATCGACTAAAGCAGGAATCGATCCCATGACTTTTTTTTTACCGAGCAATCACGTTCTGCCATTACAGTACCTTAAAAATAAAATATTAATAATTATGTAAAGTGAACATATGAAAAGTCTTACATCTCAATAAGGCGTCATTTTGATTCAAATTTAACTATGTTGAGAAAATATTGAACTTTAAATTTCTTGCTAAATACAATGGAAAACAAACTTTATGCTTGAAGGTATATAAAATATTAAAAGCGAAATACCGAGCTTTGTTCAATCGGAACAAAGAAAACATGGCCAACGCCCCCGGATATCGCCCCTGCCTGAAGTACCAGCTGGCGGAGTGCCATATGTTTGTATTCCACCGAATATCTCACGCCTTCGTGTTTAAAGGATAATATTCAGAAAACTATGAGAATCAAACATAAAAAAAAAAAATTAAAAAATTCTATTTATGAATTGTGACTAAATTCAAAGACTAGCTACATAAGTTGTATATAATAATAGCGATAAGGTTACGAAGTTATTAAAAGAATAACAAAACCTATATCTGTTCCTGTTCAATCTCACGTGCTATAAATGCTATAAAGTAACTAATTTATACTAATAAAAATATTCTTATCGATTAAATATTTTTACATCCTTCGATTATAGAAAAGAAATAGTTGGTAATGAAAGATATCCAGAAGTGATGTTACCATTCAATTTGTCGTGCGAGTCACAATTTTTTGATGAAACAGGAATACCTGATTGGTATTAATAACAGGTTATAGATTTTTTTTTTTTTTTTTTTTTTTTTTTAAATTATCAAATATCAATTTATCATATATAATATAATAACAATAATTATATTATTTGCAACGGTGAATTAAACAAATGCGGTAGAGTGAAATTTTTTAAATTCGTAAACATGGAACAACAGCTGATGCGCAAATAAAATACGATCGTCTATTTATATCGGCTAAAGCTAATTTATTAGACTCTACAACCAAAAATGGTGACTTGTTAAGCTTAAAGTTAATGCTCTAATTGGTTTTCAACAATAGACCACTGAATTAATAGCATTAGCGTAAAAAAAAAAGCCTGAACAAACTAAAACCCAGGATTTTTTTCTCTCTAATATCTCTGTTATTAGTCACTAATTCTTTTATATTATTTCTATCTAAATCTTAATTGACTTCTTGAATCCAACTAGTTGGTTTTTAAAGGTATTTAAATATACTTTTTGTTAATTTGGTATCATCCATTCTGTAAATTTTTTAAATTAATAAAACTTTTATTGAGTAATTACTACAATCTGCTTCGAATGTGGGCAATAATATAGATAGCGTATGATTATATCCACACATTATGTACAATGAGAAAAAAATAAATAGCTGATAAAAAAGAAAAAAAAAAAAGACATAAAATAACTATACTATACATAAATAATACAAAATATACAATATACATATCGGTGAGACATATAAATTAAAAAAATATGCTTATATAAAATAAAGTAGTAAAATAAAAAATTAAATAATAAATAAATAAATAATAGCAACAATAATAAATAAAACAAAGTTAAAAATACAAGCATACATTCCAAAAAATAATAATGACGAAAAAATAATAATCTCCTTTTTCTTAGTGTTTCTGTTATATTTTTTATGTTTTTGTATACTTCCTGATTAGATCTTAATTTCCATAGGTGTCATGTTTTCACTGGACCTAAGTTTTTCTTACTATTCTCCCTTCTAGCATTTCAAGTAATGTCTTTCAATGTACTTTTTTCTTTTTTTTTATCTTATTGCCAGCTTATTATGTAAATTAACCTTTATTTTTACTAAATCCTGACTCATAATGAAACATTTGACCTAATTATCTATAAACTATAAATTTCAGAGCACTCAAGCTAACGAAAAAGATGGTGAACGCTTACCGACAACTAGGTAACATCGTCGGCAACAACTCAAGCTTCCCCAATGAGCGCTACATGGATTTAGGGAAGGACTTGAAGGACGAAGACAAAGCAGCCTTTTCCTTCTCGTTGGACCCTCAACGGAAAAGGGAAATACTACACTCTCAGGTTATAGGATTCCGGAAGTACTATCTCAAAGAGGACATGTCCGAGGAGGGCATCAAGAGCAGCGCAAAGCGGATGGAAAGGTGACGGACAGATTTTAAAAAAATATATATTTATTCAAATTTAGATTAATATACAGTTATATATCAAATAAATACAAAAGGATAAGCAATTATTTATTGGTAATGCTTCAATAAAAGTTCTATATCACATCTCAGGGTCATCGTCTTATCAGACGATTCAAAAGATTTTTAGCGATCCAATAAGAAACAATATAAAAAAAATATTGCGTTATGATTTTTTAATCGGTTAGAGCCAAATTAGCAACCAGTGAAACATTGAGATCATTAGGGATAAGTTTATAAAATACAGAGTAACAATTATAGAGTTTTTAGATTTTAAGAATTAAGAACAACATTAATTGGATATATTAGTGGAACTATATAAGTGTCTAAATACGTCGAATTATAGTGATGGGAACTAGCTTTGTTTGTCTAACTAAGGGGAACTTTGGATTGGAAGCGTTTTAGAGCGCTTGTATATTCTAGCAATTCATTGACATAGGTTACAGGAGTAAATACATATATAGCATTTGACAATGTTTAAAAATTATCTTTTTATTACAGAATTAAGTTGGCACATAGAATTGTTACTTCTCTGGGTTATTTGATAGCAGCTTGGTGTTTATTGGGTTACTTTAATACGCCGTGCACATCTCAAAAGGTGAGTTTCTTGCTATGTAAAAATAAATTATCTATATTCCTATATTTCTATATTACTGATTCTCTTCTCTTGTTCATAGGTGATAATGGCATGCTGAATAAATACTGGAAAAAAAGATACTATGACTGCTAATCCACTTATTCAGAAATAAGTGAGAAAAAATTAGCAGTTTTGAATGACAAGTCAGATATTTTGTAAGTTTTGAAATGGATTAATAATGAAGAAAGGAAACGATTCAGTTTTGAATTCTTTTTAAATAACATTTTAACACTGGTATAGAAATATTAGTATTACAAAGGATTGATAAATTATGTGCTATTCCGATTAAGTTTCATTCGGGTAATCCTACAGGTTACCAGCCTATTCTAGCCAGGTTAAGAAGATTGAAATTCATTTTATGGGTCTACCACAAAATAAATTTTAACCCACCCAGGAGGGATTCGAAATACGGTCAATCTGTACAGAGCGCTCTGAGATCCTCGCTCCAGCTCGCTCGGATATCGAGTCTCCATTGATAGCAAACTAATTCATAACAAGCTGAAATTTTCAAGATTAGTTCCACCTTATATGTAGAATATTTTTTAAGATTGTAAACATGAGTTTCCATCCAAAATGGTAGTTCTAAGATACGTGCTAAACACTTTTTTTTGGACCCGGCAGCGTAGTAGTCAAGTGCCTTACCCTGGAGACATTTTCTTCTATAATTTACTGGGCTATAACCCAATCCTGGAAATAAGCAAGAGCTAATCTTTCTATCTGCTTGAGCTGTGTACTGCATATGGATATGCAACAATAAAAAATATTCGTCAAGTACACTAAACATTATAAAACTGATAAATCAGTTATTTCAAATAGATTTTTTTTCTTTTTAAATATTTCACTAGCGAAAAAAAATCGATGTAAAATTGTAAGAATTTTTCATGAAGGGAAATCTCTCTACTCCGAAAATGCGAATAATGTGTATATATGTATATGTATTTAATTTTTTTTTTTATTGTTTAATATTTTTTTCCTTATGATTTATATTGGAGATAAATAGATTTCTAATTATTGCAGCTAGACGATTGTATCAATATTTGTATATTATTCATACAGCATTAATATGTTAAGGAATAAAATTTACTTTCCATGTCATTTCGTTTTATTTTCCCCTAAAATTTTGAGCATTTTCTCAACCTAAAAGACAAGAAATGATCTACCGGAAAAGGTGCTACATGTACATGGATAGTTAAAAATATGTAGAATTAAAATCACTATTACAATCATCTTCCATAACACAAACTCAAAAATTAACATCAATCTATGCCATGGGTTCTCAAACAACGGGATGTGTCGGTGGTAGGTCGCGAGATATGGAGGAAAAGTTTTAAAAAAATACATATACAAGCTTTAAATGTTTCATTTAAGGAGATTAATATCAGTTATTATATTAAAAAGGCATAACTCCCCAATTGCTTTATTCATTCAACTACATGTTTCAGAGCTTGTCATGTTGCTCCATCTTCAGGTTCTAACACTGTGATATTCTCACTTTAGAGAGACTATTAGAAGAGATGACCAAGTGAGAATATCACAGTGTTAGAACCTGAAGATGGAGCAACATGACAAGCTCTGAAACATGTAGTTGAATGAATAAAGCAAATGGGGAGTTATGCCTTTTTAATATAATAAATAATACATATACAAGCTTTTAATAAACATACAGTTTTTTTGTATTCTATTAGTGAGAAGCATAAGCTTGTTTGGAACCTATCAATTTTTTTAATATCTGGAATGAGTTCTGTAACACACAAAACAATGTCATTTTCCATTGTCAAACGATTTCTTGATTTTGTTTTCAAATTCACCATTATATAGAATCCTTGTTCACAGTTGTAAGATGAAATGAAATGAAATGAAATGAAAAATAATATTTATTCTGGGACACCTTGTCCCCTAAGAATAAGACAAAAGTACAATAAAAAGGTATCATTGTCTGGCTGCGTACATATCAGGCAGCAACTTATATAGAATGTAAATTATATACATATAAATATATAGGGTATAATTTTATGTTTGAAAAAATAAAAGTCTTTGGGTTTATATAAGAAAAACAAAGATAAGAAAATAACAAAATTAAAATAAAATATAAAATAAAGAAATATTCTAACGCTAATATATTATAACACTGACACTAATATACACTAAGATGAATATGAGCGCGATTAGCAGCAGTCGTAAAACTTAGGCAATTGTATAAAATCAGTGATCTCCTACTGTCTCTTATTAAAAAATAATTAAAGCGTCAAAAATTAATGTTTATTTTACTAGTTTTTTATAAATAAAATTTAGCTATTAGTGTAGTTCTTTAATTATTGTTTTAGGTTTAAACTTGGCGGGCGCCATAATACTTATTCTAAAAAGGGGGTCCCAGTGTCTAACAGTTGGAGAACTCCTCATCTATACTATTATATAAAAGGACAAGCCATTTTTCGTTTGAGATCACTAACCGCGAAAACTACTGAACCTATCTGTACCGGATTTTAACTACATCATTTTCATAGTTGAAGGAAGGTTTAGCAAAACTATAATTAACAGATTTTCAATTAAATTAATTTAAAAAATTATAAACATGTGGTGCGCACTGAAGTATCGACCGCACCTATCGACCGATAGATGGCGAGCGCCATTGAAAAGAGGTTACAAAGGTCAAAGGTCCGCTATTATGTAAGCTAGAAATTTGTATTATATTTTCATTACAAAAGTTTAAATACGTGGGACAACATGTGGATTCCAGTGAAGTTTAAAAATGGCTAACAAAGTTTACACCGGTAAAAACTTTTGAACCAATCTGTAACATCATCTAGGAAGGTATACAATATTGAAGTATACTTTAATAATAATTTAAATAGAATATGTTGAGTGGCAGAAATGAGGTTTGTAACACTGCTATAAACTATTATGGCTAGAAATTAAAATCCAACCAAATGATATCTGTTCCTTTTCTTCTTCTTCCTGGGGAGCTGGGACAAAGTAGAGGAAATAATCAAAGTGATGAATGAACTTCAGAAATCCAACAGAAAACTGTCGAGTGCGAAGAATACAAGAACATTCCTACTAAGGCGCATAGCATGCTTATGAGAACAATACAGTCTCGAAACATCGCCTAAATAGTTGTTTTTATTTGTTGACTGAACCTCAAGAACCTTACTAAATATCAAATAGTAACAGTCAATAAATTTATCCATATATATATTAAATAGTGAAAACTAGACAAGGAATGGGAAAAAAACAATAGAAGCGACCTATAATTTATCGATGTTAATTGTATTAATACGTCAGTTCCTTATAAAATGTATTTACTTTGTCAGTGCTTCAACTTTAAAATTGTAATCATGTTTCTTCACTTTCCAATAGCGAATACATATAGTAAACAATATGAAGTTATGTTTGCAGGAGAAATGCATAATTTTTAAAGAAAACAAAATTATTTCTCACTGACTGGGAAAAACAATGTATCATGGATATGACTATCTATAATCTACTGCTTTTCCTAATTTGCGTTTTAGAATTAAAAGGACAAGACTAAAACGCCAAGAAGCTGCCCGTCGTTACAGACTACTTCAACATTTATTAGACAAACGTTCAAAGCTCCCAATTAATTACAAAAGACATGACTGTGATTAAACCTATTTGGATGTACGGACTTGAGCTTTGTGGCTCCACTAAACCATCCAATTCATCTCGTATCCAATCCTTACAATCCAAAAACCTTTGAAAAATCCTCAATGAACCTTACTTTGCCACAAATAAACTTATCCATAAAGATCTTAATGTTCCATTTGTTGCAGATTTAGCCCAAACCAAATATCAATCCTTTCATAGTAAGCTCCATAACCACTCAAATCCCCTAATTTCTCAACTTGCTTCCCACACCATTCCTGATAATCCTCAGAGGCGTCTGAAAAGAAGATGACCCAAAGACCTTCTAGTGTAGAATTCTTATTAAAGTGCTACTGATGAGCAGTTCTTTTCAGGTTTTGTCACGTTATTGTAATAGTTAATATCACATTTACTTGATGTATAAATTTTGTACAGTTGTAAATTTCAAGATATTGTTATTGAAAAAAAAAATATTAAAAGGATCAAATTACAAAGAATTGACAATTTATTAATTTATTTAGACCGTCTTAAAATTACATAGTTCTGCAAATAAAAAATCAAAAAAAAAATCGCTCCATTGAGAAATTGTTTCTGATTTTTATATTTTCATGTGTGCTGAATCGAAAAAAAAAAATTCTATCTAGCATCATTTTTGAGAAAATACACGATATTTTTGAAAATCTGAAATAGCGTATTTCTTAAATTTCATCTATTTTTTTTTTTTAAATCCGAGGAATATTTTTTGTGAATTTTATAATTACAAGAGTGCTGAATTCGTATCAAAAGCAAAAAACAAAATCCATCAAGTACCATCTTTTAGAAATTGGAGGTTGTTAAAAAAAACACAACTAAAATAGCACTTTTTTCATATATTTTATAACATTTTTTTTTTTCTTTTTTTTTTTTTTTTTTTTTTTTTTTTTTTTTTTTTTTTGAACATAATCAATGCCTATATATTTTCCTTTTGTACTCTCCATCACGTGTGTCCCGTTATAATGCCCAACATTAGTCGGCAAGCACCTTCTCATTGCATTTATAGCTGTACCTTTTTTCTATTTGGGCTATCTCTTAATGAAATCGTTCTCCGTGTTCATCTAAAACTGCTCCCAAGTTGGGATCATGATAAAAGCAATTCTTCAATATTGTCATTTATTCAACAAAGCCTAATACTTATGCTCTCCAATTTTTTTATTCTGTAATACATTATAAAAGTTTTAAAATCAAATAGGTTTTTTAATTTGTTGTTAAATCTATCAACGATAAAAAAAAACAAAAAAAAAACATATGCCCGAAATGTCGAAAAACACCTCATTTTTCGACCTAAAATACAAACTTGACAAAAAATGGTGCCTGATAAAGATTTTCTGACTTCGGAATCGTGTTCAGCACACTTCAAAACATAAGAAAACAACACTTTTGTTGAAGAGAGTATTCTGATGCAGAGAGTAATATTATAACAGTGTTATCGTTTCCAGCAAAACCAAAACCTTTTCTATGTGAAAACAAAAACAAAAAAAAACATTACACTAAAAAAGTATAAGCCCCCAGCCAAAAGACGTGAAGTTTGCAATTCTGAACTGTTTTGAGTATTATCTACAATTTTACAGGATATATTTTTATTTAATTAAAGTTGTAAATTTCAATAAAAACCTGTAAAAAAAAAAAGAGAGAACATTTAAGGCCGAATAGCAGGGTTAATCTATATGAAAATTTTTCGAAGTGACAAATTTGAGTACCTAATTAATCAGGGCATAACTATCGCTGACGTAACTATCAAAAAGAAGTCATCAAATGACTGGGAGAATATCTGAATATGATGAATAGCTTTTTCCACTAACAATCCCGAGATCTAAAAATAAAATGTCATTGATAAATTCACAGAGAATGAACCTATTTATAACCTATTTTAAATCCAACAAGGTGAAATGATTTGATTACATCATAACTTTCTGTCACCCTTTTAATGCCACCAATAGAGTAAGTTAAGCCAATAGTTCCCATCCTATTATTGTATCTCATACATTTGTGATTACTTATCTTTTGTTATGGTTTGTTTGAGGGATTAAGAGAAAAAAATAAATATATATATACACCCTATTTACATTACCTATCTCCCCAACTAAATCATAAAGAAGAAAAGCTCACTAATCATATGCACTTCTAAAGATGCTACATGATGACGTAATATAAATATTAATATACGTGATGTGTTTTTGTTTAAACTATAAACCCTCCTTTATTTTTAGAGAAGACTAGATAAAAATAGATAAAATGTCGTAGGACCTACCACTTCCTCCTCTTATTAATAGTTATATTTCAGAATTTCCAATGATTCAATTTATTTCCAACTTGATGCTAGTTTATACTTTATAACTGCCCATACTTTCATACAATAGTGATGAGAGGGAACTTAATGGCCGTGCGAGTTGGAGGAAGCTGAGACCCTTCAGTTCAGTTCTGATGGTCGTGAGTTCGAATCTCACCTGGGCGGGTTAAAATTTATTTATTTATTTTGTTTGTTTTATCATAAATTAAAAAAAATAAAACACCTGACACTCAACCGGTATCAGTAAGGAAATGCGAAATGTCATATAAGAGGATGTCTAAACTAAATTTTAACAAGATTTCTAAAATTCAAAGTAGATCCCCCACGTAATGAGTCTTAATGTTCATATCTGAAGAGTTTATTATTTTTGAAGGAGTATATTATGAACCTTCAACCGGTCGCGCTGATTTCTGTAACTCAAGAGGTCGCGCGTTGTACAAAGTACAACACCCTGTATTTTATCCGTTTATCTCCAAATTTTATATTAGATCTATTTAATAAAATATTTTGACCATTCAAGATTTAAAATAGAATATATGTTAAGTATATAACCTGAGAGGCAAACTACATGGAAACAACCAGAGAGAAAAGAAGACACAGATACATTGAAGGAGCTGAATATTACCAGAGTGCCTAAGTTTAACTCTCTAGTGCATAGTGCAGCATATCTGCAACATTATATTTATACTTTAGCAGCGAACTCTCTTTGCGTTTTCTGGAACCAAATCTTGTATTAGAGATGCTACATGATCCCTCTTAGACTATGAGAGGACTTTGCATGCCCTAACTGGACCAGGCATGCCTCTAATTGTCACTTACATGTTCAAGTCCTCAGTTGTGGAAATTCCTCCTTCCTTCCAGTAAAGTGTTCTTATTTCTTTTCATAACATCCTTTGTTTTTTTGTTTTCAAATAAAATTTCTGTGGTTTTTCCCAAGGTATGTAGTTTTTAAAATATCTATGAGGATAAAATTCTTGTTTTTTGTTATCGAGATAAATCACTTTTTAGTTTTGTGCAACATGATGTACATTATTTATTAAAAGGGTTTGTAGTTGAAAAATATATTTTTTTTCAGTATTTTTCTGTTAATAACCTGACCAAAACATATTCAAAAAAATTTATTAGAATGAAAAAGAAAAAATCATGCACTAAAGGGTTAAGTACCTGGGTACTATTGTCACTGAGGACAATGGAATAAACAAATTCAAGAATAATAGAAGGAAACATATTGGTTTCTAATAAAGGTTTTGACATGATTACGTCTTAATTGAGGTCGAAAATTTGTAATTTTCATTAGTGATCATTTGTACGTTACAAATTAAATTTAAAAAAAGTTTCATCTTGATGGCTACTTCCCAGTTTCAATGCCTGTTAACTGGATTAATGGAAATAAAAATTACAATAAGAAAAAAAAAACAGCACTTCTATCCAAGCCATTGCTGGTATAAGTATTTTCTGCAAAATAAACTAAAGTGATAACTCCTATGATTACTATATCTTATGTATTATAATAGAATAACGAAAGCTTAAAAAAAAAAAAGAAATATGCGTATAAGTGATCGAAAACTAATAGGAAAGGAAGTATTCTTCAAGACTTCAAGGCAACAAAATTATTATACGACCGCGTAATCATAACGATCCATCAACCCTGAACTGTACATCAATGACATCATTCGATGACTAGTAATCGGCTGTCATCGTTTCTCGAGCATAGTTTAGATCGAGAAACGGACAAATTTTATATTATCGATACATTTTATTCAATGTAGTAATATCATAACACTGTTCTTCATCAAAATACTCTCTTCAACAAAAATGTTGTTTGTTTATGTTATATGCTAAACACGAATCCGAATTCAGAAAAAAAAAAAAAAAAAAAAAAAAAAAAATCTCGATCAGGTACCATTTTTTGTCAAGTTTGTATTTTAGGTTGAAAAATGAGGTGTTTTTCGACATTTCAGGCATATGTTTTTGTTTTTTTTAATCATTTAAAGCTTTAACAACAAATTAGAAAACCTATTTGATTTTGAAACTTTTATAATGTATTACAGAATGAAAAAAAGCAAAAGTATTAGGCTTTGTTGAATAAATGACAATATTGAAGAATTGCTTTTATCATATAAGGCCATGGGTTGTAGCATGTCCTCAAATATTCATTTTTTGCATTCTCATTTGAATTTCTTCTCTCCCATCTCGGGAGCAGTTTTAGATGAGCACGGAGAACGATTTCATCAAAAGATGGCACAAATGGAAAAAAAGGTGCAGCGGTAAATGCAATGAGAAGATGCTTACCGACTATTGTTGGACACTACAACGGGAGACACGTGATGTAGAGTACAAAAGGAAAAAATATACGCATTAATTATGTTTAGTATTAAATATTATTATTATATATATTACTGTTTTCACCAAAAAAAAAAAAGTGTTATAAAAATATATGAAAAATGTGCTAATTCAGTTTTTTTTTTAAACTACCTCCAATCTCTAAAAAATGGCGCTTGATAGAATTTGTTTTGCTATTGATTCGAATTCAGCACATTGTAAATAAGGTTCAAAAAGAACGGATATTTACTCAAAAGTGATGCTAGATAAAATTTTTTGGTCTTCAGATTCGAATTCAGCACACATACAAATGTAAAAATAGGAAGCGATTTTTAGGAAACAATTTTTCACGTTTTTTGCCTAAAATCGACTAAATGAGGTGAAATTTACGTGTGATGTACTTCCGACAGTAGATTTCGTTCGACTCATTTAAGAATTCAGTTTATCGAAGTAAAACACAACGAGAGTTGATTGTATATGTAAATTATTTTTGTTAATAATTTAGATTTAGTTACCATGGAGATTTTAGATTACCACAATAAAAATATGTTTATAGTGGAAGGTTATATAACAATCATTTTTAAAACTGTTTTTTTTTATTTTTTTAAAAAGTGCTGAGTTGATTTCAAACTATTTTTTATGGGACCACCTCTGAAGTATACCCTACCGATCTAAAAAAAGAATAATCAAAATTGATGGAGTAATCGCGTAAAATAAACACAAAAAAAAAAAATAAAAATAATACAGACGAGTTGAGAACCTCCTCTTTTTCGTAGTCGGTTGAAAAGTAGCTTAAGATCATTATTAGGGGGTCACCTGTGGTGTAGTGGTTAGCATAGCAACCTACTAAACCCAAGATCGCGGGTTCGCAGCCCGGCAAATGACCTTAGATTTTTTTAAAGGGAGTAAAAAATTCTTAGCTATGCCGTCCTTCGGAAGGGACGTTAAATTGGGGCCCGAGCCTGTGCGATGTCAGGTACTCGTTAAAGATCTCTATCCTAATTATACCTGGATAGGCAAAATTTAGGACTCCCACAGTAGCATCGTCCGATTAACCATAGCAGCATAAAGTGACGTTAAACAAAATAAACAAATCATTATTATGAATTGATTCCTTAATAAACATAAGAACATGAAACTAAAACGATTTTACATTTTAAAGTCCAGAATGAACACTAATTAGCACAATAACCCAAGCTGCATCCACACTAGTTGAAAGAATAGACGCCAGTCTTCGTTATCTTCCTTAGCCAGTAGGGAGGGGGTACATATTTACACCAGTGTCCGTTTTTACACAGTATCCTCTAATGATTGTCAGTATTTTTTTTTTTAAATGTTTTTTTGAACTAAAATTACACTTGTTTGTACCGTTATATTTAACTTTGGGATCCTAAAACATAAATAATCTAATGTTAATTACGTATTGTATGCCCACAACCATCAAAAATAATATATTCCACCTGTAAGAGCGGAAGTACGAAAAGAGGTAACTAACACCGAATACACAGGGTTTGTTGACTCAATCAAATTCGAACTCAAATTAAAATTTCAAATTTACTTCTTTTTTTTTTAAACCAGCTAATAGCCGATGAAACAAATTATGCAGAATGATAAAGGGAAAACTCCTTTTCTGGACAATGGTCCATTAACATTTCAAATGTGAAATTGACGTCCGATCCGGCTCTAGAAAAAAAGTCATAACTAAGGATTTAGGCTGATTTTTGTTTTTAGTAGCACGCGTGCCTAAGGAGATCATCATTCAGTGGAGTCTAGCCTGAGGGGAAGCACCATTCACTATGACAGTAAGGAAACACTTATCAACCAATCAAAACTAGATTTTAAAACTTGTCTTGGTATCTAAGAATTAGATTAAATATGGAAATACCGGTTAGTGCCGGTATTTTTAACATAAAAAGTTGTGGTAGGAAAACAAGGCTAGAAGAAACACCGGATCATTTAATTAGGAAAACCTTGAATTGAAAGACTTTTTTTTTTACACAAATCATAATTTTACCGTTAGTATAAACGATATTAAATTGTAACCCTTTATTCCAGATTCAATCAGTACAGCTTATAAAAAATTATAAATAAGCACAATTATATACTTTATACCCAAATTATATACCCATGTTACTTGAGAAAGGTTGCCCAGAAGCAGGTTAAGATGATATAGTCAATCATATTTTTATAAAAACGGATATAGTTGAAACTAAACATAGTTACTAGAGATGGGGGACTACTTGGTAAAGCCGATAAATCAGCTGCTTTTGTAGTCGGCGAATAGTGGACAGAAAAACCGACTTACTAGCCATATTTATTTCTACACCTAAAAGTACATCAATTGAAAAGAAAACATAGCTTTTATTTAGTATAACTTTATTTTAATTTTTTTTTCTCATTTGTTGATATTTACAAAACTTTATAAAATAATATACATTAAGTATGTGTGTTGATAGTGAATACAATGGCATGTAAATAACTTGCGAAGAACAACTCACAAGTACCAATTCAATAAAATCTAAACTAGAAGGTCTCTAGACCATGTTCTTTTCAGACGCCTCGGAGGATTATCGGGAATGGTATGGGAAGCAAGTTGGGAGACCAGTGGATTACAGTGGTTATGGAGCTTACTATGGAAGGATGCATAAATGGTTTGAGCTAAATCAGCAACATATGGAACATTAAGGTCTTTATGGATAAGTTTATTGGTCACAAAATAAGGAGCATTGAGGAATTTTCGAAGGATTTTGGATTGTAAGAATTGGATACGAGATGAGTTGGATGGTTTAGTGGAGCCCAAAGCTCAACTCCGTACGTCCATATAGGTCTTATCACAGTCATGTAGATGAGTCTTTTGTAATTTATTGGAAGCTTTGAACATTTGTCTAGTAAATGTTGACATAGTCTGTAACGACGAGCAGTTTCTTGTCGTTTTAGTCTTGTATGTGGATTCCAAGTAAGGCGTTTGTCCAAGTGGAGTCCTAGGTAGCGGATCTGTTCAACAGAGATTAGTGGAATATCATATAAATTTATTTTAGATTCATTTTTAAATTTTATTATTTAATCTAGTAACAGCAATTTTTCAGAATTAAATTATGGAGCTTCAATTACAGTTTTGGTATTTCGTCATATTTGAAAAATATTAATTCTTAATTGAAAATAGATAGGAACATGAAAAGGGAACTGTTATTTTAGCAATTTACAAACGTGTTTATATATAATTATATGTAACCTATAGTTAAAAACAGAAGAAAAACTACAAGATAAACAAAACCAGTAGCTACATGTACTGACGGCTATAAAGCTATAAACCAAGCGCCTCTAACAATGAGAAGTTAGAGTTGTACACTAAACATTTTATAGCAGAATACAGAGCAAAGTATTGCATGGAAATATATTAGGCAAAAGAAGAGTAGTCTGACCATCGAGATGACTCCAGGACCTGGAAGAGGATCTAAGGGTTTTGGGACATGGACCGATAGATAAGAGTGGAGCGACATTGTGAAAGAAGCAAAGACCCGTCCTGAGTTTTAGAGCTAATAGTAAAGTATAGTAACTCAACAAAACAAATTATTATAATTTTGTGTAGTTTATACTGCACAAATTATAATAATTTTTTTTTTTCACACATAAAAATGTATTATTTTTGCATTAACCCAATAAAAGGACAGATATAAAAAAAAAAAAAAAAAAAAAAAAAAAAAAAAAAAAAAAAAAAAAAAAAAAAAAAAAAAAAAAAAAAAAAAAAAAAAAAAAAAAAAAAAAAAAAAAAAAAAAAAAAAAAAAAAAAAAAAAAAAAAAAAGAATAAAATTGCATTCATGCTGTTATATTGTGATGCCCGCCTCAATTCAATCACAAATATATAATTTGTTTATATTATCAACTATAATTGAATTATTTTATATACATTAATATCATTTTTCATTCAAGGTAAAAAAAAAAAAAAAAACCGTAACATAGAGACAAAATGAATAATGGACGATTTTTTATTTATTTTTTCCCCAGAAATCCAAAGGAATTATGTCAATCCCGGAATATTTCGCCGGGCAGTCGATCCTGATCACCGGAGGGACAGGACTCATGGGCAAGGTTCTCATCGAGAAGATCCTGAGGAGCTGCCCGGACGTCGACAAGATCTATCTCATAATCAGGCCGAAGAAAGGAGTAGCCATCCAGGAAAGATGGTCCAAGTTAACGGATATACCGGTAAGAAAAACAAAACTAGAAAGAAATTAATTAAAATAATATTCATCAGGAACATTTTTCGTATAAATTCATTCATAATATTAAAGGAAAATTAAAAATTTCAGCTGTTAATACATTGGAGGGAAATACCTAAAACCTAGTAATTACCAAACACTAACTACTACAACAGAAGAGTAAAACTACCCATGTAATTAGGAAATTGTAAACTATTTTAAACTTCTATTATATTTTGAAAAAAAAAAAACAAAAAAAAAAACTCAATTTCTCTCTGACTGGCAAAAACAATAGATCAAGTACATGCCTACCTATTATCTATTTCTTTTATATCTACTGCTTCTGATAAGGAGAAACACCGCAAACTTTCAATCCAAGCAACAACAGAGCTGGAACCATAACTCAAAAAATGTTATTCAAACCAATACAGCTCCTCAACAGTAGTTGCTAGCGACAAATCTTATATAACAAAACATATTTTCCATTAGATTCTGATAAAGAAACTGTCGCCAAATTTTCTATTTTAACAATACCAACTGAGCTAGGGCGTGTCAAAACGTTAAATTTTTGAGTATTAAAAATAAACCCGCAGCCAAAAGACATATAATATATTATATAATATATATAATATAATATATTAGGGTACTACAGAATTCCTTAGGTATGAACACAACCCTTAATTCCAACTCTCGAAATTAAAAAAAAAAAATGTATAGGGCTTAACTTCCTTAAGTACTACAACTTGGGCGGAAAGGAAGGGTTATTCTACAAGGAAGGGTTATTCTACAGGTTACCAACCTATTCTAGATTGGAAAGGGCAAGGTGGGACGGCCAAGATTCTTTTCGTGGGTCCACCAAAATAAATTTTAACCCGCCCAGGTGAGATTCGAACCCACGACCTTCAGAACCGAGCTGACTGATACCCTCCCTCCAACTTACTCGGCTATCGAATTACTCCCAATTACTCCCAACTCTTGAAATTAATTCTATAAAAAGGTTTCTGTTATTTATTAGAGCGTTTACTTTGAATGGCCTATCAATTTTTGTGACTTGAGTTGGCTTTATAGGGTCTTTTACATCTTTAAAATTTACTTATTTAAACGTCAGAAGAAACAAAGTAGATTAAAAGAAAACTAGGCTTTTTACATGTAAATGAGAAAAAGGACTAAACCTCTCGCAATCGCAGCTTTAGAATAAATGTGTGCCATAGAAGGAATGTCGGATATCTATCAAAATACTGCAAAACTGGAAGTCCACCAGGAACGATTTAGGAAAAATGTTATGTTTTGTGTACAAGTAAAACTTATAACTAATCTTTCAATAAAGAAAACATCATAGACGTGGCAAACAGTTCATCAATTCTTCATTACTTTAATCATTATTATTACCACCTCAACGATTTATGTAATTAATTAGACTCCACGAGGAATATTTATATATATATATATATATATATATATATATATATATATATATATATATATATATATATATATATATATATATATATACATACATACATACATATACATAGATACATACATACATACATACATACATACATATATATAGCTGTGTATATATAGTAATGCTATGAGGAAGGAATGGGAGCAGCGTGTTTGTGATATGTTAACTGGTGCAGTAAATATTGATTTAATGTGAGTGATTAGCAGTTCATATTGTTAGTTAATTTTTTGATACGTGTGCGTTTTCTTTTTTTGTTTTTTTTTTTTGCTTTTTCAATTTGGTGTAAATAAATCTTTGGTTAAAACCCCTGTTACCATATTAAATTACTATGAAGTAATTATGTCAATCATTATTATTATTATTATTATTATTATCATATTCAACTTCTACATATTTAATTCTAAGATATATGTAGATAATTTTACATAAAATATCAATACAAAATATAACATTTTTAAATCAAGTGATTTATATAACGCTTAATTTTTTATATTTTTCTTTTGACTAGCTCTTCGAAAAGTTAAAATCTGACAACCCGAATGCACTAAATAAAGTTCACCTAATATCAGGCGATATGACAGCAGAGAATCTTGGATTGTCTCCAGAGGACAGGCAGGTAATGTGAGAATAGAATCATTATTTATGTAAATGTTCCGACAATCAACTATGCTTCTTGGTCTAACTCTATCTAATATTTCAGTACAACATATTACCCTATAAAATGCAACCCTATAAACCTTATGCACCTTTTACAGATTTTTTAAGCGTATTGATATAAAATAATAGTTATTTCATCCGTCATAGTAAATCTCGGTAGTAATGGAAAAATTGAATATAAGCACTAAATATAGACTGATAACATAAAAAAAACATCTAAATACAAAACCCAAAGTTTGAATTGAATTAAGACAAAGCTGTATGAAAAACTCAGCCGTCTTATTGATCTCAAGACATAGCAGTTAAAATAAATTTCCCAAATATTGAGTAGAGAAGTTAAGTTCTCTCATTAAATACCGCAAAATGTCAGGGGATCTGTTATTCCCAAAATGTTGAAAACATTAACGTTTTAACAAAACAAAAACATTTTTTTTTTTCCTAAGCCCCTTCTGACTTTTACTGATACTAAATACATTAAGGCTCTTATAAAACTTTTATTGTAATAATTTTTCCACAAATGTACTTGATGTATATTATATATGTTTCATTCAAGGAGATTAATATCTAGTTATTATATTAAAAGGCATAACTCCTCATTTGCTTTATTCATTTACTACATGTTTCGGAGCTTGTCATGTTGCTCCATCTTCAGGTTGAGTGAGAATATCACAGTGTAAGAACCTGAAGATGGAGCAACATGACAAGCTCCGAAACATGTAGTAAATGAATAAAGCAAATGAGGAGTTATGCCTTTTAATATAATAACTTGATGTATATTGTTCCGCAAAGTTGTAAAGAAAAAATATATAACTTGAAAACTATTCCACTAATCCCTGTTGAACAGATCCGCTACCAAGGACTCCACTTGGACAAACGTCTTACTTGGTATCCACATACAAGACTAAAACGACAAGAAACTGCCCGTCGTTACAGACTACTTCAACATTTACTAGACAAACGTTCAAAGCTCCCAATTAATTACAAAAGACTCATTTACATGACAGTGATTAGATCTATTTGGACGTACGGAGTTGAGTTTTGGGGCTCTACTAAACCATCCAATTCATCTCGTATCCAATCCTTACAATCCAAAATCCTTCGAAATATCCTTAATACTCCTTATTTTGTGACCAATAAACTTATCCAAAAAGATCTTAATGTTCCATATGTTTCTGATTTAGCCTAAACCAGATACCTATCCTTCCATAGTAAGCTCCATAACCACTCCTATCCACTAGTCTCCCAACTTCCTCCTCCATCCCCGATAATCCTCCGAGGCGTCTGAAAAGAAGATGGCCTAGAGACCTTTTAGTGTAGATTTTATTGAAGTGCTACTTGTGAGTAGTTCTTCACAAGTTATTTACATGCCATTGAATTCACTGTCAACACATTTACTTGGTGTATATTAATTTGTACAGCTGTAAATTTAAATAAATAACTAAAAAAAAAAAAAAAAAACCAAAAAAAAACAACTTGAAAACAATGAATTTGAGTTAAAATGTAAAACATTTTTAAATATAAAAAGAGATTGGACAAACTTTGACCTCACCTTTCATTGTCAGTCTACAAACCTAACTAGATATAAAAATATAAAAAGCAATATAAAAATACCTTTTCAAAATTATCTTTCCATATTTTTTATTTTTTTTTTTTAGTTATTTATTTAAATTTACTACTGTATACACAATTTTAAAATATAATACATCAAGTAAATATGATGATAATCATCAAAATGACACGTCACTTGTTTTTATAAACAACTACCCATCGGTAGCACTTACACAGGTTCTATGTAATGCAGTAACAGTAAGTAAGAGGTTTACCTGAATGGAATGAGAAGCAAGTTGTGATACTAATGGATTTGAATGGTTGAGTTTGCTATGAAAGGATATCTGGTTTGAGCTAGCTGTTTCTGACGGAGGTATATTAAGATCTTTGTGGATAATTTTGTTTGTGACGAAGTAAGGAGCATTTAGGATTTTGGATTGGATACGAGATGAATTGGATGGTTTAATGGAGCCCCAAAGCTCAACTCCGTATGTCCAAATTGGTCTTATCACTGTTATGCGATTGAGTCTTTTGTAATTAACTGGAAGGTTCCAACGGTTGTCAAGTAAATGTTAAAGTAGTCGAAAACGACGGACAGTTTCTTGTCGTTTTAGTCTTGTATGTGGATTCCAAGTTAAACGTTTGTCCAGATGGAGTCCTAGGATCTGTTCAACGGGGATTAGTGGGACATCTTTAAAGGATAATGTAGGACAGGAAGACGTAGGTATACGACGTAATGGTGATTTGATGGGATTTATTTTAATTCTCCATTTTTGACAACATCCTTGTAAGTTTATGAAATGGGATTGGAGTGTCTGGGAAAATTCTAAATATATAAGTATTATATAGAATAGTGTCCATTATTATATACAATAATAAGCCCAAGTAATTTTTCAGCTGCTCAGCGAGAAAGTGACACTGGTGTACCATGTGGCGGCCATGATCCAGTTCACCGACAGTATGAAGGATGCATTCATAGAAAACGTAAAGGGGACCTACCTTCTTCTGGAATTGGCTAAAAGTTTCATTAATTTAAAGGTAAAATTCATTTATAAAAAAAAAAATATATATATATATATAACAAGATTTTTAATAAACTAATAAATATTTCTCATAATTTAAGGGTTTTGTATACATGTCGACCGCATACAGCAATTCGAACATACCCCCAGAAGAATCGGTAGAAGAACTCCTTCCAGCCTGCCAGGATTGGAGGATCATGATGAAGATGATAGAAACATGTCCTTTCGAGTTTGAATCACTCAAAGAAAAGTAATAATTCAATCTACCTGATTATTTATAAGTACAGTTTATTTAAATCAATAAAATAAAATAAAAAATATTGTTTGATTATAATTTTGAAGGTTAAAATAATATGTCAAATAAAATTCTCAGGCAACTACTCCCCCGAGCACCGTGATCTGGTTTTCAATGATGCAAAACAGCCTCAAGGAGTTTCGAACCACAATAATTGCGCACAGAAAAAGATTATGTCTTAAAGAATTTTGCCTGCTGATCCTTACTATGATATCAGATCCCTGAACCGATAAGAGTCGGTAGTGCCAAGAAGAAAAAAATTAAATAATAAAAATGTATATATTTGAGAGTCATTTGCGTTAAAAGAGTTCAATATCTGATAGCAAACTAACCCAATGTAATCGTGTTACTAGCAGATAGTAAACTATCTAGGGGAAAAGTTGATTGCCGGACTACTTTAATTGTTTCCTTATTGTAGACTTGTGAGCTTGTAAACTAGCCGTATGTCATCGTAGTTTCCTGTAGACCAGCTGCGAGTATTTGGTTTCAGTGTCTACGAAATGTCGAACGATAAACTTCGCACAGGAGTTGTAATTTTAGATAATGCTATCAAAAAGGAGTTAAAAAGAGAGCAAGCGGTAATTGAGGCACAATAAATCATGGATAGTAAGTAGTAGTATTTGTCTATTAAAATCTAAAAATGGAATATTATTTAAGGTTTACTCCATTTTTTGACGCTAGAACATCTATTGTTTGTTTATTTCGTCTAACGTCACTTTATGCTGCTATGGCTGATCGGACGATGCTACGGTGGGAGTCCTAAATTTTGCCTATCCAGGTATAATTAGGATAGGGATCTTTTAACGAGTACCTGACATCGCACATGCTCGGGACCCCCATTTTACGTCCCTTCCGAAGGACGGCATAGCTAAGGATTTTTTAACTACCTTTAAAAAATCCTAAGGTCACCTGCCTTGGGTTTAGTAGGTTGCTATGCTAACCACTACACCACAGGTGACCCCACTAGAACATCTAGACAAATTAGCAAATAGATAAAGACTTGATTTCAACTCGCTCACCGAAATTGTGTAATGAAAAATTAATGTCGGAGTGTTTCTTATATCTGGATATATCTAGAAGTGTTATGGATATATCTCACGTTCCTTAAATATTTCGAATATTAGTTCTTAAATTTAAATTTAAATCTTATATATTCATAAGAGTCTTATCTATAATTTATTTCATAATTGTCTAATTTATAACTAAAGAAGTTTAAGGCTAGTTCGCATTATGCTAGTATTTTAGTCTAGTAGTAAGTAAATTAGTAGCTAAATTACTCGCAACTGCCCCAAAATCGTTCGCACTTCCACTTTGATGTTTAGTTAAGTTCCAGTACAGTTTACAAGTAAGTAATGTTTTGTAAGATGAACAGCCTACAGCGCAATAAAGTAAATCAACTGGCTAGATTAATCTTAACAGCGATTTTAGAAGAGGTAGATGAGGAATTTTGTGTGATTGATAAAAAGAAGCTATGGATTTTATGTTCTGTTTTACTTGTTTGTTTTTATAATTCGGGGACTTAATATTCCACAAGCATTCATGTTCAAGGTATTTGGAAACAAATTTTAAAGTTGTTTCTTCACTCCAGCGAAACATGTTTACGACTAATCAACTCGACTAAACGCAACAGATTCGAACTTGTTTAGTGGTGCGCAAGTGAGCCTGGACGCGTGGTGAGGGGTGCGCTACTCGCCCGAGAAGAATAGAGTAAAATGGATCGACTAAACTAAATTCCTTACTAAACTACTCGACTAAATTTTTAGTGTTCAGACACTTTTAGCTACTAAATTACTAGCTACTAGACTAAAATACTAGCATAATGCGAACTAGCCTTTACTGCCTGATATGTTCGCAGCCAGACAATAACTCCTTCCTATTGTACTATTATGATATTCTAAGGGAACAAGACAAGGTACCCCAGAATAGATTATTTTTTCTTGTTCTTCTCGCCAGTTGGCTATTGAGCGAGTTAGAAGGTTTGTGTGTATTCATCAGTATCTCACTAACTGACTCGCCAGCTTTTAAACCCACTGGCTAGCAGATGGTTGTTGTTGATTGTTTTTTAAGGGCAAAAAACTGCTATGGTTATTATTGCCCATACCCAAAATTTAGACAATAACAAATTCCTAATCAAATTATATTAACCTAAAAAAATAAATAAAAAAAAATTAAATAAATAAAAAAATAAAAAATAAATAAATAAATAAAAAATAGAAAAATAAAAATAAATAAATAATTAAATGAAATAAATAAATACAAAAAATAAAATAAAAATAAAAAAGAACATTAAAGTTTGTCATATAATCCAATTTGCTTGATAAATTTTATCGTACAACAAACGTATTGATTGCTATCGCCCAAGGCCATACAGAGCTTACGAGGAACACCATACTTATCCATGGTAGCAGATGGTAAAATCGCTAAATGTGATCGACCCTCAAGATAGTAAACGAAAAAATGGTTCTGTTTCTAAAAACTCCTTAGACCCTAAATTATTATTATTATTATATTTTTTTTTGAGTATCCCACCTAAGGTAATAACATTAATAATTCTAGGATGTTTTCATTAACAGCAATTCTTGTGTAAACGGTTCCACTGTAGTTGAGTTGAATTTGAAGAATTTAATTTATTAAGTTTTCGAGGAAAATTCTTAAACGATTTCCTTCCAAAATTATGATAGAAGTTAAAAAAAAAAAAAAAAAAAAAAAAAAGAGGAGATATTTTCCGCAGGTTATAAATTTTAAGCAAACAATTTGAACTTGAACAGTTGCTTCTAGAATGGAAGGAACAATGGAAAATAATGCCCTGGACTCTGCTAATGAAGGGGTATGTCTCATCAAAATATTTTATCATAAAAAGTTAATGTTTTGACTTCCTACTAATATTTTTTTTATAGTTAAGAGATTTTTTATTGATATAAGATGCATATAAATTGAATTCATAACGTCAGTTTTAATCATATAAATAATTTGTCTACAGAATTTTACAAAAGAATTAAGGATTTATAGGTAAAGGTACGTCCCTAGAAAGAAACATTTTAGCAACGATACTTAATAAAGCCTGTCTAGAAATTAAAAAAAACAGTTTTATAAATAATGCCTGAATCACACAATAAAATCAATAATATATTTCCTTTTTTATTTTATTTACATGTCAGGTTGCTGGATGGACACCCGAATCCCTACACTTGGACCAAATCTCTGGCTGAGCAAGTAGTCAATGAATATAGAAGCCATTTTCCAATTATAATTATGAGACCAGGAATCGGTAAGAACATTTCTTATCACAATGCCAGTGCCGTACAATTTTAACAAGAATGATAGATTGAAAACTGACTGTTACATAAAAAAACTAAAATAAGGTAAAAAAAAAAAAAAAAAAAAAAAAAAAAAAAAAAAAATACTACTATAATAATACAACCCTTGAAATATGGGTTTGGTATTCGTTGATGTTATACTATTATTTTACCAAAAGTTGGAAAAGTAGGATATTTGGCAGGAATCACTTTTATACGCCAGGTTTGTTGAATCACCTCCTGGGTCCGTGCATGGTGACGTTGCTTGATAGTATTCTGAGGTTGGGTAGCTTTTTCCTAATTTCCTTATTTTTTTGATCATATAGCTCTACGTTTCTCCATCCACCTCCTGAATACAAGGTCCCAACCGATCAGGTTTTACACTCCATTCCATTGGCCTTCATCCTTTCAAAAATCTGTTATGATTTTTGCTTTCTTATTTTAGAATTGCTTTCTCATTCTTATTTCCTAAATTATTTTTATCATAATTTATTTTTCCACCTCCTAGATAATCAATTGATATGCAATAAGCCATCTCCTTACAGCCGTTCACGGGAGTTCGAGGAATCGGCACGCCTTCTAGTAAATAGAGACACAGCTGGGTTATACAGCAAAGGACAGTTTTTCTACCTTCCCCTTACTTCATAATATTCGGGGTAATCATTATATCCTCAGGTACTTTTCTACCCTTCCGCTCCCAAGAAACCAGTAGATGTGTTGGTCAGACCTGAGGGTGGAGCCAATGATTCAAAAAGGGCTGGAAAAATATTTTCGAGGTCTTGTTTCTTGAGCTCTCATCTAGTTGCTGTTTCCGCTGTTCCCATTAAGTAGCTGAGTAGATTTCTTCATCCCCTGGTGATATCTCACCGATCTGAGATATCATGACTTCCACCGCAACGCCTTAAACACATCATAGTACCTTTCTCATTAAGCTAAGTGTAGATTAATTTTGTTTTGTTACAATTTAAGTATTTACATTTAATTATGATATCTATTTTTTCTTTTGTAATTTCATACTTTATATATATATATATATATATATATATATATATATATATATATATATATATATATATATATATATATATATATTACCAAGCTGCGTGTCACTAATCCAATTAATTCCTTTTGATTATTTTTCTTTAAAATTAATTATTAGGCCCCACGCTAACCTCTGGAGAAGAAATTATATATTTAATTAATTTAAACATCTCTACTACAGAACTCCTGATCTATACTAAAATATAAAAGGACAAGTCATTTTGTCGTTTGTGATCACTAACCGCGAAAACTACTGAACCGATCTGTGCCAAGTTTTAGCCACATCATCTTCATAGTTCAAGAAAGGGCTAACAATAATAAAGTTTACATATTTTTAAATTAATTGTTGTAAAAAAAAAAGCGATAAATATGTGGTGCGTAGTGAAGTTTTATCATTGACCGCTCAGGTGAAGCCGATACGGAGGGGTGAGGCTAGTTATTTACAATTTTCCAGGCAATTATGTCCCGACTGGCATCCCTTTAGATTAAGGCTGATTCGGACTCCACAGGGAGTCGGAACATAGCACATTCATCCGCAAATACGGAAATAGTTAAGGTGTCTTTTATTGTTTCATAAGACAAATGTACTAGCAATTGTTAATTATTCTTATTTCTGTACAGTATTTCCCTGAATGAAGTATTTTTTTCATTATATTTTTACCCAACTAAGGGTACCCACTTTATACAGATTGTTTAGGCCTAAGAAGGGTCTACCGACCCCAGGACCGGTCCTAAGGGGACATAATAAATTGAATATTTATCTGTCTGGAAACAAACTTGGGTCCTTGGGTAATCCAATGCCCTTGCACATCTACCAGTTGAACTACTTTCATTCGCACTTGTCAATCACAGTGATTAACACTAAGTGAATTTGATACTAAATTACTAGGCGTGAAACGCATGAGAGGATTTTTTTTTTTTTTTTTTTTTTTTTTTTTTTTTTTTTTTTTTTTTTTTTTTTTTTTTTTTTTTTTTTTTTTTTTTTTTTTTTTTTTAAGTTAGCTCAGAATATCCCTCGTCTAGCTCCTTTTCACTCTTCCCTGGGCGTTGAGTGAGTTGTGGCAATGCAATAAGAAGTGTGTTGGGAGGTCCAGGTAATTTAACGTGAAATTGTGAGTAAAAAGTCCGTATTTGTTCATTAACAGTTGGCATGCGAAGGTCAAAATGTAGAGTTGTATTGCTTGCTATAGTCCAAAATACTTTTGACAAAAAATGTGGAATATGTTGATATCTATTTCGTATATCTGTGTCTAAGTAGAAGTAGAGCTTAAAATGATTTGAGAAAAATGAGTATAAACAGCGGCTCCCAGTCAAAATGATACACCAGGGTATTTACAGACAGATGTCTTTGAATAAATAAATTGGTCAAATGTGTTAAAAATAATTGATAAACTGCTTTGTTTCCTCTCCATTAAAACTTCTCAAGTTAGAATTATTGTTTCAGTCAGTTCAACCCACGAGGAACCAATCGTCGGGTGGATAGACGCAGCTAACGGTTTCTCTGCTTACGCAGTCGCAGCGGCCTATGGTGTCGCCCGAATCGTCCCAGTCAACCCTGATTATCACTTCGATTTTGTCCCTGTAGACTGCGCCATCAAAGCGTCATTAATAGCTCCATGGAAACAGCAAGTGACGTAAGTTTATGCACTCCAATTCAAACAATTTCCGCACTCTTTTCAGTATATCTTTTATTTGACGAACTAGAGGTAAAAAGCCAACTATGGTTTCTGCTTTACCAGTCATGGCGGCTAAAATTATAATTGATTAAAAAAAGGAGATTTGTACCTACAAGAGTAAATAGCAACGATTGCTGGAATTAATTAATCTTATGTAATTTATCTTAAAATTAATTTCTACTTTATTTATCTTAAATTTTTTTTCCAAACCAATTCTATAGTCTCTTGTAACTTTCCAGGAGCCGAGTATTCTTTTCTTTTGATTATCGTATATAGGTACGGGGTAAAAAAATAAAAAATAAAAACATTTATATCTTTAAATTTAAATTTAAATTTACTTATACTAAATTAATTATATCAAAATAAAGTTCTCTTCAGGGTTAGGATAACATGCTATTTCATGTCTAATTTTTTTTTTATTTCTCTATCTGGTGATGATGGCCATTATCAAGGCTAAGGGCGAAAAGTTGGAATATTAAAATAATGTATTATTAATTTTAACAATTCTTATTTGTTTTCCCTTTGACTGATCCCTCTCTATAACCTGCAATATACACATATAAATACATATATATATATATATATATATATATATATATATATATATACACACACACACACACACACACACACATGTATACATCCAGACAACAAAAACACCTCTTGATTTCCCAATAAATTATTTCTTATTCTATTCTAGTCATATTTTATGAAGTATAGTAGTCTTTAAAAAAATGACATATAATTTGTAGGGAATTTAGTGAAGCTAAATTCTTTCGTTTATAAAAATCCGATTTTAAGTATTCCTTTGCACCGTAGTAAAAATATATAGGGACTTGTTATCTAGCCGCAACTTACGATTCAATATATCTAACTTCAATAGCACACTAGTTTACAAAATGCACAATGTTGCCAATTAAACAACATGTTTGATAAACAAAAACCTCTACGAAACACAGCTTGAAGGAAACGTATTTATTTCCTAACTAACAGGGCGTATAAAAAAAAAAATGACCGTTTTATCAAATTCCAGAGTTCAAAAGTCTGTAAATATCTTAATGCTATTTATTATTTACCAATATTTAATAATCCATTTAAAGCATTCTCTAGGCTTGTTTACTAACACTGTACTTCTTCAAAAAATCCTCAGTTCAGTTATTTATTTCAAAGAAGTAACATGAAAGTGTCCTAAATTCTCTGGAAAAAAAATCCACAGCTGCTGAAGCAACTAGTGAAATCATTAAATATGAAGGGGAAGGTGTCCTTGAAGAGCCAACTGCGCGGCATTGGTTTGAAAAATTTAGAAGTGGTGATACGACGTTGGAAAGGAAGAAGGGCTCCGGGCGGCCATTAATGGATATTGATGAGGTTCTGAACGAAGCTGTTGAGTCAAATCCGTCCACAAGTACTCGCGAACTTGCCAGGGAGTGTGGTGTGTCAAAAGATACTGTTAGTCGCCATCTTCTCTCCACAGGGAAGGCAAAAAAGACCTGTAGACTGGTCCTTCACGAACTTACTCCTCAACAATCAGCAGAAAAGTTTACAGAACTTAATGGGTTTGAACTCCTGCCTCATCCACCATTTAGTCTTGCACCTTCGGATTACTGCTTGTTTCGATTCATGGCCCATTTTCTTCAAGGGAAAAAATTTGATAATTTTGCGAAAGTTGAAAATGTTGTCCAAGAGTTCTTTGACAGCTATCCCAAGGAATGGTATCCGCGTGGCATCGAGCAACTGGCAAGCAGATGGGTAATGACGGTAGATAAGAATGGACTATACTTTGAGTATTAATTATATTTTATATTAAAGAAATAATAACACAAATATTTGTTTAAGAAACGGTGATTTTTTTTTTATACACCCCATTATTTGTTGGAACACAAATAAAGTATTTCTATATGGACATAGTGTTTCTGCTTGACTGCATCCCTGTTTATCTTCATTCTCTATCCATTTTACCAGTGAACTATACTTTTAATATTATTTATTTCAATATTAAACTATCATTAATATTTATGCAGGCAGCAAGACAAGGACAGCTCTGAGAAGCCTTTGGATGTATATACTTGCGCCTACATGAAAACTATACCAGTAACAAATAAAGACCTTATGGAAATCGGGATGAAAGAAATGGAAGAATATCCCTCAGCGAACACGATCTGGGTACCGTATATTGTTTTTACCAACAATGAAACCAAAATAAGAATTTTAAGTTGGTTTTTACAAATCTTGCCGGCGGCCGCTGCAGATCTAGTCTTGTCGATGAAGGGGAAACAGACCAGGTAAATATGAAACACCTATTATCATAAATAGTTAAATGTCTAAAGCCCACTATCGATGACGCATCCAGCAATCCAGGACCACAAACCTACCTCCATATACTTTCAAATCATTTTTTGTTACTTGCTTTTACTTCACAGCAAAATTCTGTAATTCATTTCTGTTATTTCGTCACCCTTTCTCCCCCTACGATACGAATTGTCGAGTTTATACCGTACTTCCATATTAGGGTGGGCCGAAAAAAACACTTTTTTTTATTTCGGAATTGTAATAGCGAAATTGTAATCTATAGAATTGGGGTCACTGCACGACCGGAAGATATCAACTGATCTAAAGCAAAATAAAACACAATATACTTAGGCTCTATTTGATGACGTTATAAACTATTACATTAAGAAAACATCACATTCCAAAGTTAAACAAATTATCGTAAAAATGGAGGTTTTTCGATTCCTATGCGGAACCTTGTCAACCGATTTCGATAAACTTTGGTTTCTTCCAGTTCCCATCGCTCCTCTCTCAGCTGCATCACTGGTAAAATCCAATGGAGGCTGCATGGGTGCGCTATAGCCACAGATGCTCAGGATCAAATCAAAGATTTACATAACGATCATTTACTCGTGAATAAGTGGAATCGAAAATCAACATTTTGAATATACCCGTCCCTACTTTTGAGGAAAATTATAATGCGTGAATGAATTGAAAAAAAAAAAATGTGAGCGTTAAAAAATAGTTTATAATAATTATATAAAAAATGTAAATATAAAAATATATAAATAATGAATAATAACATTTATTCAAAGTATACATTTTATTTTATTTTTTTTTTTTTTTTTTTTTTTTTTTTTTTTTTTTTTTTTTTTTACGGGGATTCTATAGTTTTCTTGTGTTATGTTTTTTTCACACTCAAAAATATAATATTCAAATTAAAAAATCAAAAATATAATATTTTGATGGGCTCTACCTCTGTCGGCGTTACAAGGATCGAAAATTTTCCGATAGTTTCCGTATCAGAAATTTAATGGAAAATATGTTTTGTTCTTTAACATTTGCCGCTAGGAACATCCGTTTAGGAGCTATATTAGTTTGAATAAAAAAAGTCACGCTTTGACTACATGTTTAAAGTGTTAGGGCTGTTTTGACATACTCTAGGTCTGTTAGCATAGCTCTGATCAAATATTTGTCGACAATTTTCTTATCAGAAGCAGTAGAAATAAAAATAGTAGATTATAGATAAACATATTATTTTTTTTATTTTAGTTCAATACTTTATCATTAATACTTATAATAATACATATCATATTTCAATTTTCGAAAGCGAATAACAAACTGCTTCTCATTCACAAATTATTTGTGCTCCCTCATGAAGTATTTATTTCTATACTATGCTATTCTATCTCTTAAATATATACTCCACCCATTCAGGATGATCTGTATTGTACTAAAAACTGTATGAAACCCCGTTGTCATTTCCGCAAATGTTTCACTCTATTACGACTTCCGCTATTCATTCAAAACTAACCAGACCTCGGCAGGAATGACTGGCGACTGATACTAATGGATACCTTGACCCCACGCGGGTTTTATCGTCAGCAAGGCAAACAAAAGATCTTGGAATTAATTTTTAGTAATATCCTGAAAGCAAGGAAGATATGTCTTCTTTCTTCTTCTTGTTATATTTGAACACAAAATCATATAATACAATAATATATATTCTATATACTTTATATACATAATTATTATATAATATATATTATAAATGTAATTACATGGGTAAAATATTATCTCGCCATATGGTTCATACATTCTATTTTAGGTTATCTGAGTGGACACCTGGATAAACTGTGTAAATTGTTACAATAGTAGTATTCAAATAACGTTGTAAATTAATTATTCTTTCAGGTATGTTTACCTTTCATTGGTTTTCATTTATTATTTTGTATATTCTATACTTATTTAAATAAATTATTTTAGAACAAGAACAATAATTCTCGTTTTGAATAACCTACTTACAAATTAATTTACTACGTTATTTGAATACTACTACTGTGACAATTTACACCGTCTATCCAGGTGTCCATTTTGATAACCTAAAATACAATGTATGAACCATATGGCGAGATAATAATTAACTATATATAATATACACATATAATATATATTTTGAACTAGCGTCCCCCGTCGCGGCTTCGCCCATTCTCATAAGTAAATAACTTGGAGAATAAGTAAATAAGTAATAATAAGTTTTATTTATCTATCGATAAGAGTCTTGTATTGTAGAAAGGATGCAAAAAAGAAAAAAAAAATATCATAAGGCATCAAATGAGGCGTAGAGATGCAAAAGGGGGTAAATTCACTTTTTATCATTTTTTAATTTTTTCAGTTATTGTCCTCAATAAGGTGGTAAATCGTCCACCATTCAAAGTTTGGGTTGAGTGTATGTTTATGTGTATGTGTGTTTCTAAGTCATCATGGGTTCAAACTTAGAAGGGTGGACGATTTACCACCTTATTGAGGACGCTAACTAAAAAAAATTAAAAATGATAAAAAGTGGATTGATATTGATATGGGCAATGAATTCCATAAAGAGGAAGCGCGGATAATAAAGGATTTTTCGAAGGATGCAGTTCGATGCGCAGGAGTGTACAGGTTGATGGTTTGGGTCTTAGATTAGTATTTAAGAGGTGGATGGAGGAGCGTAGGGTAAGGAAGTCATGAATACAGGTGAGTTTTTTTGTTTTCAAGGTTTGAAATATGAGTGCACCTAGGAAGTACTGACGTCGGAAACTGGGGTAAAAAATACCTTTGAGATATGCGAGAACGTCTGGAGATTCCGAAAATAAGTCTAATAAAACAGTTCATTACTCTTTTACATCTCATCTCGAGCTCATCAGACAGTCCCCCATATACTATGCATCCGTAGTCAAAGTTGGGAAAAACGAGTGATGATACTATAAGTTTTCGAGTACTTAATGGTAATGAATCACGGTAATGTGATAGTTGCTTAAGAAAATAGATTTCGTCGTGATTTGAGAGATATGGTTATTCCAAGTAAGATATAGATCAAAAGTTATTCCCAGATTTTTAATGGAATTTTGGAAATGAATTGGACGGTTTTTGAGCATAGCCTTTGTTTTCTCTGGATTCAGACTCAACTTATTCTCTACTGCCCATAGGTTAATGCTATCTCTGGTTTACTTTCTTTTGTTGGGGACCTTGTCTCACATTGATACTTCTATTATCCATACAATATATTACAATAATATTTAAGTATAATATAGATGTCTAAGTATAGCGTCTGAGCCATCAGACCAATGTTAGCCAGCTACAACAGCTGACAAGTCAGGTGACTTACCTAAATGTAACTTTGCTTCATGTATAGCAAGACTATAAAAAATAACAACTTTAATTACGTAACCTATTACTTTTAGAGCACTGAGGATGACCAAAAAGTTGGTGAATGCATGGAGACTGTCCCAGAAGCTAAGAATGACAAACATCACTTTCCCTAATGACAAGTTCATCGCCTTAACGAAATCTTTGAAAGACGAAGACATACCAGCTTTCTCATACAAAATTCAGTTCAACTCTGAAGAAAAAGAAGATATAGTCAAGAACCAAGTGATCGGCTTTCGAAAATACTTCATGAAGGAGGACTTTTCAGAAGAAGCGATTAAAAGGAACCGGAAACGTATTAATAGGTGAATAAGTTGTATTATATATTCTATTATAATGTAAAAAAAAATAAGTATATGACTAGAAAAAAAAAGGGGGGAAATATAAAAAAAATAAGTATTTAATCCTGATAAATTGTTTTAGGATGAGAATGATAAATAGTATTATTACTTCATCTGTATATATGGCAGCAACTTGGTATCTGGTATGTTACCTTCGCGAACCACTATTGAACCTAATAGTACCATGAGAATTCAAAAGGTAGGTCATGAATATTAAGAAAAAAGAAAATAAATAGTATTTTATAGAAAAAAGTAAGCAACAAAAAATTGCAGCTCAAAATTAAAAAAAAAAAAAATCTAGACTTCACCAATAGTCATTCATAAAGAAGGGGATAGAAATAAAAGAAACACATAATCATAATGTAATGTTATCATTATAATTAAAAATAATGAATTAATTGCCAACTTTACGATATTTAGTTCATTAAAATGTTCAACTTCAATTCAAGGGAAGGAAAGCACAAGTATAAATTGTAACAGTATTAGACAATTAGCACTAATGAATTACTTGATGCTTCCATTAGATTTCTTTTTTATTCAAAAACTAGTTTCTAATATTAAACATTTATCGTCAGGTGTAGAAACATAAAAACAGGTCAAAAAATCAGTACTTTGATGTTTAATGTTTAAAATCTGGACAAACAAGTGAGTAGGAATCCACATACGAGGCTTTAAAGACAAGAAACTTTTTACATCCCAAAATATAAGATCAACACGCCCTTTACAATAAACTACCATCAGCTTAATAAGAATTTCCACAAAATAACTGAAGATACCTTATCTCAATGATCAATCTAAAATAATATTTCAAGGTGACACACAATAAAAGTTAGTATCTTAATAATTATTATAGATTCTCCACAACATTATTAATATTACGATACAATAGAGGTCAATACAGATATAGTTTATGTCGAGTAAATAAAATAGATGCCTGTTGCAAGATTGATTCTTTTACATTAATAACACATGGATTATAATTAGTTTACAACATGCAAAATTACAAAAGTCTGCGACTATTTATTATCACATAATTAAAGACTACAGCGATATGCTCAAGTTTATCTACGAGATAATTCTTTTTCAATGGACGAACACTTCACAGCATTACTCCTCACTACCACATGTATCTTTTATTATATTTTAATAATAAACGATGTTAAGACCATTTTAATAGTGTATTAAATACAAATTAAAATTATTTTAAAGCCAGAATCATTTATACTGAGTCATAGTCGATCAGCCGGCAAGACCATTCCGGAAAAAGATTTCACTGCGAAGGGGATTCATTGTACGTTCAAAGCTCCCAACAAATTACAAAAGACTTATTTACATGACAGCAATTAGACCAATTTGGACATACGTAACTCAGTTTTAAACTAAACTTTCCAATTCTTCTCTTATGCAATAATTAAAACAAAAAATCCTTCGTAAAATCCACAATGCTTCTTACTGTCACAAACAAACTTATCTATAAAGATCTTTATGTTTTATACGTTACAGATTTTGCCCAAACAGGAAACCTATTCTTTCATAGTAACTTCATACGCACTCGAATCCACTAATCTCCCAACTTGCTGCAAACTCGATTCCTGATAATCCTCCGAGAAGTCTGAAAAGAAGATGGCTAAGAGACCTTCTAATGTAGAACTTTTATTGAAGCGCTACTAGTGATTAATTCTTAAAGTTATTGACATCGTATCTAAAGTATACAGTTGTAAATAGCAATAAATAGTTAATAAAAAAAATAATATATATATATATATATATATATATATATATATATATATATATATTGAAAATAAGTGAAGAGCTGTGTTGGCTGACTGGATAAATATATATTGCAGGATGCTGAGTGGGATCAGTCAAAGTAACAAACATATGTTATTTGTTTGCCGTTTTGGCCACATCATTGATATTTCACATTGATACAGTCAAGATATATATATATGGGTTGGCTGATCAGTCAAAGTAACAAACATATGTTATTTGTTTGCCGTTTTGGCCACATCATTGATATTTCACATTGATACAGTCAAACATTGACGATTCACAAAGAATAGTCGAATACGGAAGTAAAAAAGAGGAGAGGAATAAATATACAAATACATAAATCAAACAAAATAAATAAAAAATTATATGAAAAATTTAATGGTTAGTAAAAAAAAAAAAGAAATTGAAATAATCTGAAAAATGCAGATAAATTATACAATGATAAACTAAATGAAAACCAGCACAAATATAATAGAGTTAATGATAATATGAATTATTGTATGTCAAGAAATGACGTCATAGTATATACACAGAGTTAAACAATTTATTTAAACTGTATTTTATTTTTAACCACCCCGTACATGCCATAATTTCAATTACATACAATAATTCATATTTTTCATTAGCCCTATGATATTTCATATTATTTTTATTTTATTTATTATTGCATAATTTAACAACATTTTTCAGATGAATTGTTGAGAAAATATCTAAGGCAGCTATTTTGGGCAGGAGGATAGGGACTGGAGCGATAGGTAGGGAAACTTTTTTAAAATAATAATGAACATTTAAACAAGATTAAACAGAAGATTCAATACGATTGTAAAATTCAATGTAAAAAAAAAAAAGTATAAAAGGACTGGAGCAAAAAAATTGGCTTTAAAAACAAATGATCCCATGTTCAGGAAGAAAAAGGGATTTCGTTCCTGTAAGCATTAAGAGAGAAAATCGACAAAATGGCATTTGCTGTAAAGGGTCGTTTATACGAAAGTGGAAAAACCATCCTACTCAGATGTTTAGTTCCAGGGAATCTGGAAGCAGAAGAGAGCCTAATTCCAGACCATTCCTGGAACCATTATTTTGGATTCCATTGATATGAACAAACACTACCTTTTTTTTTAAACTATTTATATAAATTTACAACTGTGAAAAAAATAAATCTAGTAAATATAAGTACAACATTCGTGAATATATGGCTTTTGATTGGGAAATTTAATTTAAGTTTTATATCAGATATGATTTTCATAGATCTTGAAAAAGCCTATGACAGCGACCCACGAAAATTACTATGGGAATCACTTGAACAATCCAATATTAACTCTGATTTAAGGAGAGTGATAAAGGAAATTTATAGGGAAAACTAATCCAAAGTAAACATTGCTTCACTGATATCAGGAGAGTTTGGAAACACTAAAGGCCTTTTTAGAGGATGCTGCATGTCTCCGACTCTGTTTAAGATATATGTTGATAGATGTCTAGAGAATTAGTCACAAAGATGCTGCGAAATGAGAATCCCAATGAAAAATACACATCTATTTCAGCTACTATTTGCTGATGACCAGGTAATCATTGCCCAAGATGAATTTGATAATGATAAAAGTATAGTTGATTGGATGAAGGTTAGAGAAGAAGATAGTCAGAGATGCAGTTTAAGTAAATTTGATATTTCATTCATGTTCAGAAAATTAACCGAACAGTATGAGAGGTGGGGCCTAAAGATAAACTATGAAAAGACAAAATATATGTCAACAGAAAACGATGAGGTAAGTGACCCAGTTCTAACAAAGTTAAGTAGGGTCAACCAATTCTGTTATTTAGGCACTATTCTCGAAATCAAGAGCAACAGAAGAAGTGAAAAAAAGAATAACAGATGGACGGAAGGCTATCGGAATGTTAAATTCAGTCTTCTGGAGTGCTAACGTATGTGCCAATGTCAAAAAAATAATATATAAGGCCCTGGTAGAAAGCATAATGCTATACAGCTCAGAAACATGGCCTCTAGAAAAAATGCAAGGCAAAAGATTTCTGGCTGTGGAGATGGATTTTTGGAGGAGTTTAGCAAGAATCTCAAGCATTCAACGAATCCGGAATGAGATCATAGAGAAAGAATGGAAGTTAAGAGGAATATTCTAGGGAAATAGAGGGAAAAAGACTGAGATGGTGCGGCCATATTAAAAGAATGGAGAATAGAAGAATCCCCAAAATTGCTTATGAATGGGAAGCAGAGAAGGGGAGAAGGAGAGGTAGGCCTCGCATCAGGTGGAGAGATGTTGTGGCTGAAAGTATGAATGGCCGAGGATTATCTCGAAATCAATCAAGAAAGCGATGGAAAGAGAGGAATGGAGGAACCGGCTGAGGGAGGAGTTTGGTTGAAGGAAACTTCGACAGCGAAGAAAAATCCTTTCAAAGAGATGTGGCTTGCCCATTGTAACAGTTACTTTCCGGTAATCAGTTACTATTTTACCGGCGCCCATTTTAGCGGTAGCCAATCGAAATTAAAACTTCCAAATTTCTCTCCTTTCAGTAAGAGATCCTTAGATTCTATTCTAGATGCAAAAAGAAATCACATTAAATGCTTTTGTAAATTGTACATCAATGTAAAATAAAATTTTATTGAATTCAATAAATATGAAATCCTTTTTGTAATATTAAATAGACATGGTATTTTAAAAGCAGAAAAAGAAAAATAGCCAGAAAAGAAATGAATAAAAGTGTTTGGATTTTAGTATACTTAAATAAGCCATAAGTATTAAAAATTGGCTCTAAATGAAACGAACAACAATTTATAATAAAATGACAATAGTAAAAAGCCTAATAAGCCATAAATAAATAGCAAGGTGTGAGAATGGTTTAATTGACAACTTATAATACTATGTTATTAATAGTAGAATAATATTATACAAATAATATATGAGGTTTATTATAGCAAAATAATAAATAAATAGAAGTTTTTAGATTTTAGTATGCTTAAATAAGCCATAAATATTATAAATAGTCTCTAAATGAAACGAACTATTTATAATAAAATGGCAACAGTAAAAACCTGAGAAGCCATAAATTAATTGAAAACTAATAATATTATGTTATTAATAGTAGAATAATATATAATATAAGGAATCTTCAGAGTGTCTAGTATACGGTACCAGCGTTTGCCGGCGATATAGTTGTACTGGGGAATAAATGCCGTAATTTGCAGTTTAACCTAAGGATCGTCCAAGCAGAGAACTGGAGATAATAAATATCACCAAAACAAAATTTATGAGGATCGGGAGAAAAAGAGACCGTGGGGACCGAATCGTAAGGCTGGCAGGAAACCGTCTGGAGCAGGTGACGGATTTTAAATACCTGGGAGCCCACCTCAACGACTATGGAAGAGTAGATGGAGACATTAAGGAAAGAATAAAGACAGCTGGAATACGCTTTTATTCCCTCAAGACAAGCTTCCTAGACAAGAAAGAAGTCTCAAAGGCAACTAAGAAAGTGGTCTTCAAGAATACTTTCCTCCCTATTCTAACTAATGCCAGCGAGTCTTGGACCCTCACTTCCAAACACAAAAGCCAAATCCAAGCCATGGAAATTGCGCTATTTAAGAAAAATACAGGGGAAAACAAGAAGAGGTCGTGTCAGGAGCACTTCTATAAGAACAAACTTAGACCTGAGGCCTGCATAAGAAATAATCCAAGAAAACCAACTCAGGTGGTTCGAACACGTCTCCCAAATGGCTGAAGACAAAATTGCCATAGTTACCCACGTACAGGCGTAGAGGGAAGACGACCACAAAGAAAACCAAGGGAGACCTGGGAGGAAACAATCAAAGAGGCCTTTAACAGAAGAGGAATGGGCTGAAGGAGGAGAAGGCAGCTGGTGCAAGTAGGGTTGCCAGGTGTGTTTGAAGAAAAAACCGGACATCTAATAAAAAAACAAACAAAAAAAAAACACAACATACATATACATTTAAAAATTTATTAAAAGTATTTTATATTATAACATGAATGTACTAATCAAAATTTCTAAGGAAAAAAAAATACAATTTTTTTTTTCATATATTTAGCATTTGATGACATCGCTTTTAACAAAGGTTTAAGGCTTGCGATGGCATCTTTGAATTCCGTGCAAGTAGCACTTATATTAAAGATAACACACAATTCACTTTTTACAGTGTTAACGGCGAGACAATTTCTTTCATTTTTCCATACATTTCCCATGACGCTAAACATTCGTTCGACGAAAGCATTAGACACAGGTATACTACAAACAAACTGCAAAATTTTCAACAAGTTCGGTGCTTCTTCTTTTTTTAAAAAATTGCACCACAATTTAAGCGACATATCAAGCGAAGAAAAAACTGAAGTGCAGCCATTTCATTATAAATCTGTTCTGGCGGAGTTTGCTGCTTCCATGGATATATTGACCATAATTCAATCAATTGATACAGCATTCGATATATGGAAACTAAAAGTTTTATAATTGTTATTTTCATATGGATACCACTTCTCTATATAACCTAGTGCTCTTTGGTAAACAGAAAAACATAGCACAGTAGTATACAATCTGCATAGCAAAAGATTGTCCGGTTTACAATGACTTTCTTGACCGGACAGACATGAACAAAACCGGACTGTCAGGTCAAAAACCGGACATCTGGCAACCCTAGGTGCAAGACAGGGCTTCAAGGGTCAGACCTCTATAAGAAGGAACCTCACACCGCTCAGCGGTAATATATATAAATATATATATAAGGGAAGAGATATATAGAGAAGGGAATAATATATAAATAATATATGAAGTATATTAATTATATGGATAAATATATAATATTATATAAAAAGTGATTTTTTAATTTAAAGTAATATAGCTCCTAAACAGTATGATGACAAATGATAAATAACAAAAAATATTCGGCATTTAGTTAATGATTAGGAAACTGTAACGAAATTTTTGATCCGAGCGTATCGAAAAAAATCTAAAACACTTACAAAATAAAGTTAAAAAAAGTTTACTACACATGTCATTAAATTTGTAATCTTGAAGATGAAACCATATTAATTTAATAGCTTTGAACTAATATGGGAACCAACATTATAGTTCAAAAAAATAATTTGTTATCTTGAAGATGAAACCATATTAATTTAACAGCTTTGAACTAATATGGGAACCAACATTATGGTTCAAAAAAATAAATTTTTTTTGAAAGCTTAAGCATTCAGATCCTGAGTTACTTTTTATTTTTATATTAATTTATTTCATGAATTAAACTTGTTTTAAAATAGTTCTCTTCGTTTTTAGATGCCCATGACAATATCCAATAAGACAACAAGCACCTGATGTTAGTGATCAACAATCATTCTCTGAAATTATTATTTTATTATTATTATTAATATCATTTTCTAAAATTATTATTATTAATATCATTAAAATTATTATTATTATTATTAATACTATTAAGGCAGCTAAGAACCTCAGTAATAGATTTTAGAGCTTGGAATGTTGATTATTAAATCAATATTAATATTGTTATTAATTATTATTGAAGAATGAAAATTATTTATCAGTTTTATTATATTAGCAAACTTGTATTAAAATAAAATTATGATATTAAGTAACGGAGTATTCAATTTACCCTTTGCAGAGAGTACATTAAATTTAAAATTAAAGCAAAACTATATATATATATATATATATACACATACACACAGTTTACGCACATTGGGGCACTTAAATCAATCCATTTACACTAAAGCCTTTACAATATTAGTTGTGATGTTTTCTCAACCTCCTCTTCTCTTCCCAGAACCTCCTAATTCTTTCCGACCCGGACTCTCTTCTTCAACCATTTGTTAAATAGACCTTCAACATTTACTAGACAAACGATCAAACCTCCCAATTCATTACAAAAGACTTATTTACATGACTGTTATTAGACCTATTTGGGCTTACGGAGTTGAGCTCTGAGGCTCTACTAAACCATCCAGTTCATCTCGTATCTAATCCTTACAATCCAAAATCCTTCGAAAAATCCTAAATGCCCCTACTTTGTCACCAATAAGCTTATCCATAAAGACCCTAATGTTCCATATGTTGCTCAGTTAGCCCAAACAAGATACCTATCCTTTCATAGTAAGCTCCATAACCAGGGGCGGATCGGGCCACTGGGATACCGGGAAATCGCCCGGTGGGCCGGACAGGAAAAGGGCCGGTGGGGCCGGGAAAGAAAGAGAAAAAACTAAATATTTACGTTTTATCGGTTGTGGAAAACTAAATCCTTATAAAAAAAAAACTCCACTTGAGACTTGAGGCACTATTTGGCCCCCTAAAAAGTAAAATTTAAAATCATTCCACCATTTTGGAAAATTATAATAAAATTGTTGTTTGAATTAAATTGTATGTTTTAGCATTATTTACAACCTTTCAACGCCCTCATAAAATGAAAGAGTGAGTATGTTTAGAATTGACGTTCATATTGTGAACAGGGTTATCTTTTGTGGATGTGATGGGGGGAGGGGGAGGGTTTGAGCCACGGTGGGCCGAAAATTCCCGATTTGCCCCTGTCCATAACCACTCAAATCCATTAGTTTCTCAACTTGCTTCCCACTCCATTCCCGATAATCCTCCGAGGCGTCTGAAAAAAAGATGGCCTAGAGATCTTCTAGTGTAAAATTTTATTGAAGTGCTAATGATGAGTAGTTCTTTTCAAGTTGTTACATGTCATTGTAATCGTTATTAGCTCATTTACTTGATGTACATATTTGTATAGTTGTAAATTTCAATAAATTGATATATATATATATATATATATAAATAAAGAAACATTTATATATATAAAAAAGAAACATTGTTAACAGTTGTAAATAGCAATAAATAGTTACTAAAAAAAAAAAAAAAGTCCTGAAGAAGACTTTGCAAGGCAATTCAAAACGTTACAAACTTTTAACTTGGACGGGTTTTTTTCTTTGACATATCAGACTTTCTTTTTTTTTTTTTTTTCTTCTTCAGTTTGATAGTGTTACTTATAACCACGCGAAGCTTGAAAAAAACATTGTTGAAGAAGTTAAGGATAGAAAAACATATTTCAGAATACATCGATGCCTCTTAAATCATCTCGGTATATATGTTACTATAACTCACCAGTGGATGTAAAAGAAACGGATTGGTTTCACATACCTGAAACAAAAGAAAACATATATAAATACAGTATAAAAACAGTAACAGATATTTTGCATAAATTTTATACAAGATATTTATTAGTTAATGTAGTAATTATTTCATAATAAAATTAATAAATTTAAAAAATTGTAAAATCTGATATTATTCTAAATATATATATATATATATATATATATATATATATATATATATATATATATATATATATATTTTAATATAAATGCATTAAATCCAATAGTTTACTCTGACTACTACTGGGTACTATATATTTATAATACATGGAGGGTGTTAGGCTAGAAGAGGTAATGTCAGATAACCAAAGTTCTAAAAAAATCGGAAATGTGAACGTAAACTTCAAAACATGTGACATTCCTGCCATAACGGAAATGATAACCGAGAATACCGGAGAAGGCTTATTTTTAATAAAAGGACCTTTGGGAAAGATGGTAACAACTCCACGGTTTGCAGCACAAAGGTGGTACGGAAAGAAGAAGTCGATACTCAGTTTATTCACTTCATTATAAAAACATATTATCAAACAGTAAAAAATATAATAAACTATCAGAAAGAAATGAAGGGAGAACATGCAGTAATGATACCTCTCCAAATAAAATTAGGATTTTAAGTTCATTTATGATATTCCTATTCTGGTTCCTATGAAGACTTTAAATTATCTATCTAAAGTGTAGTAATCCTTCTATACCATCATGCGTACCACAAGTTAATAAGCAGGTACTTAATAAATCAATTTAAAATTAAGAGAACAAAATGAAAATCATTGTTTTTAAGTGTTAAATGCTATTTTAATGTTTAAATTCTACAAAAGGCATAGAGCGACATCAAACTGCTCGTCGTTACAGACTACTTCAACATTTACTAGACAAACGACCAATTCATTACAGAAGACTTATTTACATGACTGTGATTATACATATTTGGACGTACGGAGTTGAGCTTTGGGGCTCCACTAAACCATCCAATTCATATCGTTTTCAATCCTTACAATCCAAAATCCTTCAAAAAACCCTAAATGCCCCTTACTTTGCTACAAATAAACTTATCCATAAAGACCTTAATATTCCATATGTTGCTGAGTTAGCCCAAACTAGATACCTATCCTTTCATAGTAAGCTCCATAACCACTCAAATCCATTAGTTTCCCAACTTGCTTCCCACTCCATTCCCGATAATCCTCCGAGGCGTCTAAAAAGAAGATATCCTAGAGCTCTAGTGTAAAATTTTTATTTAAGTGCTAATGATGAGTAGTTCTTTTCAAGTTCTGACATGTTATTTCAATAGTTGTCAGCTCATTTACTTAATGTATATATTTCAAATAAATAAATAAATAAATAAATAAATAAATATATATATCATATCAATAATTTCAAATAAATTGATAAATACAACAAAAAAAAAAATAAAAAATCTACAAACATTTAAAAAAAAATATTGTCATAAATTGAACTAATGAAGTAACCACAGTTAAACAACAATACACTTAGGCCGGACTAAACAATAGGGGGATACACTAGTAATGGCACTAACAAGCATAATGCCATGCTAGTACTTAGCACGTGCCAACTAATATCCTAATATAAAGTGGCATGTGTGTACCGTAACTGGTATATTCAGTGTGCCAGTTAATGGCGCATTCTTGCAACTAGCATGCGAGTTATTTTTCCAATTTACTGACATGTGAATACTCGGCTTTAACCTGTTCATATCTGAAAACTTCTAGCTGCGAGGAGCTAAAAATGCAAACTGAAACTACAGGGAAGTTAAGGGATTCATAGAAACACAATTTTAGAACTCATCCAACCTTCCAGCCCTGCTGAACAATTTTTACAAAGCATTTTTATATTCTCAGTAAGTGGTTATTTGTTGAGACAATGTACATACTGCTATTTACCAGTTCTGTTTCGAGCCTGGATCAGCATTAATCGAAGAGAGATCCCAGTCAGGATTTGATTGCCTGAAAAATTATAAATTATTCATAAAATAGGTAATTAACTAATTAAATTTTTAACTACCTCTCCGAAGGTTTGCGTGGGGCCAAATAACTCAGCTATGTTAATTATAAAGATAATCTATGAGAATTGGGTGGCTATTTTATCTGAGCTTGGGTGGCTATTTCCTAAATTCCGACGGCAATACTTTCTAGGTAGTTTCCTATTCTAATGTCCAAAAACCAAAAACCCTTCCTATATTCTTGATTTATTAACTCTGCGTTCTTCTATCCACCTCCTAAACACTAGATCCCAACCTTTTAAACTATAAATCTCTCACATAAAACCGCTTCCTTTTTAAAATCCTTCATCATTTGTGCTACCTCCTTCTGGAATTCCCAACGCACTTCTATTAGTAAAGCAGCTTCCATAACTTCCTTTAAAAATAATTTATTCCTGTATCTTTTAGACAATCAATCTTCCGCAAATATGTCAACTAAAATGAATACTTAGAATACCTTTTTTTTTTTCTCTCTCTCTTTCTTTCTTTTACATATATATAGTACATATATAAACGATTGTATTTGATGTTATAATTATTAATTCATTTATTTATTTATTTTTATTTTTTTAAATTTAATTTAATATTTTTTTCAGTAAAAAATGTATGCTGTAATTACTGAAGCATCTAATTTGTAAATAATAGGCCAGACAAATGTACTTTTAACTGTGCATTGTTTTTATTCTTAGGGGACAATAAGTCCCAGAATAAAGTTTATTTTTTCATTTCAAAATGATTGAAATTAAAGCAATTAATATCAAAAGCTCTGTATATATTTAATAAGTGTCGACATATAAAATAACAATACGAAATATAGATCATATCTAAATTTAAAACACATAAAGGGTAACAAAACAACTTAACCTAGACTTATCTTAATCTTAATAAGAGGACGCTACGACGCACAGTGGGACGAATGACCAATTTAGGAGGAAAAAAGTCTGTATCGCTTAAACAGACCTGGCAACCTGATTTATAAAAACAATAGAGTTTAAATAAGATAAAATAAAACCACTCAAGACACAACCATAAGGAAAATACTATAGGGTTAGCCCCCATTATCAGTGGTTCAATATTTTTTTTTTTCAATTAGGTTTAATTTTCACTGTTTATTTCATATGTATCATATTAATTTAATAAACATAATGAATTAAATCGTTTCTAACGGTTAATAATTGTTAAGTATTTATAGTTACTAGTTTGCAGTAATTATTTATAATTATCTTAAAAAACTAATGAAGAAAAAAAACGTCAAGTTGGTATCGTATAAATGAGATGTTTCCGGTGTACTAATCTAATTCATGTTATGAAAAGATACTGTTTTCAAATCTTTCTGTGATATTTTAACTGACCTGTTTGCCTACTCAACAAAACTATTTACTCAGTTATGCTTTAGACTCCATTTAAATAGGAACTATCGAAATGTCACAACAAAATAAATAAATAAACAAATAACCAAAAACAAAAAAAAAAATAAAAACATGCTTACATACATTAATTCTTATGTATTTTTGAGTATTAAAACTTAATAAATGTATGTAAAACTATTTTTTTCTTATAAAAGTAATTTTCTCAATCTCCTTGATGTTTGGAGTCAATAAAATTTAATATGACTTTACGGTTTATTTTTTTAGCTTCTTATTATTTCGTTTTAATTTTCATAGCTACCAATTTTAAATATCTCATCAGTTGCAGCTGAAGATGTTGGAATAATATCCTCTAATTTAAGTGTTTCAAATATAGTAATATATATTAAATCAATACCCTTACGGTTTTGCCAAGTACGAAATAACTCCCTTCGCGGAATTGAAAATTCGTTTTCAGACAAGAAAGCCGATAAAATGTTTCATGATTATTTCATATACCCTCTAAGATACGTCTACCATGAATTTCAGAGAGGTACTTTGGGGTACTATTTAGTAATACACATTTTTAGTTTAAAAAATGCTGTAGTTTACGGCACTTTTAAAAAAAATATATAACAGGTCAAATTATTAAAAAATTATTCTGAGAATGGCTCACTGGTATAACGATAGTCTATATTCACTAATTACAAAAGAATAATGAAAAAATATCAATAGGATTATATACAAATTTAGATTGAAAAATTAATAGTTTTAACAAAATTTGACCTGTGGAGTTAAGTACTACTTTCATCGTTCTTTTTACCTTGAAATCCACCTCCTAAAAACGAAAGAACCTTTAATAATGTTTCACAAACTACTTAACTATACACCTATCACAATAGTTTCATTAATTTTCATTATGACTTTTTTCCTCCTAGATAGGCCATTCGTCCCACGTGCGACGTGGGTGGGTGGATGTCATTGTGTCAGATAAGTGAGGTGTCATCAGTGAGATGACTACTGAGGTTGCTACAAATCGGAAAAAGCTAGACAGACCAACTAGGACATGCCACTAGACCAGAACACAAGATCCAAGATCTCCAAATTATAAATTATTATAAAAAATCAGCCCTTTTTAAAGCATCGTTCCCCCCAGGCCTAACCAACTCACTTACTGATTTCGTAGCAGTTAGAAACAGGAAAATGTATTTCCAAATAATGTTTACCCCAAATATTATGAAGTAATAGCCCAGCTGCGTCAATACTTCCGAGAAGGGTTAATTCTCGCAAATATTCCCTTTGTTAATTTAGAACCTACATCATTCCAGCTAATACAAATATCTAAACAAAAATTGTAACCTAATAGTTAATTGTGGTACGCATGATGGTGCAGAAGGATCAATAGAATTAGGATTGATGGATTAATTTCCACTTCTATTCGAATTATTTTATTTGAGAACTAGTTTTGAATGTTAAACATTTATTATCAGTTCTGATGAAGTTATGAAGTCCGTTTGACCTCCTGAGAACTGATGTTTAAAATTCGAAACTATTTTTCAAATAAAATAATTCCAATAGAAGTTACAATTGATTCATTAATCCTAAAAAAACGTTATTATAACTTTTTTATCAACGTCACGGCTAGAACTTCCTGGGGTGCACTCAATCTCTAAAAGGCGGTTAGTTTTAATCAGAGCCGCTGAGTGGGAGGGGCAGGGGGGCCTGGGCTGATGATCTGAACATTATATCATAAAGATGAGAGAAAAAAACTAATTTATTTGAACATACAATAAAAATAACATAGTTAATTTCAAGAGTCAAGTGTGTTCCTTGAGGTAGATATTTCCCGAAAGAAAAACTAGCATTTCAGCTTTCCTTTGGGTTAATCTTTGAGAGAACCCTTGAACTCTAGGAATTCCGAATTCAATTTCAAAAGAACTCCTGACTGAACAGAGACAGATCAGCATAGTTCCTAGAGTTTCAAAACTTGAGGGTAAAAAAGATCTATCGATAGTAACCATCGATAGGCATGACCTATCGATATATCGACTATCGCCCAACCCTAGTCGGCTCTCGCTTTAACAGGGGGAAAGGTTTAAGGAAATGGTGGCTGACCACACCACCTCCATGGATAACCGTTGTTTTCGAATCCACACTTTTTTGTATCGAAGTATTTAGGTCTAAGGCCCTTCTTCGATTGTAGCGCTACATTTTATTTTGTTTTTTAATCATATAAAAATATCAAAGATTAATTAAAAATTAATTTACATTATGTCTTTCAAATTAAATGTGATATGTATTCATTTCAGGACAAAATGTGCAAATTAGAAATATTAGAAAAATAGTAGAAATTAAGAACTCTTTTTCAAAAGGAATTAATAAAATTTGCAAAATATTTATGAGATGATTATCATTCATTAGTCTAGTGATCTACATAGTATTTTCATTCATCTGATTCGCTTTTAGGCCAAATTTAAAATTTAAACAAAATGAATAGCGTCCATTAGTTAATAAATGGGCCCTGAAAATCAATTTAATCAACAGCCGATTTAAATAAAATAACTAATAACTAGAACGAGTCAATTAAAATGTTCAAAATTTAAACTAATTTTCAGCAACATTGTTACATAAGCCCTCACACGATCTTCAAATTCCTATTGTATTCAAATGAATCGAATGAGTCTCAAATTTCATACTAACAGAAATTCCTAGAAATATCTATTCACAACTCCCCTGCATTCAGTCAGAATTAGGACACCACGGATACAAGATGGCTCCGGTAAAGGTAAGTGGTAACCTTTCAGGCAATAGCAACATTGCTAATATACAGAGTAGCCAAAAAATTTTTTGTTGACTACTACATTGTAACCTAATATAAAAGAACACAATCTAGAAGGGAGGTGACATCAACAGCCATTTCATTAGTCCAATATCCGGAATAAATTTTTATGTTTTATTTTTTGGGATGCTGAATCCAAATTTTAAATATTAATCCTCGAAAAACTGGATCAACCGAAATCTAAACGCATTTTATTTATTTTTTTTTTTTTTTTTTTTTTTTTTTTTTTTTTTTTTTTTTTTTTTTTTTTTTTTTTTTTTTTTTTTGGTGGTAAATGAAGTGCAGTAACTTGGTAGTCGACTGGGACGGAATGTCATAAAAAAGTACACAAGTTTACTTTCTTCTAACCTACTTTATTAAGGACTCGATGACCGAGCAAGTTAGGCAGTTAGGCCGTGGGTTCAAATTCCGTCTGAACGGGTTAAAATTTCTTTCCTGACGGCGTTTAATTCACATCCTGGCTTAAACTGGTTGGTAACCTGTACGATAACCAATAAACAACAACAATATATTTTATAGTGTTGAATTCAGAATTAAAATTTGTCGCACAGTAAAATAAATTAAAAATTTGTAATTTTTTTTTCCATCCAACTAAAAAAATAGTGCATTAAAATTTAGAAAAATAAATAAATAATGATACATCAATACAATTTCCTAGGTATTTTTTTAAAATAAAGAAAACAAGTGATTAAAAATCAATTATACGAGTATGAATTTAGATTTAAGCAACTATTGCACTACCCACCACCATTACTTTTGAATGCAGTTCAAAAGAAAATCATAAACCTATCATTATCAAAGTTCTAAATCTGAAATTAGCAACGTGGAAAAAAGAGGAGCGTTGCAGAAAGATGCAACAAAATTTGCATGATAGTGAAACACACTAAGTCAAAAAACATAGCTTTGAGTAAACTGCGATCAAAGATTTGTTTTCCTTTCTCAACTTTTTTTGTGAACTGACATTATATATACAGAAGAACCTCGATAATCCGAACGCCGTTTTGGGAAAAAGAAAAATAATCAGAATCGTAAGCACAAACTGAAAGAGGGAAGGAAGAATGTAGTTATTGTGCCTGTGTTGGTTTTTCCCTTCAGTCGCTTTTTAACTGCCACAGCAACAGTCTGAATGCTGCTTACCTCAGTTGATCACGCTAAAGAAAATCCGTGATTTAGCAGCCAAAAAACGTTCTTCAACCTTAGTTTAAAAAAAAAATGATTCACTATTTTCCAAATGTTTAGTTTTTTGTTTTCTTTACTTTTTATATCTTTCTGTACAGCATAATTTTTTGTGTGTACAGTACTGTACTTTCTGTGTGTGTATAAGATTGTATACACACTATGTAAAATATTACGAAATTCATGTGCAATACATTACTTAAAATATAGTTACCTTACTCTAGCACAGTAGTATTTCATAAAACAAACTATTTACCTTTAACAATACAACGTGCTTCTTATTTTATGGGGACTAGTATGTCAGTGTTCATTTTTTTCATGCTGCATACTATGCCTGGAAAGCACTTTGTTTGGTAATCCGAACGATTTGATAGTCCGAACCACCCTCGGTCCCAAATAGTTCGGATTATCGAGGTTCTACTGTATTATCAAATATTTAATAAAATAGGTTAATCCTAGCCCGTGAAGCAAACCATAGCTCCTCTAACCCCTCTCTATTATACATCTTTACAGTGTGAGGACAAAGAAAATCTAATGTCTATCCCAGAATACTTCGCCGGTCAGACCATCTTTGTCACCGGAGGGACAGGACTTATGGGGAAGGTGCTTATCGAGAAGATCCTGAGGAGCTGCCCAGGAGTGGACAAGATCTACCTCTTGATAAGGCCCAAGAAGGGGGTAGCCATCCAAGACAGGTGGAATCAACTAACCCAACTACCTGTAAGTTCGAAATAAATTTATAATCTTATCGGTAAGTGTAGAATTAATATTTTGTACGAATAGAAATAAAAATTCAAAATGCAAAAAACAAAACAAAACACAGACCAAATCTGCGTAAGCCGAGGGAGTTAAGTCGTCAAGTAGTTATGGAATTCATAAAAGAACTAATGATAAATGGACGAAATTGATACAATTCCCTGTAAATACAAAATAATTTCACAGTACATGCTAGTAAACAAGAAATATTGCTAGAAATTTGTATGCTAGAATTTCTATAAACCTTTATTACGGTATTTTAATGAATATGTGAAAAATCAACATTGATATCGGGCCGGTTATAAAAAAGTTATAAAAGTCAAAAGGTCACGAAAATTAGTTTTCCGCGAATGTCTCACGATCTATTGCTCGGAGGTCAATTGAGGTCATAACAAAACTAGTTCATCGTGCAATTAACTAAAACAAATCCTGGTGGCATTTTTCTGTAAGATCAACCGTTTTTGAGCAGGCTTAACTTACGGTAAGTCGCTCTTTTCCGCGAAAACACGTTTTTATGTATTCTTTTCTCTATAACTGAAATTCAAGTCTGCTATCAAATCACTGCATACAAGATCTCGTCTTTCCGATCTCTATACTCCATCCCACAGAAGTACTGCATTCCAACGTTCCTTCCTTGTCCGATCCTCTAATCTTTGGAATTCCCTCCCCCCCTGTATCCGCAATGCTTCCTCCCTTGGAACATTCAAAACACTACTCTTTCACCATCTTCTTTCCCTCCAACCCGACGCTCTCTAATTATAAGGATATATGTACTATGTATGTAATTGTCTAATTTATTTATTAAGACCGTCAGACATAAAACATTAGCAAAAATTATAGTTTAACTATGATAATGTTTTGATTTCTTGTAATGCTAAATTTGGATTTTCTATCTTTTATTTTTCTTTAAGTTTCTGTTTGTTTTTTCCTCTTCTGCAATTTTGTTTACAATATTAACCTCTTTTTTGTATATTTATCTTTTCACTCTCTTTTTATTAATAGTTTTTTCTTTCTCTAGTTTTTCTCTGTATTTTTTTTTTCATACCAATTTGTATTTAATTTTACCTAAGTTGTTTTATTTTTAAAAGCCTCTCGGCCAGTTTATGATCTTACTTTGTGATATTCAATGTTATTCTTAAGGGACTTTGTCCCAGAATAAAGTTTTCTTTCTATTCTATTCTATTCTAACTCAGAAACTATTTGTCTGATGTTAAATTTGTTGTTTCATCTGAGAGCTAGTTAAATTTACTGTCAGACACTATATATGACGTTTTGATCAAGTCCCGTAGAACGACCATGCCACAGCACGCTTAGAACCCCGTACTCTTGTGAAATCCTTATTTTTTCGGCACATTTCTCGCTATAACTCCAATAATAAATGTCCGATTCCGAATTCCTTTTTTTCATCTCACAGCTATTTAAATTTACTATCAGATCCCATATATTAAATATTAATTAATTCAATTTAATACCCATGCCAACACGCTAAAAACTGCAAACTGTTACAAAATCCAAGTTTTTTTTTGGCACATTTTCTCTATAACTCCTAAACAGTTTGTCCGATCTCAAATTTCTGTTTTGAACTTTAAATCTGATGAAATTTTATATTAGATCCTATGTATAAAATTTTGATTAAATTCTGTGAAACACCCACGCCAGTTCACTGAACAGATCAGAACTGTCATGTTTTGCCAAATCATACACATTTAGCCTGCTAGCATGGGTATTACATGAAACTAATTAAAATTTGATATATACGGTCTAATAGCAAATGTAACTAACTAGCTTTAATGTTTAAAACAGAAATATGAGATCGGACAAATTGTTTAGGAGTTATAGAGAAAATGTGGCAAAAAAAAACTTGGATATTATAACAGTTTTTAGTTTTTAGCGTGCTTGCATGGGTATCACACGGAATTAAATAAATTTTATAAATGGGATCTAATAGTACATTTTGAGATGAAAAGAAGGAACTTGGGATCAGACAAATATTTTCGGAGTTATAACGAGAAATGTGGCGAAAAAATAAGGATTTCACAATAGTACGTGGTTCTCAGCTTGCTGTGGCATGGTTGTTTTACGGGACTTGATCAAAACGTCATGAATAGGGTCTGACAGTAAATTAATCAAATAATCAGCTATCAGATTAAAATGAAACATATTTTACATCAGACAAATAGTTTCGGAGTTATAGACAAAATAGTACAAACAAAAGTGTTTTCGCGAAAAAGTGCTACTTATCGCATGTTTGTCGCTTTCTCAGCTCAAAACACTGTTAATCTTACAGAAAAATGCCAAAGGTATTATTTGTAGATAAATGCACGATGAACAATTTTTGTTATGACCTCAATTGACCTCCGAGCAATAGGTCGCGAGATATTCGCAGAAAACTAATTTTCGCAACCTTTTGACCTTTATAACTTTTTTAGCTGTCACGAGAACAATGTCGATTTTTCACATATTCATTAAAATGCCGTAAAAAAGATTTATACAAAAATTCAGCTCACTTGTAATTTTTCCACAGATTGGGGCTTAAAACTTCTAAAATGACCAGGCTGTTTATTGAAAATACTAAAATAAATCACAATAAAAAATGATATATATATTTTAAATTAATTGAAATTATATTTTTAATTTTTCAGATATTTGAAAAACTCAGATCCGAAAGACCAGAGGCATTTAAAAAAGTAATATTAATCCCCGGGAACATAAATAGTGAAGATTTGAGCATCTCAGCTGAAGATAGAAAGGTAAGGAACAATATTACCTGTTTTGATTATTTTAAAAAAATCAATAGTTATAATATCTTCCTTTAATTATTATAAAAACAAATCAATGAAACTAATATCATAAAATAAAGATAAAGACAAATTTTACAATATTTTTCTCTTAATATGCTACGAAATATAATAAAAATCATATTGATAATATCTATACTGTTGACAGCTACTAGAGGAAAACGTTACGATAATATACCATGTAGCAGCGTTAATTCAGTTCACAGACAGTGTAAAAGATGCACTCATACAAAATACAAGAGGCACTCTGGGAATGTTGGAACTAGGTAAAGCTACGAAAAACCTTAAGGTAAAGAAATTAAATTCAATATATATATATATATTTTTTTTTCCAATGTGCTGAAAAAAAAAAAAAATAGTAAAACATGAGGGAGACCAGTACCTGTCACACACTGGGTTTTATAAATTTAGTTTAAATTATAAATTAAAGGATAAAGTTATAATTGTATTTTTAAAAAAACAACAGAATTTTCAATAATAAATTTTAATTTAATATAATGCATAACTTGTAATAATGAACTTACATTATATATTTAATATAAAACTATATTTGATAGAAAAACAAAAGCTACAAGAAACTGCTCGTCGTTACAGTCTACTTCAACATTTACTAGACAAACGATCAAAGCTTCCAATTCATTACAAAAGATTTATTTACATGACTGATATTAGACATATTTGGACTATGGAGTTGAGCTTTGGGGCTCTACTAAACCATCCAATTCATCTCGAATCCAATCCTTACAATCCAAAATCCTTCGAAAAATCCTTAATGCCTCTTACTTTATCACCAATAAGCTTATCCATAAAGACCTTAATGTTCCATATGTTGCTGACTTAACTCAAACCAGATGCCTATCCTTTTATAGTAAGCTCCATAACCACTCAAATCCATTATTTTCTCAACTTGCTTCCCACTCCATTCCCGATAATCCTCCGAGGCGTCTAAAAGGAAGATGGCCTAGAGATCTTCTAGTGTAGACTTTTTATTGAAGTGCTACTGCTGAGTAGTTCTTTTCAAGTTATTACATGTCATTGTCAGCTCATTTACTTGATGTACATATTTGTGTAGTTGTAAATTTCAATAAATTGATATATATATATATATATATATATATATATATATATATATATATATATATATATATATATATATGTGTGTGAAAAAAAATCTTTGATAGAATTTTCCTAATGATAAACAAAATTTGTTGAACTACATATTAAACAACTGAATAAATATATGAAATTAATAAAATAATAAAACATTTCACACTATATCTACACATAAAACAATAAAGTGTAAACAATAACCATTGTTAAATAATAACATATTTTAAGTATTAATCATAATTTCTTTTAATTTGTTATTTAATATTCATTTAAATTTTGAAGAATCGTTTAAAATTATAATTTTGAATTAATATTAGTTTTACTCCTAAAAAAAAATATATTTTTGCTCTAATCAGAATTATCTTAATCCGTAATATGAAGCTAGATGTAATGTGATATGTTATCATGTCTAAGCTAGATGGTCCAAGTCCACTGTCAACATGTCACGAAAATCAAGGTCGGATGATTCCGGTTTTTAAGTTGGTATTTTTCTGAAGTTAGTTATCAATAGATCGGAAGATGTTAACAGCTGATTAAAAACGTCATACTAAAAGACTTCCTACTAATTGTTTCCATATAAGCCTTAAAATATTCGGTGCGAGCCTTTCACTTAACTCAAAATTATTACACTTTTAATTTTGCGCAGATGAATTCCACTTTCGCCTTTACATTTATTTGTACAAGAGATTCTATAATCGTAATACAATGGCAGTTTTGCAATTCAAAGATTTATTTTCAATTTTATCCTTAAGATTTTATTTGTTAGAACTTTATATTACATATTTCAAAACATTATATTTCATACTTGAAAACCACATAGTGTGACTGAAAATAAAAAAGTTTTAATGAAAAACATTTTCACGTAGTAAACTGTGAAATTAAGGAATATCCTGAGGCAGGTTAAAATCGTTATGTGCTGTAAGAATGTCCTTTTATTTTTTTTAAATTAAAACAATTAGGAAGATTTTTAAAGAACAAAAACTAATTTGTCAGGAAGGAGTGTGGTCAAGGATGTCCTTTTGGCATCAAAATCTTCAGTTCCTGGCAGATTTGTAACCCAGTATCCTTCACTGCCATATAGCCTTTAGTCAAGAGCTGTTGAAATATTAACTCTGCCGAGCTTGTTGAAATATTAAATACAGGATTGATGATGTATCTAACTGCACTGGTGTCAGGCCAGGTGTTTTCGAGCTTTGTATGAGATAGTTTAATTCGTTGTTGTTCTGCTGCGCTGCAGCGAGTTCTTCAGATGTAGGGATGCGTTGTGAGATGGACTCTATCCTGGACAAGGTATCAGCCACAATGTTTTTGGTTCCTGATATTTGTCGTATGTCGCACGTAAATTCCGAGATATAAGAGAGTTGTCGTGTTTGTCTGGGACTAGCTGAATCTGATGTCCGTCGCAGTGCGTAAGTAAGAGGTTTGTGATCTGTAAAACACGCAAAACTTTGCCCTTCCAACATGTGCTTGAAATGTTTTATGGCGCAGTATATGGCGAGTAACTCTCTATCGTATGTGCAATATAAAACCTCTGTAGGGGTCAACTTTCTGGAGAAAAACCCGAGTGGCTGTATAACGCCGTTAACTATTTGCTGCAAAACCCCGCCTATTGCTACATCAGAAGCGTCCGTGTACAGTTGTAGCGTGCCCAAAGGGTTTGGGTGATGTAAAAAGCGCCACTCGTTCCAAAGCTTGTTTACTTTCCTGGAAAGCGCATCCAATTCGGTTGTCCAGGTAATAACGGAGTTTTTTTGCCCCCGTTATGGCATTTAACGGTGCCTGACTATGTGCAGCATGTGGAATAAATCTTCTATAGAAGTTAAGCATACCCAAAGATTCCATGGTTTCAAATACGTTTTTGGCCAGCAGTAGTATGTCAGGTGCTAATCTCCTAGGTCTACAACTCACGGGGTTTCCTTTAGTTTCGATGCGGTGTTGTGTTGAGTGCTTCACTTTTGTGACTTCTTGCAAAGTGGGTGGAGAGTCTAAACCGTATGTTTTTAAGTAGCGCTTTTATAGGGTCGATTGGATCAATTATGCTGATTCTGCCCTGTTGGTTCGATGTCGCATTGGAAAAACGGATGTACCGTAGAGGAAGAAATGAGTTCCTATCGACGATTGTCCGGTAAAACTCCGGTGATTAAATGTGTGATGAAGTCGGATCCGATTATAGGTTTGGAGACTCAGCTATGAGAAATGAGAAAATGTGTGAAATAACTTTGAAAGTCCAAAGTCCAAAGTCCAATTTTAGTTTGCGTTGCCCGTAAACAGCTATGCGCGAGTTGTTCGCTGCGTGCAAGAATTTTGAGGGCGTGGTTTTCCTATCCCCAGATCTTGGAGGAATTATAGACACATCTGCTCCTGTGTCAACTAAAAATGGGACTTCAGTATTTCGGTCAGTTAAGAAAAGGCGGCTTGTCTTCGTGTGGCAGGTGCACACCGCCGTTGCCTGCCTCAGAACTAGTTTTTTGAACTGAAAGAGCATGGTGGTTGGCATCTTTTAGCTTCTTTGCCAAATTTTAGGTGATACCAGCACTCCTTAGGGCTGGGGCTGTAATATGCGCGCTGTGAGAAGCCTGACCGCTGTTGTGTTCGTGGTCTGCTTCTGCCTGGGGTTAGTGATCGTCTTCTAAATTGTGAAGAAATTTTTCTTACTTCACCTCTCAATGCCTCTACTTCCTGTCTGAGGTCCGAATCAACTTGTCGATTTTTGTCCGTGATAGTGCAGACGGACGACGGGTTATTAATATCGGCTATGTTGTCTGCAATGTCGCTTAACTTATCTAAGTTCCCGTCTGTCGCCTGTAAAATTGCTTGGGTGGCTACTGGAAGTCTCTGTATCCACGAGTGCTTGATTATTTCTTCTGACATTGACGAAGTTTTCAAAGCTTTCATGTCCCTCAATAGTTGTGAGGGTTTTTTTGTCTCCTAATTCTAACCCTGATAGTAACTTACGAGTTTTTTGCTCGTTGCTTTCAGTACAGCGTTTAATAATGGTTCTTTTAAGCAGAATATAATTAGCTGGGGGATCTGTGGATCGTAGAATATCGGCAACTGACTTTATAGTTTCACTATCCAGATTTGCTACTAGGTGATTAAATTTTGTTATTTCGCTTGTAATTTTTGCTATTTCAAACTGTGCTTCTATTTGTGCGAACCACAGATCTGCTTCAGCTTTCCAAAAGGGCGGAAATTTAATAGAAACATTACTTACAGTGGGTGTTTGCTGATGCTCTGGTTGTGAGTCGCTTCTAAGCTGAGAGATTTCATTTTCCAAAGCCGAGATTTGTTTTTTTTTTTATCAAATCCATTTCGGGGTCACCAATTTGGAATACTCAGAATAACTCTAATGAAAACGTAATAGACTGGTTATATTTAATAAACGAATACAATTAGTAAACTCAGAAATAAATTGGTTAATATTTATAAAACACAAGTGTCTAGGAAGGTAACGTCACTTCTATCTTTTTCTTCACGATTCTTTGTGGTGTCATGATATGACCACCACATAACCATTATTCATCGATTAGCCATGATCTATGTATTATTTTAGGTATTCATCCATGTATCTACTGCCTATAGCAATTTTAACAAACCTTGTGAAAAAGTTACCGAGGAAGTCCACCCTTGCTGCCAGGACTGGAAAGTACTCATGCAACTTTTGAAAAACGAGCCAGATCCTCTTAATCCTCTCAGAGAAAAGTAGGATTTATTTAAAATTAAATTAAAAATAAATTTAATTAATTTATAGTTAATAATATTCTTAATGTATATCCTAGACTGCTCTGCGGCCATCCGAATCCGTACACCTGGTCCAAGTCGATTGCAGAACAAATTGTCAACGAGTACCGACAGTTCTTTCCCGTTATTATTATAAGACCAGGAGTAGGTAAGTAAAAAAAAAAAAAATAAATAAAAATATATATATATATATATATATATATATATATATATATATATATATATATATCTATATATATATATATATATATATGAATAAATTTCTTGACAGTTACTATTAAATGTTTAGTAAGGTTCTTGAGGTTCAGTGGATAAATAAAAACAACTATTTTGGCGACGTGTCTTGTTCTCATAATCAAAAAAGAAAATTGAAAAAAAAAAACAGGTTACAATATAATTATGTAAGTTATACGTTATTTCAAAACAGAAAGTTAGCTACAATATAAATATATAACTACATGCGTTAGAATAATTATATATTATAATTGTTGCTAACTTTATGTTTTGAAATAACAAGTAGAACTTAAATCATTTTAACGTAACCTGTTTTTTCACTGTAGGGCATGATTATGAGAACATATAGTCTCGAAACGTCGCCAAAATAGTTGTTTTTATCTATCGACTGAACCTCAAGAACATTACTCTTACTAAACACACACACACATATAATTAGGTTTATGGCTTATTTTAATAAGGTTACATTTGAATTATCAATTTATTATAATTGTGCATCCGAAGGAAGACGAATCCTAAGAACTATAAACAAACGTATCATCTTTATTAATAACTAACAATGGAATCTCTCTTTAGACCACTAATCTCAGCGTATTAGCGCTCTCACTCAGCCTCCACTGGTGTTATCTTATACTAGTGACGCAGCTGAGAGAGAACCGCTGGAATCTCTTGGGGCCTGGCTTGTCCCTCTATAAGTGGAGGTACAAGTCTGGTCGGTGGATCCCTTGGATGTGTATATATTGTAAATAAAGTATGAATCTATTTTTAAGATTTTATTTAATTTTAATTTTTAATTCCTTTTTCCAATTTTATTAATTATTATTTTTTATTTATTATAAATTTTTATTTTTTATTTTATTTTTTTCACTTTATGTATTGTATAGTTTGAGGTACTTTGTTTATTTAATTTTTTTTATATTACATATTATAGATTCTCAACTTATTTTTATTTATTATTCACTTTTATTTATTGTTCACTTTCTTTGTCTTTATGTCATATTGTACATATAGTGTGAATGGATCCATTAAGCCATCTATATTACTTATTGCCCACATTGAGGCAAATTGTAATACTTTCTTTAAGTAAATGTTTTAAATAAAAAAAATTAATATAATCTCAGCTTATTCGTCGACAATTGACTTCCTCGATAAAGCGTTAGATCAAGAGTTTTTATTGAAAAACAATATGTTGGTGTCTAAGGAAATTCTCTTAATTTTAAGATATTATTGAAAAAAATAAATAAAGGACTCAAGAAGGAGCTTGATACTTACCTGGATACATTCCCAGGTTGGAATAAAAGGGAATAAAACAGCTGATGAGGCAGCCAAGGAAGCAGACATTTCTTCACTAGATATCAAAAGCTTCTATACTAACTAACTCCTTCATATATAGGCAACTTCTTAAAATATTCTGCCAAGAGTATCTGGATTAAATTACGAGAAGAAACTCAACTAAATAATAAATAATAACTGGCCCCCTTGAACCTTTCCGGCTAAAGAAAGAATAACATGGGACATGCATTAGGGGTTGCCCGCATCACCGTCGATCCTTACGGGTTTTCTATTTTTTTTTTTTTTTTTTTTTTTTTTTTTTTTTTCCATTTGTTTGTAAAAGATTTTTTAAAAACTTAAATAGCTTAATCCTGCCGGTCCTCTATGCCTTAGGTTCTTTATTAGTACGAATTTAAATTATTCAAATTTAATTAACAATTAATGAAACACTACAAGAGCTAGAGCATGTCAAAAAAGCTCCTTCACTTAAAAATAGAGGTTTCAAATGTGACTTTTTTATTCAAACCTAAATTTTGAACAGACGAGAGGGATCCGTCAAATTCAGGTAAAAAATTTTTATTTTGTATTAGAAGAAAGAAAATCAACAGGAGCTCACACTCAAGAATAATTAGAACCTCCTAGTCAAGATAGTGTTATTTAGTATAAGAAGATTTGATATATATATATATAAACATATAATAAAAATTAAAAAATCCTAAAAAGTTATTTATGTGGGTTATACAGCATCTAATTAAAGAAATTTTAAGTAATTAATTAAAGTAGCTACATTTTGTTTGAAAATTCGCTTAAAATAAATTACCAATCACAAAATATCAAACAAATTTGGACCTATCCACTCTTGCTCCGATGAATTGGTTTCATCCACCATCTCCGTTTTTCCCGAATTTTTGAATTTTTTTCTTGGTTGCAATGTACATATACTTATGATATGCGTAGGCTACAATAGCTGCAACTGCTGTAATCGGAATCCTCACATCCATCTTCATCAATGTTCATTATAACACTAGCTCTGGCTTTTAAAACTGAACAACCCAACCCCTACAAAGCTCGCCTTCCTTCCTCCACGAGCCACTCGGCGAGTGTGTACTTGCATCACTCGGGTACTCAGCTCGCTTCCGCTCGGCTCGGGTGGCCTCATTGACGAGCGCCTCGGCGGGTGTGTACTGCCGGCATCAGTTTACTCTAGAACTTTCCTCACGAAACACTCCCGGTTAGTCCGCTGAGGTGAGAATGGACATGTTTCATTTGATGCCTCATCATTTATCAAAGGGGTGTTTAGTACTTTTTGTGTTTTGTTAAAACTGATGATGAATGTGTAACATTCGATACTAGTTCTTTAATAAAAACAATTAAAATATTATTGGCAAATACTTCATCGATTCAAATTTAATCGATCCTTCAATACCTCAAATAAATGTATTATTTATTTTATTTTTCCGCAGTGGCTGCAACGGATAGCGACCCAATACCTGCCTGGAACGACAGTACAAACGCCTGCTTCTCGGTAGCTTTCCTGATCGGCACGGGGCTGCTTCGAGTACTCCAAGCAGGAAAGAATTGCCATCAGGATATGGTACCAGTCGACACGGCGATTAAGTCTTGCATCATCGCACCCTGGAAACTCCATGCCACGTAAGAATTGTATCATATTATACATCCATCTCTCCATGATCAAAAACAAATTCCGAAAAAAATTTATTTTGGTCTAAAAATAGTTAAATAAAAATAATAAGTTTGGTGTAATTTAACAATCAGATGCTATTGCAGGTGGAGAGAATTGATAAAGAGGGGAAACATTTAGTAAACAAATAAATATAGTCCAATCAATGAGTCCTGAAATGAGGGGTGTAAAGTGCATGGAATATGCGATAATTTTTTACTTCATAGCTCCGTTAAAAATAGTTAGAAGGTGAACATACTCTAAGTCCCCGCCCCTGGGAAGTGAGCTAAGAGTGGGGGGAGGGGAGAAGGTCCCAATTTTGTATTTTTCGATTATACCTCGAAAACGGTGGGTTCTAGAAAAATATGCTACGAATCAAAATTAAAGCTCATTAAGTTTCCTATAAAAATAACCATATACATATTCGTCGAAATTCCAACAGTTTTCGAGATAAACGTTATTAAAAATTAATAATTTTAGAAATAAAAAAGATGTTTACCTCACTTATTGTTAAACATTTGCTTCAAATACCAGAAACGTATATATGAAATTAAAGTAAATTGAATGTTCTACAATTTTGATTTAACGTTTTTTCTAAGAAACGATTGTGGAAGCTACTAGAAGCAAAAGTTTGACAAAAAGTGAGGTGACATTTGTTTTTTCCCGAAAATCAAGCCGCACAGTGCGCTCTTCAAGGACACCTTCCCTTTCATATTTAATAATTTCAGGTGTTGCTTCAGCGGATGTGAATTTTTTTTTCCAGTAATGTCTTAAAATGACGAGAATTTCGTAGGACACTGTCTTGTTTCTTCTTTGAAATAAATAACTGAACTGAGGCTTTTTTTTTTTTTTAAGAAGTCCTGTGTTAGAAACAAGCTTAGGGAATGCTCTAAAGGGATTATTAAGTATTGGTAAATAACAAATAGCATTAAGATATTTACAGACTTTTGAACTCTGGAATTAGATTAAACGATCATTTTTTTTATACGCCCTATTAGTTTAACATGACCAATACCATAGCGCACTATTACACCAGTTTTAATGCACTTTTTTCTTTTGTTCATTCTAAGAAACAAACTTTAATACTACTTTCCCTCCAAAATGACGCTTTCCACCACATGGATACTTCATATTGAATGTCATCCTAATATAACAGGCATAAAACGTTTACGTATAATACAGTTTTGCTGATAACATTATTCTCATTTGTATAGCTATTTTCCTATTTTCTGCATTGTTTAATTATAAAATTTTCTGTATCTACTACGCAAACATTATTTATGTTTATCTTCAAATATATGTTATATTATAAATTTGTTCTTTTAATTTGTATACAATATTTATTCTTATTATGACTACTATCATTTCATTATTTTTTTTTTTACTTTTTAAGGATTGTTTTCTATTCAATTTCTAACTATCTCTCTCTTACCTAATTATGAAAATTTGTATTTAATTTTATTTCTGTTGCCTCCTTTTGAAATTGTCATGGGCAGATGAGATATCACGTTCTGTCATGCGATTTAATCCTGTAATGATGTTCTTTTTCTATTCTATTACAACAGAAAGTACGACTTGTTTTACATATATTGTCCCTTTAGAAATTTTAATTGTTATCACTTTTAAACTCACTTTAAGTCAGAGCTTTTTGTTTATTCGTCTATCCCTGAAATTACATTTGTTACCATCACACCTTAGATTTTTTTTAATGAAGTAACATGTTTGTTAAATAATATCATACTAATCATCTAATGTTCATTATATTTTTAATGTTAATTTATATCTTTATATGTTTTTATATATTTATAAAACACTGTTTGTTGTTATATATTGCAGTGGACCGCAAAAGGCGACAGACGTATACTCGTGTACTACAGCTAGCGCAGGAGTGATAGATTACGAAGACATGGAAAGCATGATTCCGTGGTTCCACAGAGATTTGCCGTCCAAGAATATATTTTGGCCACTGCCCTGCTACCACGTGGCCAACAGGTTCCTCCATACTATATTGTTCTTTATACTCCAACTGATACCTGGTGCAATACTGGATCTCATATTTAAATTGTTGGGGAAGAAACCTATGTAAGTGATACACTAATATGTATCTAGGAGAATTATCAGCTATAATTCAAAATTATATAACATAAGTATATTACTATACTAAATTATAATAATTTTGTAATTATTATAAAAGGGATTTATTCAGAGCGAGATATCTCATCATGAAGTATACAAACTAGAGGCAAATTTCTAGCTTCGAAAACTCTAAATTTAAATGTTGATAAATCTGGCTGCAAACATTTGATATTTCCTGGAGGTTACCTGTGAGGATTGTAGTTGGTACAGCAACACATGATTCACTTTACTTTTTCTAAAATTTCAGTTTATAATTTTAACCCATAACCGCCTCTCGTCTTTTTGCTTTGCGTTCTGTATCAGACATTTTTTTGACGCACCATAATAACTCTAAAAAATTAATAAAACCTGCATGACGCAAAGACACTAAATTAAAATTACTAAAAGTTTGACCAAAGTACTTCATAGACAATGCTCATAAAACCAAAAACTAAGTTTGATAGGTAAAAAAGAAAAAAAATTAACATGAATACACGTAGGTACGCCAAGAGGCCAAATAATTTTATTTTATTTTTTTTTTTATTATATAGCTTTATTTTACGGAATTTAACAATTTACAATTTTGTAACATATTTGTATAAATACATGTTTCGCTAATAAAACAATTCACACTACATTTTCGTTCAGTATAAATTAAACTTAGAAGACATTTTTTAAACTGTAGGAAAAACTGACAAACAAAAAACCTACTAAGAAAAAAAAAAATAATAATAATAATTAAAATAAAACAACGTGATAAAATAAATAAATGGAAAATATGCAAAAGTTTTGGGCGTTAAAATTAATTGCTGTTTACCAATAAATTATCTCTTACAATACTTTGATTTGTTAAATTAAAATTTAACTAAAACTAATAAATTCAAGATTGTCTTATTAAATAAATTTTATTCTAGTAATATGTGTCTAGTTCGTTTGTGTACGTATCTTCTTAAGGTTAGCTTGTTATATTTTGCCAATTGCTTGTATTATGGGAGTTTATTGTCTGAGTTGGGTATTGTGAAAATCTAGAGTTGAAAAATGATTCTCAGGCATTAATTGGAGTCACATGTGTAGCTGAGTATGTCAATGGGTCGAATAAATAAAAATGTTTTGTTGCGAGTTGATGTTTTTCGGAAATATGAAAAAGTCTTTAGAGCATTTATTATTAATATGAGTTGTGAAAGTTAAACGTTTACAGGTATGCAAGTTTAAAATGTCGTTTTAATTCCAATAGAATGCAGCCTATTGAAGGATTTGCTTATCTCTAAACGCTTTTTGTTTGTTAGTCATTTGTTTACAAAAGTCAGTTGTTTTTAAGTCGTTTACGTGGACGTATCATACCTTTCTTTGGTGTTAAAAATGTCTAATTTTAAGCCAAATAAAGAGCATTTGCGGCATGTCATGATTTTCTTATTTAATCATAAGAAAAAGGCATCTGAATGTCATCGAATTCTTGTTGAGACTTATGGCGATGTTGCTCCAACCGTCAGGACATGTGAACGTTGGTTTCAAAGTTTCAAACGTGGTGATTTTGATGTTACTGATCAAAAAACGAGAAAATCGACCAAAAAAGTTTGAGGACTTCGAATTGCAATCTTTATTAGACGAAGACAATACCCAAACCTAACAAATGATGGCAGAACAGTTGAATGTCACTAGGCAAGCCATTTCCGATCGCCTGAGAGCTATGGGAAAGATTCAAAAGGTTGGAAAATGGGTTCCACATGAATTGGACGAACGACAGATAGAAAAAACGAAAAAACTGTGTGCGAAATGCTGCTTTTACGCCACGAAAGAAAGGGTTTTTTTTTGCATCGAGTTGTAACTGGCGATGAAAAATGGATTTATTTTCAGAATCCCAAACGAAAAAAATCATGGGTAACGCCAGGACAACCATCCACATCGAGTGCAAGACCGGATCGTTTTGGGAAGAAGACAATGCTGTGTGTGTGGTGGGATCAGAAGGGAGTAGTCTACTACGAGCTTCTCAAACCCGGCGAAACAGTCAATACCGAGCGCTACCGACAACAAATGATCAATTTGAGTCACGCATTGATCGAAAACGCCCAGAATGGGCTCACAGGCACGCCAAAGTCATTCTTCAGCATGATAACGCTCCTGCACATTCAGCCAGATTGACTAAGGAAAAAACGATTTCTTCGCTTGGTTGGGAACTCCTACCCCACCCGCCGTATTCTGATTATCACCTCTTCTCATCGATGGGACACTCATTGGCGGAGCAACACTTCAACAATTTCGAAAACGTACGAAAATGGCTCGATGAATGGATTTCAAATAAAGATAAGCATTCTTTTGGAATGGTATCCATATATTGCCCGAGAGATGGACAAAATGTGAGAAAGCGAGGGTCAGTACTTAAACTTTTTTTTAAATTACTGTGTATATATTTTAAGAAATAAACGACATTTTAAACTTGCATACCTGGTATCTAATTCAAGACCTAGGTAGGTAACAGTTTGTTCCCAGGGGATTCGAATTTTATTTAGGATGATATGATCTACTATTCTAAGGCCAAATAATTATTTTAATCATTTTGGCCATAGTATTGCTAAAATTATTTTTAAATGAATTTTTAACATTGCCTTGGTATCTTAACATTTGCATGTATTATAAACATACCATGACAATGTTAAATTATTGAAGGCCACAACAATGTGAAAATAAGGTTAAAAATATTACAGCCGAAATCCTATTCATTTATTTCGCATTTTCACTGGAGTATATTATGAGGGCCGTAATAATTAATAAATAATAACGAATATCTCGAATATGGTTTGAATAACGACAGATTTATATATGGAATTAACTTTATAGGAAATTTAATAAACTTTAATGTTTATTTGAAACATATTTTTCTAGAGTCAATCGTTTTCGAAATATCATCGAAAAACCAAAAAACTTGAACTCCCCCCACCCCACCGTTAGCTAACCTCCGGGGACTTTTAAAATGTTTACCTTCTAACTATTCCTAACGAAGCTATGAACTCAAAACTTATCGCATATTCCAAGCACTCTACAATATGTTTATTGACTGGACTATATAGAATTATTAGTGAAACAAAGGATTATTTAGAATGAGCTAACTAAGAATGTATTTAAAAATAACATCTAATTTGAATTTAACAAATTAACTCTTTGTTTGTATCGCATATACGATAGTATAATGCGGTAAAATTATAAATTTAGGTTCAACCAAAAATTTGTATTTACTCACTTTTGTAAAACAGTTCTTCACATTTTTTAAAAAGTCGAATATTTATCTGTTTTTCTACATTATCACTATTCAATGAATTTTAGTGATTTTTTTTATTATTAGAGTTTTTAAGAGATATGACTTGATTTTATAGCTATTATCAATTTTTTGGTATCGGTTCCAGCATCAAGAATCCAACACATCACTAATAAAAAGTTGCTATAAGTAGGACAAATAAATACTATATTTAATTATTTTCAGATTCACAAATTTGAACAAAAATATTATGAACGGGTACCGAGTTAGCAAAGACATAATGAACACGAAAGTCAAGTTCCCTAACCCACGTTTCAAAGAACTTAGGACATATCTAAAAGAAGAAGACATCAAAGAATTTGGCTTCACGACAGAGTATACAGGTGAAGCTAAGAAAAAGTTTTTGATGAATCAAATCACTGGCTTCATCAAATACTACCTTAAGGAAGACATGAGCGAAGAGAATCTTAAGAAAAACAAACAGCGATTTGCAAGGTAATAATATCATTATACACATACATTTATTTATTTCTATAGTCTTTAGATTCTAGTATTATCAGGAAAGTCACGATTCATTACATGGGTCCGCCACGAAATAAATTTTAATCCGTCCAGGTTGGTTTCGAACTCACGACTTTCCCTACCAAGCGCGCTAAGACCAGAGATAAATTATTTTTTTCTTCAAGCGTTCATTTTATATCATTTGAGAATTTGTATGAGGTTTAATTTTATTATATTTTATATTGTTATCAATAAGGTTATGTATTATCTTTTTAATATTTCAAATTTTGTTTTAATTGTACTTTTATATTCCGCATGGGATCGATCATTTTAATATGCAGATTTTTATATTTTTAAAATAATGACTACTACGTTTTTTTTTTTTTTTTTTTTTATATTGTAAGATGTCAAATTAGATTGATTAAGTATGCTATGTTTTTAGCAACCCATTTAAAATGGGCAGCAACATTTGATGAAGTGTTTCTCTCCTCCAAGCCAAGTACATAAAATCACATTCATAGTTGACAGTTAGGAAACTTTCTTATAGAAATGGCAACTGCTATAAAGTTTGCTTAACAGGAAAATGATTCTGGATGTTTTTCCCTTGTATTATGCTTCGTGGTTTCGGTAACACAGAGTAAACTCAATATGGCAGAGGGTAAGGGGATTAATTACCATAGCAATTAAATAGCACCTTGCTACGGATTGGGTTCGAAATTCGCAGTCTGTTTATTTGTTAATTGCAAGAACAACACATTGTAAATGATCGTTTTTGAAAAGATGATCAAAAACAAAATACAAAATAAACAATAAGAATACATACTAAATATATATACATATTGTATTTGCTCTATTGGTACGTGAAATATCTAATTATATATTATAATAAATTAAAAAAAATGTATACACACACACACACACACACACACACACACACACACACACACACACACACACACACACAGATATATATATATATATTATTATATTTGAGCAATAACTTCTCTGATAGTAGTGAAACCCACCTATACTGCCAGCCCCAGTGGTGGGGGAAGCGAAAGGGTTTCTGGTACGTCCTCGTCGTGCGGGGTGGATACTTCTCTTTGGGCAGGCTAGGTGCTTACTGAGAAGGCTAAAACCAGAAACCCACCCTCCACTTTGGAGGTTTCTGCGTTGGGCTAGCTCCTCAACCAGAGAAAAAAATGTAAAATGCTAAAAGACCTAAAAAGAAGCCTCGGACAATCGGACAGTCACACGGGTACAGACAAAGGAAACGGAAACGGATAATCAACTTCGGATGCTGGAATATTCAAGGAATTTCCACCAAGATAGATATTCTGCCGGATGAACTTTTGAAATACGGATTAGAAGTGGTGGTACTATCTGAAACAAAAAGGAAGGGTAACGGAGAGGAGGAGTTCGGGGAATACCTTCACTTATGGAGTGGGGTGGATAAATCAACCCGGGCAAAGGCTGGAGTCTCGATTCTAGTACATAAAAAACTCAGAAATAAGATCACAACATGGGATTTCATAAGTTCCAGAATGATATCAGTAGAAATGAAAATACTAGGACGAGAAATCGTTATTATAGGAGTATATGCTCCAACGGATGACAGCCTAATGAATGAAAAAGAGGAGTTCTGGGGCAACTTGAGAGATACTTTGGAGAAGATACCTAGAAGAAAGGAAATATTTCTGATGGGAGATATGAATTCCAGAATAAAGAGGGAAACTGGAAGTAAGGTGGTAGGAGGATATGCTGAGGATTGTGGAAATGACAATGGAAATACTCTTAGAGAAATATGTGAGGAGTTTGAACTTGCTATAATGAACACCCTCTTTCAACACAGAAACATCCACAGATTCACCTGGACACAAAACACACGGAACCTTAGGTCCATGATAGACTACATTATAATGAGACAAAATAGCTCCATAAAAATTAATAATGTTCAGGTATATAGAGGAGCTGAGTGTGGCTCAGACCACTTTCTAGTTAGGGGGAAAACGGAATGGCCTTGGAGAGGAAATCGAAAAGATACCGAACATCGAGAGCAACAGGAGGAAAGAAGAATAACGCAAAAAAAAAAAATATAAAATTGGACTGCTACAAGAAGAATCAATACGCTGGCTATATGAACGAAGAATGAACCACGCACTTGAGGAGAACCTTGACGGCGATGCGGAAGAAATATATAAACACATCATGCTAACGGCCGATAAAGTAGCCACCGAGGTCCTAGGAGAAGAGGAACACCAAAAAAAAAAAAAATAATTGGATGAGTGAGGAGATAATGCTACTTATAAAAGAGAAAAAAAAAAAGGCATACCTCAAATGGCTCTCAAAAAAAAGACAGTGATAGTAAAAATAAATATACCTCAATAAACAGGACCCTTAACTACGAAATAAGAAAGGCAAAAAATAAAACAAGGGAAACAATGTGTGAAAATATTAATGCACAATTGGGATATAAGAAATCCACAGAAGCTTGGAATGCCCTAAAGACACTGAGGAAACAGACAACGCATAAAACCAATCTACAATTAATAAGTAATCGGGGATGGCAGGAATACTTTGAAAATTTGTTACAGGAAGATAGACAGGAGTTTGAAGAGGAAACCGAGCACCAACACAGAGGTACAACCTGGCAAATATCCAATGAAGATATAAAAGAAGCTTTAAAGGAGGGGAAGAATGGGAAAGCGCCAGGACCTGGTGGAATACCTATGGAACTCTTGAAATATGGTGGAGAAAAAATCACATTACTTCTGGAGATAAAAATACCCGAAGAAATGAAATTAGGGTATCTATGCCCGATATACAAGAAAGGTAATAAAAAGATATGTACAAATTATAGAGGCATATGCGTGACGAATCCCTGTATGAAGGTCCTGGGTAGAATCGTTAAGAATAGGATAGAAAAGGAATATGAAGGTACAGAAAACCAAGATGGATTCACCGCGGGAAGATCATGCATAGACCACATTTTTGTAATGAGACAAATCTTCGAAAAACATCTGGAGAAATCGAAAGATGTGGAATGTCTATTCATTGACCTGGAAAAGGCGTACGACTCGGTTCCTATAAAGAAATTATGGGAAGCTCTGAAAGAGGCTAATATTGCGGAAGACATGGTAAACATTATAAAGGAAATGTACCACAGAAATACATGCCAAGTTAAAACGGGGTCGAAACTTTCTGGAGAATTTCAAACCTCGAAAGGACTACTACAGGGATGCTGCCTTTCTCCAACCCTTTTTAAAATCTATATAGACGTCGCTCTCAGAGAGTGGATGAGAAAATGCGAGAGGATGGGTATAGGGATTGGGGGAGAAGCGTACATCAATAACCTTATGTTTGCTGATGACCAGGTAATCTTGGCCCAAGATAGAGATGACATTAACTACATGCTCAGGAGAGTTGAAGAGTCATATGGAAAATGGGGTATGAATATTAATTATAATAAAACAGAGCATCTTGGCACCTCGACAGATACCTTGCCAATTGAAAAAGGTATCAAAACAGTAGAAAAGTTTAAATACCTGGGATCAACGTTCAATAATGAAGGCACTTCCACCAGCGATAGTGAACGAAGAATAGGAGAAGGAAGGAAAGTCACAGCAATGCTAAATGGTGTTCTCTGGAGCTCAAATATACAACCCAGTACTAAGATCCTAATATATAAATCAATATTCGAATCTATAACGACATATGCATCTGAGACATGGGTAATCAATGTAAGGCAACGGAAAAGACTACTAGCAGCTGAGATGGACTTCTGGAGAAGAGCAGCGAGGAAATCCAGACGAGAAAGAATTAGAAACGAAGATATCCGAGAAATGATGGGGATAAATAGGAATATCCTATCGACCATTGAGGAAAAAAAACTCAGCTGGTTCGGGCATGTGAGAAGAATGCCTCCAGGAATAATACCGAAGAAGATAATGGACATGGAAGTGGATGGAAGACGAAGAAGGGGAAGACCCAGAGTGAGGTGGAGAGACGGAGTTGAGGAAAGCCTGATGGGACATGGCATAACAGAGGAACAGGCCTTGGACAGGGAAGGTTGGAGAAGGATCCTGAGGGATGTTTAGGGGAAGGAAAACCACATTAGTGGAAAACTCCTATTAAAAAAAAAAATTGGGCAATAAATTAATATATTATAAAAACTAAATAATGTCACAACAAATATTTGACACTGACATAAAACCATATTTGAAATAAAATAAAAATAAATTTTAAGATAAATTTAAAGGTAACAATCACTTATGATGATTTCAAGTTTTATTCAACAATATTTTGTATTTTCATCAGCTATAAAATAATAAAGATATATCGCTCAAGATAAATTTATTAGTTATGAGAACTAAAAAAAAAAAATACAACGTACAACCTTCTATTTTTCTTCTTCATAATTCACTGAATTACTTAACTTGAAATTTCCTTTAGTTAAATGATTACTTCTCAACGTTGACAAGGTTCCAAGGAAGAGATCTTCTTCGACCGTATCCCAAACTACAAGTGAGCTTCTCCCTCTGCAAACAAATGCCATCTCACTACCCTCACAGCCTTGTTAATCACGACCATATGTTTTTGTCAGATCACTATTCGCAATTAATAAACCGTACACAACTTTAATTCCTTTATTAATTTTACAACAAATTTGAATAGTTATTGATAGAAAAAGTTTTCTAATTACATTCAGACCGAAAACAGTACAAAAGAATAGCATTTGTTGTAACACCTGTTACTCAGAAGCTTTAAAATATTTTAACCCTCCCACTACCTTTTTAAGTAATGCATATAATAAATAAAATAATAATAAAATTATCAATTTCAAAACGTAATGCAAATTCTCTTTTCTTTAACAAAATAAAATATAACTAAACACTCTTTAAAAAAAAGTACATATAATAAAAATATAGAATTTTAAGTATGAATTAGCGTGGGGTCTATAGATTTCTTGTCTAGTGTTTTTTCGCCCTCAAAATGAGTAACGTTTTTTTCAAACTCAAAAAAATAACACGCTCAAGCTCTGTTAGTGTTCCGCCGATCGAAAATCAGACAAGAGTTCACTGATTATAAATTTAATGAAGAATATTTTTTGTTATGAAACATTTGTCGCTAGGACCAACCGTATCGATAGCTCCTACATTGGATTTCGCTCCTAAATCCTCTGCTGGTGTTGCTCGGATCGAAAATTGACTGACAGTTTTCTTATCAGAACCAGTATCGACTGCTTTTATATCGATAAAAACCAGCTGAGTGTAGATAAACATACCCATGATCTAATTGTTTTTCGCAGTCCTGTCAATTAAAAATTGAGTTTTTTAATTTTATATTTACCTATTTAAACAAATAAAATAAACATTTAACTTGTGTGTCTACTATTTTTATATTTACCAATTATATTGTTATATTTACTCATTCACTATCACTCCTGTTAAATTCTTTTCAATTTTAATTCAATAGTTTACATTGAATTCAGTGTTGTCTTGGCTTCAGTGCCTTCAGATATTAATTCAGTTATCTGTCCTCAATATCTCAGTAACTCTGTATCTACTCATTAAGTATTAACTCCTTTAAGTATTAACTCATTAACTTGTCCTCATTATCTCAACAACTTAGTATCTACATTTTTTATGTTAACCAATTATTTTGTTGAAATTACTCATTAGCTTTTAAGTAACTATCACTCATTTTAATTTATTCTCATTTTAACCTCAATTCAATAGTCTTTATTGTCCTTATCGCCTTTAGATATTGCCTTTATGTTACTATTCTTACTCTTATACATTTATTTATTTATCATTTTATGTTTATTTATTTTTTCTCACTCATTCCTATGTTTTGTGGTGTATGTTTATTCATATATTTTTACAATGTATTCATACCTTTTTGCTTGTTTTCTTTTCTTCTAGCCCTGATGAAGACTTGCAATGCAAGTCGAAACGTTGGCTTTAACAATTAAAATAAAATAAACATTTTATTTTGATCTGCTGAATAACTATGACTGCTTACCCTAACCATCTACATCTTCTATACATCACAGTCAACTATACCTTATGAATATAAACATTTAACTGTTCTGATCAGTTAATTTTTTTTTTAAGTTTAAAATATATAAAAAAAAAATATGTACCGAATTATTTTGGTTTTGGTGCGTTTCGACTATACTAAGATTAGACTAAAACCAGCCCCCCTCAGTGTTCTGTAACAATTACTTTAGAATATAATTATGTTATACTTCTTCCTAGAAAAAAAAAAAAAAAAAACCTCTTTAAGAGTTAAGAATCGCTAATGACATAAAAAGTCCCTCGAAAATCTTCAATAAACACCTATCAGTCCAGGAACCGGATTTAAAAGCAGGAATATAGAATTTCTTAAAAAATGATTTTTATGTATTCTAAAGTTCTGAATGACTATTTGAGTATTTTGATTACAAAATTTAAAAAATATATATTTTTTTTAATTTTCAAAAATAAGTTACATTTAATTTTCTTCGAAGTTTTTCTTGAATAAAATTTTTCAGCTGATGGTTGACGATCAATAAGTTGAAAACAAAGTTAGAAAAAAAATATACAAGTAATTGTTGTGTTTTTTCGAAGTAATTCTTATGTTTTGTGCGTTAACAAATTTACTGTAAAAAATACGCTATTATTTTGTTTCTTTTATTTGAAAAAACAACAACATTAAATACAAACTAATAAAGCAGAAACAGTAACGTATGTTATATACATTGGAATGATCTAAAAGTCCAAAAAATGTTAATTTTTTTTAACAAGTGCTAACGCCACTAGAACTGAAAGAAAGCATTTTATTGGCCTTTCCCAAAACGCTCGCTTCCTCCCCCTACTTTAGAAATATACATACTGCCAACAAAGACTCTTATATCACGTAAAATTACATTAAATTTCTTACAAGAGATTTTTCTTAGCTTATATATTCTCATAAGATGAGAGAAAGTAAAAAGAAAAAAATCACAAGAAGTACTTTCTGTTCACACCAGCTATCGTCCTAATGTTACTTTGAAAATCAAATATTTTCTGGGTTCTGAAGGTCGTGGATTCGAATCCCACCTCGTTGAAATTGATTTCGTGGCGGACCCACTAATAAATCTTGACCTTCCCACCATGGCTAGAATAGGTTGTTAACCTGTAGGATAGCCCGTCCTTCCTGCCCTAGTTGGAGTGCATAAGGGCGGTAAGCCCCAAATAAACAAACAAACAAAAATCAAAAATGTAATGTCTGCTTCATTCTTCTTTTCTTTTTTTTTTTTTCATTTGTTATTGAGAAAGTATTACAATGTGCCCACAAAGAGGGCAATAAGTAACATGAATAGATTTATGGATCCACTCACACAATAAGTATAATAAAAAATAAATAAGAATAAAAGTGAGAAAACAAAATAAAGACTGGTGCAATTTAATGTAGAATATTTTAATCAATTTACTATGTATTAATTTTTTCTCTTGCAAAATGCATAGTTTTATAGATAAATTTAAACAAAATTTTGCACATTTTAATGGGATCAGTCATAAAAAAATGACCGATTTCTTAGTCTTTCAACTTTGAATCGTAATTCCTCTGTTATATACATTCGGGAGTTAAGAATTGTGATAAGAAGTTCATGTCCGATCCCGTCTAGATCATTTAGTAAACACCATGCCCTCTATCCAGGCTCAGTATTTCTTTAGCTTTCCTTTGTTCACAATGATAGCAAAAGTACGAAATTCTTGTAATTTTGCTTCATTATTGGAAACAGGAGTTTTTAGCAGCTGAAGCCACTCGTTTAGTGGTTGAATTTGAGGATGTAGATTCTTTGAATGAAAGGACGGTGAGGATGTGGTTCCAAAAATTTAATGAAGGTGATTGGATCTTTGAAAGGAAATCAGGATCAGGGCGTGTTTCAGTAGTCACCCAGGACATTTCAGAACAACTGCAGAGAATGTACGATGTTTTGGAACATCGGTATCCAGGTGTAGTCAACAGGAAGCAAATCTTGTTCCAACAAGATAATGCCAGACCCCACACCTCTCGCCTTACAAAAGAAAAACTAGCTAATTTGGATGGAATGGAGCTTCGCCCTCACCCGGCATATAGTCCAGACCTAGCACCATCAGATCAAAACTACCACCTGTTCAGATCAATGGATCATTTCCTTCGTGGAGAAACATTCAACAACTTAAATGATATTGTAAATGGGGTTCGTGAGTTCTTCGATTCAAAACCAAAAGAGTGGTACCATCAAAGAATTCTAAAGCTGGCTTCTAGATGGCGTCAAACCATAAAGCACAATGGTTTTTATTTTGATTATCAAAAACCTTAGCAGAAGAAGAAAAATAAATTTTGATTTTTACCTATAAAACGGTCATTTTTTCGCACTCACCCCATTGAATAAAGTGCATACACCATATTAGAGTATTTCTTATTTTACTTTGTTCAGAATTTTTCTGTTTTGTACATTCTTTTTTTTTTTTTTATATATATATATATATATATATATATATATATATATATATATATATATATATATATATATATATACATAATGTAAGATTATTATTACCATGGCTATTATTATTATTAGTTTTATTATTATTATTATTATTATTATTATTATTAAAGGATTATTGTTATTGCGAAGAATGAAAAATGATATTCATTTTATCTTATTTTTAATTTTACACAACTTATTAACTGAAACTATTTCCTAGTTATTATGATGGATCCCTTACATGAAGATAAGCTTAATGAAACAATATACAACACTGGTTGACATTAATTTTAATCTTTTTCCAGGATTAAAAAGGCCCACGTCATCGTGAAGAATATAGAAGGCTTCTTAGTTACCTATTACCTATTTTGTGGTATGTGCTTGGTCATTGATGCAAGCACTCCTTTGTTTAGCGTCTTTTAGGAAAATTATCATCAGTATTCCGTAAATTTGAATTTTATATGCTTTCATTTTTAATTTGATATTTACGTTTTAGAAACCATATAATAAACTGTATATTTTATTTTTTACAGATAGATGAAGATTTTGCAATAAAAAAATTAACAAGAAACGATTACTTCCGAATTGGAAACCCAATGATTATAAGTATAGATCAAAATAAAGAAATACAAAACAATAGGGAAGTCCATTCGATATATTCCCTATTGGAGGGATAAATATCGTCTGATGACTGCAGTTAAAAACAGTATCATTATTTGAATCATTTAATGTAACAAGTATCCAAAGATTACATGAAAAATAAATACAAATTTTAAATTTATCCTTTTGTTAAGAATTATTAGTTCTCTTGTCCTATACACAGAAAAAAACAAACAACTAAAAACTTCTACTCTATATATAGGATTATAAGTTCAATATTTGGTAAGAAATTATAGTTTACCAACAGTTGTACAAGGAGGAAGTGTTGTCAGCTAATACGCTCAACCGACAGTTTTTTCCCCTAAAATTTAATGCTATTTTTGTGCGCCAGGAGAATTTCCAGACCCAGTCGATCTTTGATTTGTTTCGACAAAGGATGAACATGAAATGGAAAAGAGATAGTTTAGTTATAATTTAACTCGTATGTTAAAAAAGAAAAGAAAAAAACATAAAATAAACTGTACTTCTACAACCTATTGGGTACAGTACAGGTCAGAGACTCGAGTGAGTTGGTCAGCGCTCTCGTAACCAGAAGGTCGTGGATTCGAATCCCACCTAGGCAGGTTAAAATTGATTTCGTGATCCCACGTATAAACCTTCCCGCCCTGGCTAAAATAGGTTGGTAGCCTGTAGGATAACCCGTCCTTCCTGCCCTAGTTGGGGTACATAAGGACGTTGAGCCCCAAAAAACAAACAAACAAGTACTTAGTTAAGGATGTACGGTTTATGGGCCATCGGTTTTGAGAAGATTTGGCCGAAATCATCAGGTTTTTTCCTCCTGACCTATATCTAACCATTAAAGAACCATTGAATGAACCAGTTTTCCAAATTTTTGAAACAAGAAGGTGATTTAGTGTACTGCTCTGAGTCTGATCAAAGAGTTTGGTGTTGAATACAAAAAAGATGATTGGAGGCTGTTTATTGATTCTCCCAAAACTAGTTTAAAGCTGTTTTATTGCACAATAGTAACACTTATGCATCTATACCTGTTGGCCATTCTGTACATATGAAAGAGAGCTATGAAAGCCTAGAAATAGTGTTGAATAAAATTGGCTATTCGGCTCATGGTTGGATGATATGTGGTGACATGAAAGTAACATGCATGCTTCTTGGCCAGCAAGGTTGTTTTACCAAATTTCCATGTTTTTTGTGTGAATGAGACAGTAGAGCAAGGGATCAAGATTGGTGCAGAAAGAACTGGCCTGTGAGGGAGTCTTTAAAACCCGGCGAGAAGAACATTCTCAGCAAAAACCTTGTAGATCTTAGAAACATTCTGTTACCACTTCTACGTCTTAAGTTAGGCACCATTAATCATTAATTTTACCATATGCCGTACAGATTTTAAATTATATAAAAAAAGCAAATTTCTCAAAAACTATAGGTGATCCAAAAAAACTAAAACCAGATTTAGATTGAACACACAAACACCTATAAAAATCAGCTATTAAAGTATACAAAGTTTTCAGAAACATATTTTTTGTTGGCCTGTGTTCTAACATTTTGTGCAAGATAGGATTTTTAAGGTAAAAATTTCCCTATTTCTACTCTAAGATATGACAAAAAAAAAAAAATTGTTTTGATAAACTGTGTTAAAAATGCAAACAAATCACGAATAATATAGGGAAATTAGCTGCAAACCTTGAACTCAAAAATAGGCCTGACTGCTGCGAATTGTTCACCACCCTTAGCTTTTTAGTTAGGTTTGCTATAAAAGTGTGTTGTTCTAGCTTTTTTAAATTACAATTTTTATTTAACTTAAAACTTTTACTTGCAGTATAATACAAAATTACAATAATCAAATGTTAAATAATATACAATAAGCATGGCATGGGTTGGAATGAGGGAAAACGTAGCCAATACATACATACTCCTCACCTTACAACTAATTTAAAGTGTTATTCAAGGAGATTTCTCATCCAGCTCCTCTTTAGTCTCCGCCGGACAGTGAGGCTAAATGGCCAAAAAGCGAAAAAAATTCAAAACCTTTTGAACTTATGACCCTATCGATTTACAGTTAGTCTGATTCAATTCAGAATAGAAAATTACATTGGAAATTCACCCTGAAAAAAACTTGACATATGGAAAAGAGCAAGAAAAATAGAAAAAGAAAAAGAAAAAATGCATTGGGAAATCACCATTTTATAGTAATTTCTAAATTTTTTTATTATAGAGAATTTATTTATACACCAATTCCTTTAGAAAATGAAAAAGGGGTGAAAAAAACATTATTTTTTAGGTTATTGAAAAATAAATAAATAAATACAAATAAAACAAATAAAAATTATAGAAATTTAATCGGTACAATTATTAAACTTCTTCTTCTTCTTCTGCGATATTCCCGTAGATGGCCAGGTTGCAGCTATAATGGAAAGTCAGTGTGTAGAGTCATTTTCAGCAATTATTAAACTTAAAATAATAGATCATACTAACGTAAAAGTTATGTAATTTTCAAAATAAAAACTTATTTTATTATTTTTAAAAGTTATTACCTACTTTTTTTAAAAATAATTTTAACAAATTAGATTAACAACCCTAAGAATTCTGTACTAACTAGAATATCTTTTTATCTTGATTCGGGTCGCATAGTGGAAATATATAAATCAGATGATTCTAAAATCCTTTGAATAGTTAACATGTTCACACAAATTATAATAACAACCCAATGAATGAATTAAAATTTATAGCGATATTTTCTCCGATACATCCCGAAATTAATACAATTAACTCTTAACTTAACGCAGGGGGTAACGCATGTTTTCTAATCTGTCTTTAACTTTTTTATTCAGTTTACAAGGTTTTTAGTTTTCTAATGGTTTATGCTCCGCTATTATATGTTAACTTCCACATAAGTACAAAATGGTTATACAATACTTATCACTTAAATGATGTTGTACATGTTGTATAAAATTATATATTTTTTAATAATTGGTAAACAAAAATATCTAGATTTTCAGCTTTAAAAACGAAAAATCTTTATGGTTGAGGAAATAGGTTTTTATTCTTTGCGTGATTAATATTCAAAGAAAATATAAACTAATTCCCTTTATAAAATATTGGATTTTAGATTTTGTTTTCTACGTTTGTCGCACTTTGCATTATGCTATATGAGCATCTCTGCTGTTGCCATATATTGTCCTAGTATGTTAACGAGTCCATTTAAATTTTCATTAAATAGTTAGTAGTTCTCCCTAATGTGGTTCCTAACAATAAAGTTCAAACACTTAATTGATTCCGAAATTCGATGACGATGAAGTTTTTAAAATTTGCAGCATATGTATGAGATAATTTAAAATTCACTAATCAAGTGATCTACATTTTATTTTCTAATCACATGAAACTTAACACAATAATAACAAAAAGCTACACATAATATACAGCTGCTAAAAAAAATATATTTTCTTTCTTATTCAATCAGCCAACAGCTGACTTTAATAAAACAAAAGAATAACGGAAATAAAGTAAATAAAATGACCAATAATGCAAATAATTGACAGTAAAGGAACTGCATAAAAACACTGACTGCACTAAATTTCTATTGTATTCAAATGAAGTGCATGGCCCTTACATTACATAAATTAGAAGAAAAATAGATGCACAACGTTTCCACAATCAGAATTAGGAGAACACTGTTACAAGGATGACACTGGAAAAGGTAAGTGGGACGCTTTTTTACTATTGCAACGCTGATCACATTATATTACAGTAATGTATCGGTAAAAAAACTTTTCGAAAACTAAAACATCAAAACGCATTTTATTAACAAAAATCAATAAGAACCAAAAAAAAAAAAAAAATTAGTAAACAGCAAATTTATTTACTATCCAAAACGTACAATATATCGCTCATTTGCTGCAACAACGACATAACTAAAAAACAAGCTTTTGAGTTATGCCCAGCTTTCGACTGTATAATGAACCATTGACCTGTGAAGATTTAGTCGGTAAAACGTTATATTGAGCTTCAACTACTCACTAAGAGAGAGCAGGATATGTTCTGCTCTTAACCTTTTAAAATCCTACAAAATTATAGAGATAAGCATTTTTTTGATTTTGATGAAATTTGGTTTCTACATGTTTTTTGAGATCAGGAATCTGAAAATAAAATCAGTTTTTAGTTTAAAAATAATCTATTTCTATAATTATTTTAATTTTTAAATAAAAAAAACAATTATAGAATGCCGAAGTTTCGACTTACCTTCCACGTCTTCTTCACTTTCAATGAACAGTCTGGAGAGGAATCAATCGATTGTCTCCACTCCTGAGTTTCATCGATTGTCTCCTCCCTTTAGTTTCTTTTAATTGTCTGCTGACAAGGAAGAACTAAAGGGGCTACCCTGCAGAAGACCTCCAAGGCAGGTCGAAACTTCGGCACTCCATGAAAGTTTTTAACTCATTGTCAGATTTGTTGTTTTTTTCATTCACAATAAATATAAAAAAAAAAAAAAAAAAAAAAAAAAAAAAAAAAAAAAAAAAAAAAAAAAAAAAAAAAAAAAAAAAAAAAAAAAAAAAAAAAAAAAAAAAGGATGTGGTTAGAATCTAAATTATGAACGCATGGATGTTTGCAGTGTGCGGACAAAGAAAATCTAATTTCTATCCCAGAATACTTCGCCGGTCAGACCATCTTTGTCACCGGAGGGACAGGACTCATGGGGAAGGTGCTTGTCGAGAAGATCCTGAGGAGCTGCCCAGGAGTGGACAAGATCTACCTCCTGATAAGGCCCAAGAAGGGGGTAGCTATCCAAGAAAGGTGGAATCAACTAACCCAACTTCCAGTAAGATCAAAAAAAATTTATATTCTTATCGACCACTGTAGAGTTAATACTTTGCATAATTAGAAATAAAAAAATAAAATAAAAACAAAGTAACAGGATTCAAACTGTAATGTAAATAAAACATATAAATAAGTCCGTGGTGGCCGCGGGACTTGGGCTGTCAAGTATTTATGTATTTTCATTAATTATAGAGCCTAAATTTGAATCCGAACCAGGGGAGTGAAATTTATTTCCTTACGGACAAACGTAGGGATTTTCGTCCTTCCAATTCTGTAGCCTTTTCTCGATTTTCCCTGTAAGCATGAATATTGGAAAATTGAGGAATCAAGTTTTATTCTAAGGTTAAAAGTTAATTACGTAAAACATAAGTACCATGTGCCCTTAAGTAATAAACAACAAATGTTGCGTTAGAATATCAGCTAGGGTTGGGAATAGCGTTTGCTAGTCACTTACCTAAAAGAAATTCAAAGTCGCTTTTATCCATCCGCAGGTAGTTTTTGAAGTCTTGCGGTTCATTCATTTTTAATTGTTTAATCAAAGGCATATGACTCAGTTGTTGCCTCATAGCTATCCACGATTTTACCCACTTCTGGCGATTTCTCCTTTTCATTAAGATATGATACACTACACACATACCACCGACAAGGGCAGCAATTTGACGTGAGGTACCTAAATTCACCAGCGAACACATCCTTACCCAGGGAAACTAACACACTAGATCCGTGGTGGATTTCAGAAATCCGACGTACATGTTCGTAAATCTGGATCCGTGAGATTTGGTGTGTTTCGGTCCTAGATCCGACGGATTTGCCCCACACACAGGCAGATTACCGACGGATGTGGCTTGACGGTTTCAAACCTGACAAACCAGAACGGTTTGTTAAGGAGCAGGAGAGTTTAGATCCGTCGGATCCGATCCGTCACGGAGATCCATCGCAAATTTTCAACGATCGGAGGTAATGTTAAGGAGCACGAGAGATCAGATCCTTCAAAGAAATCCGTCCGATAGATCCGTTCTATAATATAAAATGCACGACCACGAATGTAGTGAGTAAATAATCAAAATAAAAATTAAATTCAAGAAAATATGCCAGTAGAGGACGTTGCTAAATGCTATTGCAATTCAAGCTAAGAAAGACAAAACATGGTAAAACTCTCCTACTACAAATTATTTTTCGCTTCAAAATTAAAAACAAAATCACTATAATATATATAGATAAATAATTTCTTGACTGTTACTATTAGATGTTTAGTAAGGTTCTTGAGGTTCAGTGAATAAATAAAAACAACTATTTTGTCAACGTTTCGAGACAATATTATTCTCAAAATCATGACCTGCATCTTAGTCGGAATGTCCTAGTATCTTTATAAACCGTGGGTTGTCCTGATGTCTTCATAAAATCCTCTTCTTCCACTATAGATGTTTTCTAGTATTGACTCGATATGTTAATATGGATAATCGAGCCCAACAGCAAAAAAACAGGTTACAGTAAAATTATATAAGTTATACAAGTTATTTTGAAACATAAAGTTAGATACAATATAAATATATAAAGGAGAAGTAGATAGGGTAGGCAGTCATAGATACTCAGCAGATCAAAATAAAATTATTTTAATTTCATTGTTAAAGTCAACGTTTTGACTTGCATTGCAAGTCTTTATCAGGGCTAGAAGAAAAGAAAACAAGCAAAAAGGTATGACTACATTGTAAAAATATATGAATAAACACACACCACAAAACATAGGAATGAGTGAGAAAAAATAAATAAACATAAAATGATAAATAAATAAATGTATAAGAGTAAGGATAATATTATAATATACAATATAAATATATAAAAACATGCGTTAGATTGTTTTACAAATCTGCCAGGATCTGAGGATTTTTTGAGGCCGAAGGACTTCTTGGACACTCTCCTTACCCACTTAGAATTATTTTTCGTCTTTAAGGATACTGTTTTAGGATGGCGGAAGGACATCTTTTGGCCGACATATATCTATTAGTTTTTGTCCTTAAGGTTTCTTTCTTCCTTCCCCCCCCCCAGATATAACTATATATAATTACAAAATATGAAGGAGTAAGAAACTACTTACAATGTTACTGGTGGATATTCTATTGGTATCTACTACAAAATTATAACAATTCTAGTACACAACTTACCTGAGGAATATTTTAAAAAATAGGTAAAGGTTGAGAGGGTTTATTTTTCCAAAACTGTTTGTCCAACGCATATTTTTTATATTTATATTGTAGCTAACTTTGTGTTTTGAAATAACTAGTATAACTTATATAATTTTAATGTAACCTGTTTTTTTCACAGTAGGGCATCATTATGAGAACTACACAGTTTCGAAACGTCGCCATTGCCGTGGCCTCAACTCGCAAATCCGAAATTCTTTTATTAAATACATAAATTATCATAATAAGTAAAAACATAAAAGGGAAACATTTGAGAAAGCCTACAAGATTCCAAGTAATACCTGACAGTTAATTAAATCAAACTAGATCAGCCCCATTCTGTGACCGACAACATCCAAGTGGGCGTAGACTAGGAATATTTAAATACTCTACAGCTGAGAACGGTGATGTTGGATAGATCTTAAAGAAAAAAAGGACTTAATCATATAAACAAGCGTCATTAAAATATTTACTAATCACTTAGGTATATTTTAATTTTTTTTTCAGTTATTTGAAAAACTTAGATCTGAAAGACAAGAGGCATTCAACAAGGTAGTCCTCATCCCGGGGAATATAAATGATGAAGATATCAACATCTCAGCAGAACACATAAAGGTAAGAAATAATAAAAATATTACAATATACACAGACAGGCAAACATTTCACCAAATTGAATTTTTTATTTTCTTGGGGTTTTTATAACAAATGTAAAAAAAGAAATAAAAGAGAAAATTTTTTTTGCAAAAGAGTAACAAAATTGTGTCTAATATATATTACAAGATGAAAGTAAAACATCTTAGAACGAAATAATCTCATTACCAACCATCCAAGTATTGAGTGATTTTCAGAAAAATCGCTAAATCCATTTTAGAAGGGACATGAGATATTAATGTAACTGTCAACTAAATAAATATTATTTTTTTTTTATTGTAGGAATATAATTTTATTATTTATATTGTTTGCAGCTAATAGAAGAAAATGTTACGATAGTATACCATGCGGCAGCTTTAATTCAGTTCACGGACAGCGTAACAGACGCGTTAATGCAGAATGTAAGAGGAACTTTGGGAATGATGGAAATTAGTAAAAATATAAAAAATTTAAAGGTGCGCAATTTAAATTCGATATTTCGATTTAAATGATAACTAATTATAGATTTATTTAAACCAAAATATTATTACAGGTATTCGTTTACGTATCTACTGCCTATTCCAACTTTAATACACCGTGTGAAAAGGTTACTGAGGAAGTCCACCCTTGCTGCCAGGATTGGAAAGTACTCCTGAAACTTTTGAAAACCGAGCCTAATGCACTCTACTCTCTTAGAGAAAAGTGTGATAACTTTAAATAATAATAGTAATGAAATTAAATTAAGATTTGGTTTGTTTAATTTAATATATTTATACTTCAGGCTCCTCTGCGGGCATCCGAACCCGTACACCTGGTCCAAATCGATTGCAGAGCAGATTGTTAACGATTACCAAAAATTGTTTCCAGTCATTATCGTAAGGCCTGGAGTGGGTGAGTGAAGATATATAGATAGGTGTGTGTGTGTGTGTGTGTGTGTGTGTGTGTGTGTGTGTGTGTGTGTGTTGTAAATTTAATACGATTTTTATCAATTTATTTTTCTACAAATACACATAACAATCAACCAAAATGATAAACAATAAGAAAGTAATATTGTATGATTCTGAGATTACAAGCCACTTAGACGAATCTGGTTAAAAAAAAATTCTGATGAAATAAAAATCCTTAGCCAGAATTAGAATTATGTTCCTATTTCACAAATTTGAGCATATAAGGTAAATGACAACTGTCACGGCGATGACAACTATATGTACTTAACATATATACATATATCAAAATTCTACTTTGCCGACCTTTCGAAAATATTTCCACAACTCTGTTATATAATCGGGTTATAGGTCCTATGTACATCTTATGTTAAGCAATGTTTGCTTTCTTATTTTTTTTTATTAAAGTTTCGATTCCTCACTCAAATGGGATCCTTTTCAGAATAGGAATAGGACCCCGAAACCCCAGGCCAGTAAGCCCACCGACTCGTTCTCGCCAGCTCAGATACCATGGCACTGAGTTTCCAGGTGCCAATCTTATTCTGAAGAGGATCCCGTTAAAGTAGGAGATCCCGTTAAAGAGGATCCCGTTAAAGTAGGAGATCGAAAAGTTAATAAAAAAATAAGAAAGCGAAAAACTGTTCAAAATAAGGTGCAAATAGGACCTATTACCCTATATATATAATGTTTAGTAAGGTTCCTAAGGTTAAGTCAATAAATAAAAACAACTATTTTGGCGACGTTTCGAGACTATATTGTTCTCATAATCATGCCCTGCATCTTAGTCGGAATGTCCTAGTATTCTTCACACTTGCTAGTTTTCTTTTGGATTTCTAGAGTTCCTTCATCACTGTAATTGCTGGATTCTATGAAGATATAGAGACGGAGCCTTGATATCTTTATAAAATCCCATTCTTCCACTATATATATTTTCCAGTGTTGACTCTATATGTTAATATGGATAAATTTCTTGACTATTACTATTAAATGTTTAGAAAGGTTCTTAAGGTTCAGTCACCAAGATGCAGGGCATCATTATGAGAACAATATAGTCTCGAAACGACACCAACGTCAAAATATAGTAATCTGTCGATAATCAACAGTGAAGAAAGTAAATATTGAAACAAATATTCAGTTTAAATTGTTCTTTGATTAATTTTTTTAGATCTTGTGAAAAAACGTATATGACTACGTTATTTCTTTATTTACCTTTTTTTTTTCTAGTCATCGCAACGCATAATGACCCAATACCTGCCTGGAGCGACGGAACAACCGGCTTTTTCTCATTGTGCTCGCTAGTAGGTCTGGGTATACTAAGAGTAGTCCATGGAACTAAAAAATTATGCCCTATAGATGTGATACCAGTCGATACATCTATAAAGGCATTTCTCATCGCACCTTGGAAACTCCATATAACGTAAGGAATCTACAATATCATACATATTATATCATTCTAAGTAAATTCAGAAGAAAAAAACAACTAACTATTATAACTTAGGTACAATAAGTTAAATGTGACACAGCGTTTCTGATTTGGGTTTTCATATCTATTACAGATCGTAAAGTAAATACTTAAAAAAAAATAAAACCTGATTCGAGCGCTTAGAGGCAACTATTATTTATTCGACGTTTTTCAATGTAAACATTCTTTTTTACTTTCTTTGAAATAGGGACTGCCTTTTCATCCAGTCACTACTAAACTTTTAAAGATTTATCTTAAAATGGTAAGTGCTGAAATTCAAATTCGGTCAATTTTATTATATAAATTTAAACTTGGCTTAAAATAAAGGTAGGGTAAAGGCACCAGTAATAGACACTGAGCCAGTAGTAGACACTTGTAACTTCAACCAGAAAAAAATAAGAGCTAATACCATCAGAACGATTTGAATTTGGTCCCATTTTAAACTTTAGCTTCTACTGTGCTGCCACTATAAAGCAGTAGCAGATTATGTGTAGCAGTGGAAACGTTAGGGCAGTTTTTAATTAGCAGTGTCATAAAGGCTCTTCCCTTAACCACACTAGATTAGTTGGATTTTCATCAATTATTCTTTTATCGTTACAATTCTTTATTACAAATTTTGTTTCTAAAGATAGTGAACACAATAAACTCACTAAAGAACGTATTTTTATGGTAAAATTTGTTGGAATGAGCCCAAAAACGACCTGTCTACTACTGGGACACTGAGTTTCTCACTTGTTCCAGTAGTAGACAAAAGTGTCTACTACTAGAAAATTCTATGCTGTACCAAGAAAATAAACCAGACTCAACTTAAAATATAATACTAATAATTAACTTAAATATATGTGATGTAGTCATAGTTTATAATAAAAGAAAAATATACGAAAAAAAACTTTCAACAATAAATATATTTGGTAAGTGAAGAGTCAACTACTGGTGCGTTTCTGTGTCTAATATTAGTGAAGAAATATTTTTTTCAAAAACTGTCTACAAACAATCTTAACCTCAATAATAGAGTTATTTTAAAAATAATTTATGTCCAATAAGAGTGCTATTGGGCATAAAAAGGGAAAAAACGGAACTTGAGGCGAATTTATTGAACTACAACTAAAATTACTGCACGAGTCTCACAATAGTGTCTACTACTGGTGCCTTTACCCTACTTGAAATCTTGCAACATGGTGGGATAAAGTTCATAGTTGTAGTAATCTCTATTACTTTATTTAATTTAATAAATAAAGTTATTGTATAGTTATTGGTTCATTGAATTTTTTAATTACCCTTAGAGCTTTTTTAAACTACCTGATGCATAACCTATCACGGAAACAGAACTGCAGTTGGACTGTATTCAAAAAATCGTCTTTTATCGCAAGTCCAAACTTCATAACATTCTGAGTAACTAATTAAGACTACACAAAATTAGCAATCCCGGTTACCTTCCTGCGTTAGCTTAAGTACAAGTTAACTTCTATTAGACCAGTCCATTTATACAAAAGGAAGTCTGTCCAATGGAACCGAAAAACGCAACCTGACTGGTTTCGTTCCGAGTTCGAGAGGCCTATTAATTTTTTTCGTATTCGGCGGCTTCGGTTATTAGGATTTGAGGGGGACATTTTTTTTTATAATATTGGTATAAATATATTGGTTAATAGGCTCAATGTTTTTGCAGAAAATGTCCTACAGGAATATCAGTGTGGTTTCCGTAAAGGAAGAGGAATGGTTGATCAGATTTTCGTTATGAGGCAGATAATGGAAAAATGTTGGGAGTTTAACACTGACCTCCATATACAATTGTAGATTACTGCCGTGCCTTTGATAGTGTTGTTAGGAATATAATGTTAAATATACTACGGGAATTTAATATTCCCAACAAACTAGTTCCTCTCAAACAAATATCTATGAAAGGTAGCAATGCTAAAGTGTATATTAATGGCCACCTCTGTCGCACTTTTCCAGTTGCAGCTGGAGTTAGACAAGAGGAAGCTTTATCTGTTACATTACTTAATCTTGCGCTGAACAGTGTGGTAAAAAAGCTGAATATCAATAGAGATATACTGTATACGTCTAATCAACTTTGCGCATAAGCGCATGATATTTGTTTGGTATCCAGGAGCAAGCAAGCCTTGCTAAGCGTGTTTAGTTTGTTCAAGGCTGAAGGCGAGGTAGTTGGTTTGAAAATAAATGAGGCTAAAATCCAATATACATACATCAGTCCAAACAATAATTCAAGAATTAGAGAAAATCTAATCGCAGACGGATACTCCTATAAAAATGTGAAAACATTTACCTATCTTGGTGCTGAGCTCAACTGTGAAAATAAGATATCGACAGAGGTGCAAAAACGGATTATGGCAGGTAACAGAGCCTATTTAGCGAAAATCAAGTCTTTCCGATCATCACTCTTGTCACGAATAACGAAGTAAGGTTATACAAAACCTTAATAAGGCCTATCGTGACATATTCTGCCGAAACATGGACCCTGTGTACCTCCACAATAAATGCTCTATGAATTTTCGAAAGAAAGTTCTTAGGAAAATATATGGACCTGTGATGGTTGAGGGTGAGTGGAGGATTCGGAAAAACCGAGAGTTAATGAAATGTACGGTTCCTGTGGCATAGTTCAGTTTATAAAAGCGAGAAAAATTGAATGGTTGGGAGGAACTGGAAATTGAGGGCATTGAGTAGAGAGGACTGGTGTCGTATTGTTGTGGGAGCCAAGGACCGTCCGGTGCTTTAGAGCTAAAGAAGCAAGTATTTTTTTTTAATAACAAAATATTTTTAGTTTACTAAATGGTAGTTGTTAAGAGCAGTTTACCAGGTTCGGAAAATGAATTGAGAGACCGAAAATAAAGTACTGCGTATAATATTTGACCCAAAAAAGGATGAAGAAACCGGAGAATTCAGAAGGCTAGGATGAGGTATTCCATCCTTACCGAAGGTAACGCTTACTGACTGATCTTAAAATATATATCCCTGCACAATTAAAATATATGTATTTAAAAATGTTTTAGCATGTTTCAATATGATTGAATTATTTCATTATGTCAACTACACTTTTTTTTTTTTTTTTTTCCAGTGGACCTCAGAAAAAAACCGAGGTGTACACATGCACAACGGCTAGCGAAGACATTATATATTACGAAGACATGTTGTATGTTATTCCGTGGTTTCTTGAAAAATTTCCTTCCAAGAAAATTATATGGCCTCCTAGCTGCCACTACATACAGAATTCGTTTTTATATAATATTGCCTTCTTTATAATACAAGTGATCCCAGGGGCGATTCTGGATCTCATACTAACATTGAGAAAGGAAAAACCAATGTACGTAATAAAATTACATTTGTAGACTTTGCATTTACTAATATAAAATAACAATGCACTTATTATTTATTATTTATTATCATTTACTAATAATGCACTTGAGGGGCCGCATCTTGTCTCAGTATCAAGCAAGCCAAGTCTCTACTATCATGTACAACTGTTACAGCTGACCTCGGATTTTTTCATTCACATTAGCTTTTGGAGTAAATCCAATGTTACGTACAATAAAAAGCAGAATGTATGCTGATTCTTGTGATGCTATTACTATTGTTAACGGTTGAACACAGCAGTTGTTATAGCATTTAGAAATTGTTGATGAAATCTCAACTTCAAAATTTTAACCTCCTCGAAAAGGGTAAAACAATCAATATTTTTGTATTTTTATAAAATTTCACATATACGGGTTTAATGGTGCACTGAATCGAGATCGAGGTCAATTGTTCATGAAAAAAATTTTCCACTGATTTACAGCGGATTTCCTTGGAATTTTGTCATTTTTTTTGGAGTTTTTGAGAACCCTAAAGCCGGGCAGTGTCCTGAGCATAACGAAAGTATTTTTATTTAAAATATCATACATTGCAATTAAACGTGAAAGAATCATTTCTCTATCTTGACTGAGAGATGAGAAAAAAAATGAAACGTGATTTTCATATTTTTTTTTCCTCGGCTCCTAATGCTCATTGATGGCTGTAACTCTAGTTTTGCACTATTATAGGTCCCTACTACCCACACAAGAATCGGCAAAAGTTACAACTCCAAACGTCCCCTTGTTAGTATAAATTTATTAGTAGATTTTTTTTTTTTTTTTTTTTTTTTTTTTTTTTTGTATCTTCGGAAAATCAATTATTTGCTGCTCTTCCAATCATAATTTACTATATAAATAAACTGGAAGGTTTTCTTTTTAACTGATTATTTCGTAATGATGACATGGGCTGAGAGATGTCCTTCTGAACCTTATCATCAAATGAGCCCATCCTCCAAAATCTAATCCTTCACAACCTCCTCACAGCTTTTTTCATCAAGACCATATATTTTGTTAGATCACTACTTAAATTTAATTAGGAATGTGTCGACTTTCGATTCAATCGACTTTTAAGGAAACAATAGTTATCGAGAAATTAACCGTAACCATAACCATAGCAATAACCGTAACCGTAGCAATAACCCTACTCGTAGCAATAACCATAACCGTAGCAATAACCATAACAATAACCATAACCGTAGCAATAACCATAACCGTAAACATAACAATAACCGTAACCGTAGCAATAACCATAACCGTAGCCATAGCAATAACCGTAACCGTAGCAAACACCATAACCGTAGCAATAACCATAACCATAACCGTAGCAAACACCATAACCGTAGCAATAACCATAACCGTAGCAAACACCGTTTTGTTAGATCACTACTTAAATTTAATTAGGAATGTGTCGACTTTCGATTCCATCGACTTTTGAGGAAACAATAGTTATCGAGAAATTAACCGTAACCATAACCATAGCAATAACCGTAACCGTAGCAATAACCATACCCGTAGCAATAACCATAACCGTAGCAATAACCATACCGTAGCAATAACTGAAAACGCAGCAATAACCATAACCGTAGCAATAACCATAACCGTAACCATAGCAATAACCGTAACCGTAGCAATAAACATATCCTTAGCAATAACCGTAACCGTAGCAATATCCATAACCATAGCAATAACCATAACCGTAGCAATAACCATAACCGTAAACATAACAATAACCGTAACCGTAGCAATATCCATAACCATAGCAATAACCATAACCGTAGCAATAACCATAACCGTAAACATAACAATAACCGTAACCGTAGCAATAACTATAACCGTAGCCATAGCAATAACCGTAACCGTAGCAAACACCATAACCGTAGCAATAACCATAACCGTAGCAAACACCATAACCGTAGCAATAACCGTAACCAGAACCGTAGCAATAACCGTAACTGTAGAATAACCATAACCGTAACCGTACCAATAACCGTAACCATAACCGTAGCAATAACCATAGGAATAACCGTAACCATAGCAATAATCGTAACCGTAGAATAATCATAACCGTAACCGTAGCAATAACCGTACCCGTAGCAATAACCGTAACCGTAGCAATAACCGTAACCGTAGCAATAACCGTAACCGTAGCAATAACCATAACCGTAGCAATAACCATAACAGTAGCAAAAACCATAACCATAACCGTAGCACTAACCGTAACCATAACCGTAGCAATAACCATAACCGTAGCAATAACCATAACCGTAAAAATAACCATAACAATAAACATACCCGTAGCAATAACCATAACTGTAACCATAGCAATAACCATAACCATAGCAATAACCATAACCGTAACCATAGCAATAACCATAACCATAGCAATAACCATAAGTCGATTCCTAGGAACTGATCGATTCTGTTAGCGATAGTTTTGTAATATATAAGTATATAGCTATAATACATAAATCGATTCTTCGCCCTAACGATACAGAAATGTATTGGGTTGTTTCACATGAAATGTCCGATTTTATAATATTTGAAATACATAGAGGATTTTGCGAGTCTCTGTTGTTGAAAAAGCTCGATACATGGGTACCTCACGATCTCACTGAGCTACAGCAATTGAAACGTCTTGAGACCTGCGTTTCGTTGCTGGCTAGGCAAAAAACCGACCCTTTCCTTGAACGAATAATAACTTGCGACGAAAAATGGATTGCTTATGACAATCAGCGTCGGTCAGGGCAGTGGTTAGACATCGACGAAAGCCCAGGACAAATGCCAAAACCAAATTTGCACCCGAAAAAATTGATGGTTACAGTATGGTGGTCCATGGCTGGAATCATACATTATTCCTTTTTGCCTAGAGGTGAGACCATTACCTCTACAACCTACTGCAATGAAATTGGCCAAATGCACGAAAAATTATTGAAAAAACAATTTGGATTGGTAAATCGGAAGGGCCCTATACTCCTACACGACAACGCTAGACCCCACGTTTCAAAACTTACCATGCATAAATTGAAAGAGCTGGGGTACGAAGTTCTTCCGCACCCACCATATTCTCCCGACTTGTCTCCAACAGATTATCAACTTTTCAGGAATCTAGACAACTTCTGCAGAGGAAAAATTTTTGCAAATGATGCTGATATCAAAAGTGCGTTTTCAGATTTTGTTTCACTTCAAAGCTCTGAGTTTTTCAAATCCGGGATAAAAAAGTTGTTGTCACGTTGGGAAAAATGTATAGAAAAAGAAGGTAAATACTTCGAATAAAATTATATTGTTTTCATATTGTATTTTTACTAAAATCCCTATACCTTGAAAACGGACATTTCATGTGAAACAACCCAATAAGATAATTTATATAAATACCTTCACATCTCATAATAACAGAAATTTTTCACCAACTAGATCAACACTGCTCTATACAGAATAACATTCTTTTGAAAAAATAAACATTGCTACTGCAAGTCATACGTGTATATATATTTTTTTAAATTACTGAAATTTATTGTTTCCAGATTTACAACATTGAACAAAAAAATTGTAAATAGATATCGAGTAGGCGGATTCATCAGGACAACGAAAGTGGTATTTCCTAACCAACGTTTTAAAGAACTAACAACACATCTGAAAGAAGAAGACATGAAAGATTTCGGTTTCACGATTAAGTATTCGGGTGAAACGAGGCAAGAGCTATTGAAGAATCAAGTGATCGCCTTTTTCAAATACTATCTTAAAGAAGATATGTGTGAAGAGAATTTGAAGAAGAACAAAAAACGATATGAGAGGTACACTTTTATACTGTATAATACACAAGTTTATATCAATATTACTAATAGTCATAATTCTACTTTAAAATTTTATTTTTTACAGTTTCGTAATTATTCCACCGGATGAGAATTATGTAATGTGATAACTTATTTTCATTATTACGGCAAATATAATAAATATTATTTTGTTTTCAAATAGATATATCGTCATCCCAGAATTATCTTGTTCTAAGTCCATTTTTAGAGTATATAGAGTTATATACATCAAAAATTTAGAAAATAAATTCTTGTTCTATATCAATTTAAATAACAGTATTATCATAGCCCATAATCGAGTATTCAGTAAATAAATGTTGTATAACCCAAGTTTTGTGTCTACTTTAATGAATTATCTCGTTCTGTTGATAGCTTGAGCAATATTGTGTTCTATAGACCGTTCATTTTGTTCTATGTCCATAAAATAAACCGGAAACAACTCCAAAGTCAAGGAAGACAAAACTGAAAGAGATATAATAAATTATATAATCACACTTTATATACATTTGCTTATTATTTTTTTTTTTTTTTTACTTCTTTATTACTTTTTTTGTAAAAATAAAATTTATATAAAATAAAAGAGCTTTATTACAATACACTGTCCTAATTATTAAACAGAAATTATTAAAAAGAAATTAGTTCAAAGGGAAATAGAACAATTTATTGATCTAAAAATGTTCTATGTCTAGTGTTTTTTTCAAGGGTTATACAAAAATAGCCATCAGTCAAATCAATGCAATCAGGATGCAAGTTTAATGTAGTAAAATATTATCTTATATAATGGGAATATTTAACTGCAAATGCATTTACATATTATCCCAAAATAAAAAAGTACTTTAAAAAATAAACTTCAAGGGTTTTGGGATATGGCACAACATAATTCTGGGATGACGATATGAAGGCTAAGGGAAAAATTACCTAATCATAGCTACTTGCCAATTAATTTCCTGCAGTCACCTAATTTAATAATGTTTAAATCTTTGAGTCAAACTATCATAAGTTCACTAAAAAATAACAGAAATATTCAATCGTTTTTAAATTAGGTGATTGATTCCAGAAAATTAGTTGCCCAATAGCTATTATTAAATTTTAATTATGATTAGGTAAATTTTTTCCTACTCTGCATATATCAATTTGAAAACATAATACTTTTTATGTATGCCCCAACTCTGGATATATGTTTTACGAAAATTTTTCTACGTTATTTTTTCTTATGCATTTTCCTTACTCTTTGGGTCTATATTAGCTAATAATTTAGTTATCCGTGCCTATGGGTCTAACTACGTCGGTTCATTGAGCCTTAAGTATTTACATACATAACACTCATTATATAACTCTAACATTAATTCCAATCAGAACGTGATATCATAGTCTGAGCTAATGAGTAGCAGGGCACATTTCATGGGTAACACCACTAAAAAACTAACTAAATTCCGCAGTTTTAGGGAAATTTAACGGCTTCTAGGGTATACCAGTGGGGAGTGAGGAATTTTCAAAAACTATTAAAAATTTATGTTTTAATAAATGTTTTGTGTTTTGCGCGTTAAAAGACCCCCTAAAAGTTCACAAAGCTTAACTAAATAAATCCGGGGCTTGATAACACTAAAAGATATAAAATAACTAGACCTATCTCATTTTTCAGAAAATTTAATGCTGATTAAGAAAATATCATCGTTTTTGTTTCTACGCCAAAAATAAGTAGAAAAAAACTGCCATTTTTCAGAAAAAAGTAAGATTTAAAAAATAAAAATAAAACAAATTCTATTTCCTCAACAGATTGAGATAGGAAACTCGTGCCTAAGCCATTCTACCCCGTTTAGCATGCAGTATTACCCATTTGTACTACACTATGTCTGGGACACCCTGTATAAGGAATTGTATTTGCTTACTCGAACAAACAATCGATAACTCGAAGTAAAATTTTTGACTGAACTTGGAGGCTCTATAAGTCGAATTTTCCTAGAACCATGAACATGTAGAAACCAGTCTATCTCAACCCTATCCTCGCTTATCCTCACCACTCCTGTTCATTTCGGGGACAAGACAGACATTTATTGTGTTAATTGTTTTTTTTATTAGCCATCGCTACCAGAGGTAGAGGCTGATATCTTGGCAGCCTTGCAAATAATTCAATCCTTATTGATACTGGTGAACAGAATGTTTTATTTGTACTAGTATCTCCGTTTTTGTTAATTTTTCTTAGAATAAGTTATTAAACATTAAAACATTAAGTAGTTTAAAATTAATTACCGTTATATACACACAAACATGTACATATAGGCAAAACATAAATAAATATTAATAATTAAATCATCATGTTAAATAATAAATTAAATAGCACGAATAAATATTTTTTGTAAACTCGATGTCTCGAAAAATCAATAACCCATAGTAAATTGTTCCATCCTTTAACTTCAACTTATCGAAATTTGACAGTATTATTATTGTTTATTATTATTGTTTATTTTATTTTTATTTTTTATTTTTTTTTTTTTTTCAGGATCAAAAAGGTTCACTTGATCGTGACTGAATTAGGAAGATTGTTGGTCGCTTATTATATGTTATATAGCGTATACTGGATCATCCAAAGCACCTCTAATGTACTAAACACCCGATAGAACATTACGCATAAATACTTTGTAAATTTTTTTTTTTTAAATTTAGAATTTTATTTGTAAGGTCTAACATTTATGAAACTATTGATGATGTATTGTACTTATTACAGACACGAGGATGATTTTTGAACAAAACATCAACAAGAAAAGACGACTTTCATCAAAATGGAACCCCAAGAATAAAATAAAATAATGTTTTTAAAAATAAATCATGAATCGATGGTTATTATGGAACTTTGTAAAGGCAAAATTATCTAATCAGAATAAATATCTTTAAATGTTTGCATATTGGTATATTGAAAATTATCAAAACTTGTTTCCTTATGTTTCTCCGTTTTAATCAATCCATTCTCAGTAACATTCCTAGTAGTAATGTAAGGTTGCTGATTTTATTTTCTTGGTACCGATACCTCAATTAAATTAAACGATTAAATTGAACGAATTATTCAAAAAAGAACGATAATTATTCAAGAAATAGTTAACAGCAAACAGCATTCACTATATATATATATATATATATATATATATATATATATATATATATATATATATATATATTAAATTATGAAATAATTCTTGGTTGATAATTATTTTATTTAAATATATTTTTTTATTTTTGAAGAGAAAAGATTTGACCCCGGTTGGGATTCGAACCCAAGTCTCCACCTCTCTAGTGTGGTGCCTTATCCACTAGGCCACCGAGCTCGTATCCGAACCAGGGAATCAAAAATAAAAAAATATATTTAAATAAAATAATTATCAACCAAGAATTATTTCATAATTTAATATATAGGACAGCTTGTCAATAGATCCAATTAAAAGTAATGTTCAAATTGAACATTCATCCCCGAATTGTACATCGCAATTGCGAGTGCCCGGGGGTATGGATCAAGTAAAGAGAAAGGATTTCCCTGGTTCGGATACGAGCTCGGTGGCCTAAGGCATGGATAAGGCACCACACTAGAGAGGTGGAGACTTGGGTTCGAATCCCAACCGGGGTCAAATCTTTTCTCTTCAAAAATAAAGATATATATATATATATATATATGTTAATGAAAATTGCCGGTGCGAATAACTCGCCTCGGCGCGGTAAAAATGGACTGTATAGACTTTAATCAAAGCGAGGTTCTGCAACTTTGGGGAGATGTTAGCGGGAAAATAATTCAACCAAAAAATACAGATAAGCGCACTCACCTGGTTGCGGTCGCCTGGTCGCTCTCGCGGGGCCCCTGAAATCCTCACAGACAGGCGAACGCTCCTTGTGGCCTGTAAAACTTGATTGAACTCTCCTCCTCTGCTATCACCACTCATTAAAATCAAAAGGAAAATTTTACTGGTTGTAGCACGAAAGGAAAACACTTTTAACATATAAAAGGTTCTCGGAAGGCTATGTGAGCCTTGAGCATGTAAACTAGGAAGACTATGAAGTCTTGGACAAAAGTAGGTGCATCCAGGGCAGAGTGCAGGAACAGAGTGACCGAGAATGGTCCTGAGGGGATTAAGATTGCGATTAGAACTCCCGCATATTAAACTTTGCGAGAGTTAATAGAGTCAACTGCCCTCTGGTTGGCAATAGGAAAACTAAGTAAAGGGCCGGTTAATGAGGGAAGTCGGTAGAGGGCGTCACTTGAACTAAATTACAATTTTCTCATTCCCCCTTAACACAAAAGCGCCGATCGGCGCGAACATACCGCCCACCAAAATTGGGATGTTGCCCAATTTTATTCCAAAAGTTATACAATGAAAATGGAGGGCGGCAGCAGCAAATTTATACAATAAAATAGGAGAAAAGAAAGCTCAGCTTGAGTAAGGAGAAAGATAAAAAAAAAAAGAAATAATAAAAATACTGTAACAAGAATGGGTGCACAATTACAATGTAAAGAAAATGGAATCAGCCCAACTGGGCAACAGTTATATAATGTAAAGAAAATAAAACATTACTACTGTGTAAACAATTATACAAGTAAAGAAAAAGAATCAGCCCAAATGAGCAACAATTATATAATGTAAAGAAAATAAAACAGTACTACTGTGTAAACAATTATACAAAGTAAAGAAAAAGAATCAGCCCAACTGAGCAACAATTATAAAAAATAAAAAACATAAATGGCACAGACGTCATTCCGGGAGCGGAATGAGCTTGTTGATCGGCCTAGTGAGAGTACCATTGGAGGTCTCAAGGATGGCCACTCGAGGTACACCGTCGAGCCCAGGCTTGAGTTCGGGGATGCGGGCTATAGGCCAGGAGAGAGGAGGGCTATTCACACCCTTGATCACAACAACATCGCCTTGCTTTATTGGTTTGGACACTGCGGTCCACTTAGTACGCTGCAGCAGCGAGTTTAAGTACTCCCTGGACCATCGTCGCCAAAAATGCTGCGAATACTGGGAAATGATCGTCCATCTAGACGTTAAATGATGATCCTCAGAAATAGGAATCTCGGCAACGGATAAAAGTGGAGCCCCAATGAGGAAGAGTCCCGGACTTAAGTAAGCAGCGGCATCCGCGGGGGCAGAAGAAGGCAATGAACAGATAGGACGGCTATTTAGAATAGCCTCGATCCGAGCGAAAAGAGTGGCATATTCTTCGAAAGTGAATAAAACTTCGGTGGATAACCGAGATAACAAAGGTTTTGCGGATTTGACTGCGGCTTCCCAAAGACCACCGAAATTGGGCGCTAAAGGAGGATTGAATACCCACTTATCTCTCGACTCGACAAGACATTCGAAATTTCCTCGTGATGAGCGCGGAGGAAAAGATGCACGTCTTTTAATTGCTTATTAGCTCCGACAAAATTACGACCCTGGTCAGATAGAATGGAATGCGGAAGACCGCGGCGTGTGCAACGAATCTATCTAGGGTAGTCAGGAAAACGGCAGTGGAAAGCTCAGAGGCAAATTCGAGGTGCACGGCCTTGGTGGCGGTACACACAAATACGCAGAAGTAACCCTTGGTAAGAGCAGTTTTACGAAGCCGCGACGCGCGAACCTGAAATGGCCCCGCGAAATCAATCCCGGTGTTGAAGAAAGGTCTGCTGGGCCGAACGCGGCACGAAGGCAGGTCAGCCATAATGGGTTGCACGGTAGGAGCACGGAAACGAAGGCATGTGGTACAACGGTGGATCACCTTCCTTAACAGCTGACGCAACGAGATGATCCAGTAACGGCTACACACGAGGGCCTGGCAAGTAGTGGGCCCAGCGTGTAGGGAGGAAATGTGAAAGTGCTTGCAGATTAACAGAGATAGATATGCGGACTTAGGAAGCAAAATTGGGTAACGGGAATCGTACTTTAAATTGGCGTTCTTAAGTCGGCCGCCCACCCTGAGAACACCCAGGCTGTCGATGAAAGGCGTCAGGTTGCAAAGCGACTTTGCCGGCTTTCCGGTACGAATTTTGAGTAGAGAATCCTGAAAATGCTCGGAAATAAGAGCTAAAGGCCGGGAGAGTGAGGAGCTGTTCAGTCCCTTGCTCACAACAACGTCGCCCAGTTTCTTGGTTCCACAACGGCGCTTGGAATTTGAAGTCCACTTATAACGTTGTGAATTATAATTAGGAACGGCGTTGTCAAGTATGCCGCCCACCCTGAGGACCTCCAGGCTACCGAGGAAAGGAGTACGGCAACAAGGCGGCTTTGCCGGCTTATCGGCACGGATATTAAGGAGAGACCCAGAAAAATATTTAAAGGTATGGTCATGTTCATTCGGGATGAGCGCGATGGGAGGAGACTTGAGATCCGGTAATGGCTTGGTGCCTAAGTCGGTGTCACGATAAGGAGGAGGCCAATGCTCCTGGCAATTGGTCAAAGAGGAGGGATCTTGAGTCCCTAAACAAAAAATTTTGGCTTGCGTGGGATGAGTAGGAGAAAGACTCCTAGAGTCAATATGGGCAAGATTAGTGACAGAAGAAACATCAGTAAACCCTACTGGGGAGAATTTGTCGAATATTGAAACTTTAGAGCGTACAGACCCTTTGATATCTAAAACTGGTGGTTTCAAAAAAGTAGATTCAATAGGATTCGAGACCGGAATTTTACTTGTTACTCTATCTTGGTTACCTTGTGAACATACTGGTTTCTTATTGTTTTTATTTTTAATAAGAAGGAATTTTGAACAATGTTGATTGGCTAAAGAATAGCGGCTATTTGAGGATGAGATGTAATTATCCTCTTCTGCAAGAGAAGCAAATGACCTTTCATCAGATGAATCACTGACAGTGGTATCAGCACCACCTGTTTTATCTACGTGATTAATTATTGAAACTCGATTTGAGTATAAAGAAGCATCTAGATTATTGATTTGCATGTCCTGGTGAACGTTATCACTGGTTAGTGCATGCCTACATGTATGGATGTCAATAGAAGGGTCAATGTTTTCTGGAATGTCAGAAACATTTGAGTCTTTATGGTCTGTACTCACGGATTGTTCAACTGGGAGTTTTTCAATATTTTCAGTTTCCGAAGATTTCCATGATTGATGATTGATAGGTGTTAAGGAGAAAGCACTTTGAGCCAAATGAATAGGGGTGGCAACCGGTATTGAGGTTATACTGGGTTGTTCTATTTCTAACTGAAATAATTTAGCCTTTATTTTACGCGCTATATCATTGAAGGCTATAGCTGGGGCTTGGGTATCTACTTGATTCTGTTTTGATAGGATAAAATTTAGGTCATTGATTTTTTCATTTACCGTTTCAAATTTAGCTTGAAGAGAGGGTAAATCCACGCAAAGAGCCTGAACATAAAAAATATCCTCAACAGAAGAAGCTTTTATTTGGGCCCAACTGCTAGTTATAACAGCAAACACTGTTTCCCTCCTTGCCAATAATTGTGTTTGCAAAATGATGTTTTTGTCTTCAGAAGGCATTTTGTAAAATATGGAATATATAAATAAACGGATAAAATAAAATTGTAATATGCAAAGCAGTAAGGGAAAGGAGAGAAAGTGGCTAAATTAATTAGACTAATTATTACGTTATTGTAACTGACGTTACAATAAGGCAATATGGCGGGAACTGTTACGAGACGCAGTAACGAGTACTTTACTAGAGAAGTGGGAGGTGGTGACGTCAGCGACCAGCTGATCAAATTAATGGAGACAAACTGGCTGATTATAGGGTTAGCTAAAAACCGGCAGAAACTGGCAATCACGTACTTTGAACGGAAGGTGGTCAAAAGTTCGTGATTTCTGGAAATTTGAAAATAATAACCAGTAAAATAAATCAAATTGAAAAATGAGCGGCCGATTAATCGCCCCAAAACTGCAAAAATTCTCGCTTCAATGCGGTACAATATATACGGCCCGGATCGGACCAAAAATGTTAATGAAAATTGCCGGTGCGAATAACTCGCCTCGGCGCGGTAAAAATGGACTGTATAGACTTTAATCAAAGCGAGGTTCTGCAACTTTGGGGAGATGTTAGCGGGAAAATAATTCAACCAAAAAATACAGATAAGCGCACTCACCTGGTTGCGGTCGCCTGGTCGCTCTCGCGGGGCCCCTGAAATCCTCACAGACAGGCGAACGCTCCTTGTGGCCTGTAAAACTTGATTGAACTCTCCTCCTCTGCTATCACCACTCATTAAAATCAAAAGGAAAATTTTACTGGTTGTAGCACGAAAGGAAAACACTTTTAACATATAAAAGGTTCTCGGAAGGCTATGTGAGCCTTGAGCATGTAAACTAGGAAGACTATGAAGTCTTGGACAAAAGTAGGTGCATCCAGGGCAGAGTGCAGGAACAGAGTGACCGAGAATGGTCCTGAGGGGATTAAGATTGCGATTAGAACTCCCGCATATTAAACTTTGCGAGAGTTAATAGAGTCAACTGCCCTCTGGTTGGCAATAGGAAAACTAAGTAAAGGGCCGGTTAATGAGGGAAGTCGGTAGAGGGCGTCACTTGAACTAAATTACAATTTTCTCATTCCCCCTTAACACAAAAGCGCCGATCGGCGCGAACAATATATATATATATATCTTATATTTGTTGATTGCTTTAAAGTATAAACTTTATGGCAACTGAGTTAGCCAATAACAATAATAATTACATAATAGTAAATAAACAATAAATACAAATAGAAGAAGAGTTTTACATGTTATATAATCAGTACTAACATAAAAAGCACTTCTTCATATTATAATAATTTATATGAACAAAAGACTTTTTTTTTTCTTACAAGCTATAATGATATATACAAACAAAGAAAAATAAAATGTAAATAAAAATAAAAACATACATTTTTACAATTTATAATAATTGATATTGATAGTCTAGGGTCACAGACGTTGTAGCATTTGCTATCTGCAACATGTAATATACAAGTTGACTTTGATTCGGGTAACGATAAAAAACTTTATTGATATTTATATAACTTCCTATTTAAGGAGATAAATATTACAAAGATTCGGGTTTAATTAATTACTCTAATCCTTAACTGCTAAATAACCTTCGTAAAATCCTCAGTGTTCCTTAATATGTCACAAACAACCTTATCCATAAAAATCTTAATGTTACAATCTCCCTATATTGGTACAATTTGACCTCAATATTTTCTTCAACGAAAAAGTTTAATCGTTTCCCATTTTTCTTTACGAATATCTTTCTATTGAGCTCCTAGACCTGTAAACATGGGCACTGATAGTCAATAATAGTTACTGAGATATCGAGCATACTCAAAATGATTATGTCTAGGGAGATAGGTGATGGTCTAGTTAGATAGAAAATGGACAATTTAAAACATAAAAATCAACATTATTAAAATACAAAATATATACTTTTGCCGTTAGATACTTATTATAGGATCGGATTATATGAGAAACCTGTCTATAGCATGTTCCTCATGTAAACTTCTTTGAGTGAAATTGTCTACAGTTATGAGTGAAATTTTCCTTCGTTTAACAATGTTTTTGCAACGAGGGAATGATTTCATTGTCTTCCCAGACCTAAAAACAGCCTCATTAGATGGTGATCCGTCAGTTGATTTTTATTTTCTTTCATAAAAAAACCCAATAATTCGGTAATTTTTTAAAAACATTTGTCAGTTTCAAGTGACAGACAGAGTAGGTGTGAAAATAAAGATTTAAGAATCCAAATGTAGGAAGTAAATGGAGCAGCAACGAGCTTCTCAAAGAGTGTCCTGTAAAAAAAAATAATAATAATAATAAAAAATAAAAAAAATTGCCGCCTGTGGTTCGTGTTAATCATCTTACATGCATTGTCTTGTAAACGCATTGGAGGGGGAGGGGGGGGGGGGGGGGCACCCCCAAACTCCCGCGTTATATCAGTTCAGATCAAGGATCAAAGCTAGGATATTGGGGACATGTTTTTATAATAGGTATATATTATACTCGTATAGGTTACGTAGATAACATAGTTCTTACTGGTGGGGTTGATATTAGTATTTCTTGATAATGAGTCACAAAAGAATATCACTATAATTAATAATAATAATAATTAACATTAGAATCAAATGTGACCTTCAAGCAGTAATAAAATATTAGAAATATTTATAATATTTTTATTTTTTTTCCATTTTACCTAAAAAAAATATTAGCCCCTATGGATTCTTCCTCTCTTCTCTCACTATCTCCTGAGTGCTGTTAAGCGTGGAGTAGCATCCTCTGACCATTTTGTCCAACGGTCCCTGTCCTGTGTAAGCCTTCTCATCTCCGACATGGTGCTTCCTCTAGCTGTGCCAATTCTCTCAATCAAGTCCGAATACATGCCTGCCTTGAGGTCGCCTTCCTCCCGGTTTTGCTTCTAATAGCCATTTGGCCTTACGGTCATCTCCCATTCTGTTAACATGACCAAACCATTTCAATTGTCTTTCCTTGATCGTATCCAGAGCGGATCTAACTCCTAGTTTATCTCGCACCTTTTCCTTCCTCATTTGGTCTCGCTTGGTTTTTCATAATATTTTCCGTAGGAATCTCATTTCCGCAGATACTATCCTGCTAGCATGGCGGTCCAAGAATGTCCAGCTTTCCGAGCCAAACCCCTATGGCTCATAAAGAAAAAGTTTTGATTCATTCTTTGTAATAATGACATTTCTTACTGCAACTGCACCAATGGTGCATGTTAAGAGAGTTTTGAGGAGAGCAGTGGTTTGGAGACTAACAGCATTATGAGTCACTATCTAGTAATGGGGGCTCGCTAAGGGGTTTTGAGCAAAGGGGTAACAATTAATATCATATGTTTAATTAATGAGTAACAGTAATATAATTATTACTAGAAGGGACAAATTATTACCCGTAAAAAAAAGTACTCTGTTAAAATAAAAACTGGAACTTTTCGTTTTATGTACCCTTAAAAAGATCGCACAGAAAATTTTCAGAATAAAGTAAAATGAAAAATCAGTGAAAAATGCCATCGATATTGGGAATCGACAAATCCCATTTCGTTTCAATTTCTTCTTAAAATCAACAAAGTTTATTTTCTGGGTACTTTCCTATTCCAATCTCTAAAAACCAAAACCCTACCTATATTTATAACTAAGGTCCAGATCCAGACCGATAGGGCATTTTACGTTTCATACAATTTAAAATGTAATTAAAACATTTTGTATTTACATATTTTGACAAAATTACGTATTTCAGTACTTTTTTTTTTACATATTTTTATCCATATTTAGCCAACAATGAAAATTGAAGAAAAAAAAAACTAAAGAAAAACAGAAGCAAAGTTTTTGTTTTTTTTATAAATTCGGTGAATCGTGGAAGGTGCCTGAACCGAAAAATTCAATTAGGTTTCCGAGAATGTATAAAAAACGTTTCGCCTACCAATATCCATTTTTCTATTCAGAATTCGTTTCATTTCATGTCGATACTTTGTTGTGTTATCATTTAGTTGAATCTGTTGCAATGCCCAAAATCAAATTAAATTCGAAAACTTTACTGGCGGAATGCATTAGCGAGTTGCCACGAAACTTTTCTTTTTATTCATGTTTTATTTTCTGATAGTTGTGGAAAAAAAGTGTCAACAAATCAACGATTTCTAGTAAATCAAGATATCTTAACACTTTTGACAAGGAAAATAAGGAAAAGAACAAGAATCTGAAACAAAGCTTTATTTCTTCTCTTTCGTCTTCCTCAACTAGTAAAGCGAATTTTAATACAGATTTGTGCCGTGCTTTGGTGAGAGGTGATATACCTATCAACAAACTAAACAATAAACATTTAAAATTATTTTTTGTAAACGTACATTGGCCAGACTATCACCGATGAAAGTACTATCAGAAAAATTACCTCTCGGACTTTTACACTGAATTCAAAAAATTCATAGACGAAACAATGGATGTTGAATCACGGTATGTGGTCAATGCTATTGTATTGCAATATGAAGAAAATGTTCAATGAAAAAACAAAACCAATACTTTTAAATATGGAAGTTTTAGAAAAATGTAACCACTCAACAATTGCCCAATTTTTTAATAATTCTATGAGTGTACTTTGGCCTTGGGGCGTGCAAAATAAAAACTTTTTTTTTTTCATTACTGACGCCGCTGCGCCGTGCATGATCTAGGCAGGAAAAGCTCTCGAAATTGTCTACCCAAAATTAATTCACGTGACATGTATTGCTCATGTTTTTCATAGAATTGCTGAGCATGTAAGAAGTGAGTTTCAAGAAGTAGATTCACTGATTTCAAATGTAAAATAAGTATTTTTAAAAGCGCCAAGTCGAGTCAGATTTTTAAAAGATCTTTACCCATCTTTAACATTACCACCCCAACCTATTTTTGCAAGATGGGGTACGCGGCTAGAAGCCGTAATTTACTACAGTGAAAATTTCAAAGAAATCAAGGATGTTTTATCGAAACTCCCCTATATAACGCCCTTTAAAAAATAACTTATTTTTACACATTTTACACAATCAATCATCCGCAACTATGTAAACAATTAAGTAAATACTTAGAATTATTTATTTCGTTTGTCTGTCGAGAATATATGCCATGATTACTCTGAAGCATTTAACTTGTACAATTAGGATTGATGAATTAAATGCCACTTCTATTGAGATTATTTTATTTGAAAACTAGTTTCGAATGCTAAACATTCATCTTCAGTTCTAAAACATACAATAAAATTTTCAACACATCAGTACTATGTTACATAGATTAAATATACTAAGGTTTTTAAAAAGATAAGACAAGAAATCAAGCATAGGCACTCACCTTCGAGGTAACTAAAACACTTCATTTAACTTGTGAATAATACGAACAGAAAATAAACCTGTAATTGTGCATTATTGTTATTCTTAGGGGACAGTAAGTCACAGAATAAAGTTTATTTTTCATTTCATTTCACAGTTTATTCTTTATTATTGTTTTAATTATTTCCATGATATTATCATGGAGAAAATTCAACTTTCTGATTTAGAAAGCAATTACTCAAAAATTGTTATTATTTTTAATTGTAAAAATATTGTTCAAAAATAATGATCAAAATTTGATTTTTATCATTTATGGTTAAAAATAAAAATCGATTTTAATAAAAATCATCAAATGATTTTAAAAATGCCAGATAAAATTCTTGATCGGATTTAATTTTTATTATTTTTTTTAAATTATCGATTTCAAACCCTGATCGTAACAATTATTTTATTGTTTTTCATAATTACAATAAAGTAATACAATCAGCTAATATTAATATTTCTAACATTATATTCCCACTTCAAGGTCACAATGGAGTCTAATGTGAATTATTATAATTATTATTAATATTATTAATTATAAGTTATTATTAAATGATTGTACATACTAATGTAAATATATAGCTATTCAAAAAACATGTACCATGTATTCTACCTTTGATTCTTGATCTAAACATAAAGGTAACCCGGGGGTCTGGGGATGTTACCCAGAAGTCATAAGACAATGCATGTACTAAGATAACCACAAATCACTGGCGGCAATGTTTATATATCAAAATGTGGTAGATATCAGCGCAAGAGGAGAAAAATGAGATTATTTCGTATTAAAGATAAATTAAAAAAATACTAAAATAAAATAAATAAATAAAATCAAATAAATAGATAAATAAAAATAATAATACAATGAGAACCTGAATTATCGAAAACAGCTTTAACAGGATTTAGTTGTAGCAATGCCGTCTGATCATTCCATCAGGTATCGATACAACAAACTTTTTTGTTGTTTTTCATGCACGTAATATCAAGTTATTATAATTATTCGAGAAGTATTACTGTATCCAAGAATGATGTATTTTACTTTTATTTATACTCTTTTTTATGAAATGAAACGATTACTTCGGATAGGTCTCATAAATGAACATAAATTTAATGAAACGATGATTTAAACAAACACTGGTAAACAATAATTTCATCTTCTCCAGGATTAAAAAAGCACATAGTATCATGAAGAATATAGGAAGTTTCATGGTTGCCTGTTACTTATTTAATAGTATATACTGGGTCCTTGTAGTACCACTACTATATTTGAATTCCAATAAAACCGTAAAGCAATGACGAAGAAGATTTCAAAACGAAGATATAAAGTTTGCAGCATATGTCTTCTTCTTCTTCTCTTGGCGCTACAGACCGAGGTGGTCCTTAGCCTGCTTCAACATCTGTTGCCACGTGACTCTGTCCTCCACCCAACGGACGCCAGCCTGTCTCATGTCCTCTTCCACCTCTTCCGTCTGGTGGCGAAGATTTTCCTTTTGTATACTTTTATCACCTGCCTGTCTTCATTCATTCGTTTGAGATGGCCATACCATTTCAGCCTGCTTATTCGTATAAAGCTTGACAGGGATAGATCATTGTAGATATCGTATACTTCTTTGTTTTTTCTACTTCGCCACGCTCCGTCCTCATACACTCTGCCAAACATTCCTCGCAGCACCCTCCTCTCGAACCTGTCAAATCTTTCGCATATTACCTTGTTCATCACCCAGCATTCACCGCCATAACTAACAACCGGCATGATTAGGGTTTTGTACATCCTGATCTTATTTTGGCGCGAGATCAAGCTGCTTCTTATTAGGTGGCGAAGGGCGTAGTAGGCCCTGTTTCCTGCCAGAATCCTTCTTTTGACCTCCTCTGTTTCATTGGCTTCGTTAGTCATTAATGAACCTAGATAGGGGAATGCTGGTACTATTTCTATGTTTTCCCCGCCCAGGTTGCAATAAGATGGATGTTGCTGCCTCTTTCTCTCTACTATCATGAGTTTAGTCTTTCCGGTATTTATTTCAAGGCCGGCTACTCCTGCCTCCTTTTTCAAGATAATATATACGTCTTCGAATGCCTGCCTGGTTCTTCCCAATATCACTACATCGTCCGCATAGGCCATTAATTGCACTGATTTATTGATAATTGGCTATTTTCCTCTATCCTTACTTTCATAATAACGTTATCAAGAACTAGGTTGAATATCAAAGGGGCCAGTGCATCTCCTTGTCTCAATCCATTTTTTATTTCTAAATTCTTTGATAATTCTCCGTTCACTCTTATTTGACAGTTGGTGTGCCTCATTGTCATCTTCGTTAAAACTATTAGTTTAGGAGGGACCTTTGCTTCTTTCATGGCCTTATATGCCACAGATCTGTATGTCGTGTCATATGCCGCTTTGAAATCAATAAACAATCGCCATGTAGCCACATTATACTCCCACATCTTTTCATCAATTTGCCTGAGTGTGAAGATTTGATCAGTGGTTGATCGATTCCTTCGGAAACCGCACTGGTATTCTCCAACCGCCCTTTCATAATATGGTACAAGTCGATTGTATAATAACGCCGCAAAGATTTTATAGGCAACATTCAGCAGCGTGATACCTCTATAGTTGCTGCATTTCGTTAAATCACCTTTCTTGGGAACCACTGTGATTATTCCACAGTTCCATTTTTCCGGTATGTATTCTTCCTCCCATATCCTTTCTATGAGCCTGTGCATCTCTCTCAGCATGTCAGGGCCCATGTGTTTGAAGAACTCGGCATTTATATTGTCCTTGCCTGGTGATTTATTCCTCTTCATTTTAACTATTCTTCTTCCACTTTTTCAAAAGTTGGAGGTATGTCTTCTTCCCATCCGTCTTCTGTTTAACTGCGTGGGATCACCGCTGCTCCATTATCGATGTCATTGTTATCAGTCAATAATTCCTGGAAGTGTTCCTCCCATCTCTCCAGAACCTCTTTATTAGAAGTCAGCTATTGGCCTTCTTTACTCTTTACCCAATTATTCGTAAGTACATATCCTTTCTTAATGGCTCCTATTTTCCTGTAAAATTTTCTACTTTCATTCTTATTGGCCATCTCCTCTACGTTCTTCAACTGCTTCTCCAATGCTTGTTTCTTCTTCTTCTTGATCAGCTTTTTCGCCTGTCGCCTTGTTTCACGTTACTCCTTTTCCTGCTGTCTTGTATGTCGCTGTAAGCACTTATGACGAGCAGATTTCCTTTTTTCGATGGCTTCCTTGCATTCATTATCGAACCATCCATTTCTTGCAGCATATGTATGAGATGATTTATCATTCATTGACCAAGTGATCTACATTTTATTTCTTATCAAATGGCACGTGTCACAAAAACAATTTTAAAAAATACACTTTACAAATATATCTGCAAAATAAATATATTTAATTTTCGATTTACATATTCAACAGCTGATTTCAATACAAATGGAATAAATAAATTCATAATATTTGTCAGCAATTTGTTTTGGGTCAGGTTGCCCTGACGAGATACATCTAAGGTTGTTAACCTTAAACCTTAAAGAGATAAGGATCAGGAGACTAAAATTCTACGGGCACGTGGTTAGGCAGAATTCCTGTATTCCGGAAAGGCTGAATAAAGCTATATTGCAAAAACTGTGGGGCTACCAGAGCTCACAAGGATACATCAAGCAGTTGAAAGAAGAATACAGAAAGAGGTTGCATGAGGTCACAGTTCTTGTGGGCAGGAGGAAGCTATGAGGGGGATTGCCTGGACGGAAGAAAGGAAACGAAGGCAATCAAAAATAATGAAGGAGAAATGAATTTTTTTTTTTTTTAAGGCATATTTTTTTTTATACATATTTTTTTAAATTTTACATTCTTACATTTTTTATACATATTTAAACACGTTGAGCAATTCAAATATCTAGGGTCTATTGTATCGAGGAAAAATGAGATTAAAGAAGAAATAAAGGCTAGGTTAAAAGCCGGAATGCTTGTTATTTCTCGGTCGCAAAATTTCTCAGTTCGCGCTTACTCTCCAAAAATTTAAAAATTAGGATATACAAAACTATTATACTACCAACAGTTCTCTACGGATGCGAAACATAGCCACTGACGTTAAGGGAGGAACAACACCTTAAAGGTTTCGAAAATAAAGTAATGCGTAGAATATTTGGCCCAAAAAAGGATGAAAAAACAGGAGAATTTAGAAGGCTTTACAATGAGGAACTGCGCGAGTTATATACGGTAAATATAGTTCAAGTAATAGCAGCGCGACGCTTAAAATGAACATGTAAAGTCGTTGGGTTTGATCGAATTCTGAAAAATGTAATCAGTTTTGAGCCGTCGGGTAAACGACCTAGGGGGAGGATTGCGTCAGGGCCGACCTGGGGGATTTGGGTTTTGGAGGAATGAATTGGAGGGAAGTGTGCGGTCGACGGTTGGTGTTGTCGGCATCGAACCTTTGGGTTCGCTAAGCCTTTATTTATTATTATCATTATTATTATACATATTTTGAAAGCGATTGACAGGTGTACCAGAATCATGGACCAGGCCTATGCTATTTTCTGAAGTTTAATTACTTTTGTTCTAAGATAAATCTAAAATGTAAAATCCGTAGCTTTAATCGTGTCATTACCGGAGCTTAAAATTTTGGTTACGGTTATATAGAGATATTCCGGGAGTCCGAAGACAATTTATAAGACAATGCAAGTACTAAGATAATCACAAATCACCGGTGGCAATGTTTGTATAACAAAATATGGAAGATATCAACAATAGCTGAGAAAAATAAGATTATTTCGTATGAAAGATAAATTTAAAAAATACTAAAATAAAAAAATAAATAAAATCAAGTAAATAGATAAATAAAAATAATAATAAAATGAGAACCTGAATTACCGAAAACAGTTTTAACAGGATTTAGTTGTAGCAATACCGTCTGATCATTCCATCAGGTACCGATACAACAAACTTTTTAGTTGTTTTTTATGCACGTAATATGAAGCTATTATTATTCGAGAAGTATTATAGCCCAGTCAATAAACACTTTGTAGGGTGAATGGAATATGCGATAATATTTTACTTCATAGCTTCGTTAAGAATAGTTGGAAGGTAAACATACTAAAAGTCCCCGCCCATGGGGGGTGAGCTAACGGTGGGGAAGAGGCGAGAAGTTCAGTTTTTTTGGTTTTTCGATAATATCTCAAAAACGATTGACTCTAGAAAAATATGCTACAAATCAAAATTAAAGCTCATTAAATTTCCTATAAAATTAATTGTAACGGTATTCAAAGAAATTCCGACGGTTTTCGAGATATACGTTATTAAAAAATCAATAATTTTAGAAATAAAAGAAATGTTTATCTTACTTTTTTGTTGTTTTTTATGCACATAATAGCAGGTTGTTATTATTATTATTCGAAAATTATTGAAATATCCAAGAATGATGTATACTTTTACTTCTATTTATACTCAATTTTGAATTGAAACTATTGCTTATTTCTTCGGATAGGTCTCATGCATGAACATAAATTTAATGAAACAATGATTTAAACAAACACTGGTAAACAATAATTTCATCTTCTCGAGGATTAAAAACGCGCACAGTATCGTGAACAATACAGGAGGTTTCTTAGATGCCTATTACCTATGTTTTGGTATATACTGGGTACTTAAGTAACCACTAGTAGTAACCACTTCCAATTCCATTAAAAACGTAGAGCAATGACGATGAAGATTTCAAGACGAATTTTACTGCAACTGCACCAATGGTGCATGTTAAGAGAGTTTTGAGGAGAGCAGTGGTTTGGAGAAAAACAACATTATGAGTCACTATCTAGTAATGGGGGCTCAATAAGGGGTTTTGAGCAAAGGGGTAACAATTAATATCATATGTTTAATTAATGAGTAACAGTAAAATAATTATTACTAGACGGGAGCATTGCAATCTGATCACTCCATCAGGTATCGATACAACCAACTTTTTTGTTGTTTTTCATGCACGTAATATCAAGTTATTATAATTATTCGAGAAGTATTACTATATCCAAGAATGATGTATTTTACTTTTATTTATTCTCTTTTTTATGAAATAAAACGATTACTTCGGATAGGTCTCATAAATGAACATAAATTTAATGAAACGATGATTTGAACAAACACTGGTAAACAATAATTTCATCTTCTCCAGGATTAAAAAAGCACATAGTATCATGAAGAATATAGGAAGTTTCATGGTTGCCTGTTACTTATTTAATAGTATATCCTGGGTCCTAGTAGTACCACTACTATATTTGAATTCCAATAAAACCGTAAAGCAATGACGAAGAAGATTTCAAGACGAAGATATAAAGTTTGCAGCATATGAGATGATTTATCATTCATTGACCAAGTGATCTACATTTTATTTCTTAACAAATGAATGCCGCGTGTCACAAAAACAATTTTAAAAAATACACATAAAATATCTGCTAAAAAAAATATATGCAATTTTCGATTTACATATTAAACAGCTGATTTCAATAAAATGAAAGAATAAATGAATAAAAGTAAACAATTGAAAGAATTTTATAAGCACGTGGACTCCCTAAAAATCCTATTGTATTCAAATAAAGCGCATTTTCCGTTCACAAAATAACATAAATTGGAAGTAAACTCGATGCACATTGTTTCCGCAGTCATAATTAGGACAACATTGTTACGAGGATGACTCTGGAAAAGGTAAGTGAGGTCCTTTAATACAATTCCAATATTGGTCATATTATCTTCTTCATGGTTCTATCATTCTTGAGGTGCCTAAGGAGTCCATCTTTAACACTTTAAGTTACAATCTATACTTCCTTCCACATTAATAACGAATAATCCTATCTAAATTATAAACTCATCAATGTTTGCAGTGTGCGGACAAAGAAAATCTAATGTCTATTCCTGAATACTTCGCCGGTCAGACCATCTTTGTCACCGGAGGGACAGGACTCATGGGGAAGGTGCTCATCGAGAAGATCCTGAGGAGCTGCCCAGGAGTGGACAAGATCTACCTCTTGATAAGGCCCAAGAAGGGGGTAGCCATCCAAGACAGGTGGAATCAACTAACCCAACTACCTGTAAGTTCGAAATAAATTGATATTCTACTCGATGATTGTGGAATTAATACTTTGTATGAATAAAAATTCATCGACTTCACAAGGTCGGGAGACCCTCCTAGGTACCCACACTTAATTGATGGAAAACCTAGCGGTTGACCGTGATATCCTGATCCTCCTTTCACAACAGGCCTTGTAACAGTACATCCTTACCTAAGCTACTGGGCCTTACAATTCCTCAGTGGTATTGCTAAATGACCACAATTAACCTTCATTAAAAAATTTACCTAACATTCATATATTTTTAATTTTTCAGTTATTTGAAAAACTTAGATCAGAAAGACCAGAGGCATTCGACAAGGTAGTCCTCATCCCGGGGAATATAAATGATGAAGATATCAACATCTCAGCAGAACACATAAAGGTAAGAAATGATAATTATATTTAATATATCGCTCATGGTCAAGAAAAACGTCCCAACTCAAAATATGACACTGTCCTTAACTCCCCGTACAAGTTACCTTTGTGAAGGTCAAGACACAATTGAAATGTGTCACTGTTCCTGCTTCCACCGTTTGCCATGGTAACTTTGGATAAATGACAAATAACACAATTTTGCGGGCGCCCGCTGAGATACCTTTATGAAACTTTTCCTGTTCCAAGGCAACCCAGAAACGATCATTATTCTGAAATAAAACGTAAAATGGTGTTTTTTGAGTTGTGTCACTTTTCTTGCCCATGAGCGATATGAAAAAATGAGGTGCAAAACTCGCTCGTTCCATTTTTTTGAAAAAAAGAGATGGCAGTGGATCCTAAAAGATATTTAATATCTTTTAAAATCCACTGCCATATCAATTTAATAAATTATAAATGAATTAATTTTAAATAAAAATAATAAATAAATAAAATTTAATAGTTTTGCACCTCACCTCCTCATACCTACATCAAACGGAGCATATTAAACACATTGAAGTATTACGATAATATAAATATCAATAGAAAAACAAAAACATATATATATATTTGGAAGGCATCTTTCAATATTTCGTCAGAAAAAAAAAATGTTACTGCTAACTGAATAAATCATTATTTTATAGCATAATCGCTAAGGTGATATTTCATTGTTTATATTGTATGCAGCTAATAGAAGAAAACGTCACGATGATATACCATGCAGCAGCTCTGATTCAGTTTACTGACAGCGTAACAGATGCACTGATACAAAATGTAAGAGGAACTTTAGGAATGTTGGAAATCAGTAAAAATATAAAAAATTTAAAGGTACTCGTACGTAATTTAAATTCGATATCTCGCATTAAATCATTACTAATTATAGATTAAATTTAAAACAAAATATTATTATAGGTATTCGTTTACGTATCTACTGCCTATTCCAACTTTAATATGCCCTGTGAAAAGGTTACTGAGGAAGTCCACCCTTGCAGCCAGGACTGGAAAGTACTCATGAAACTTTTGAAAACCGACCCTAATGCACTCTATTCTCTAAGGGAAAAGTATGATAACTTTAAATAATAAAAGTAATAAAATTAAATTAAGATTTGGTTTGTTTAATTTAATATATTTATACTTCAGGCTCCTCTGCGGGCATCCGAACCCGTACACCTGGTCCAAATCGATTGCAGAGCAGATTGTTAACGATTACCAACAATTTTTTCCAGTCATTATCGTAAGGCCTGGAGTGGGTGAGTGAAGATACATATATTTTTTTTCCCAACGTACATAGCGTAACTAAACGATAATTACTGTTTTGAAAAAAAAAAAAATTATTTCACATAAGTATTCCATTAAGAAATACATAGCTGTAGTGTATTGGTTAAAATGAAATACCTTTTTTTAATCATTGTTAAGTAACTCATGGAAACACATAGTATATGAAAATATTAATAAAAATAGACTCCAGTGAAACCTGGTCGAGTCCGGAACAGCATTAGTCAAAAATAGGATCTACTTGCCTGCCAATGAATGACTATTCTAAAATAGTTTATTAACCAAGAATGTGAGCCGCGATACTGGCTGAAGTTATTTTTTTTCTCACAAAGATTAAAACGTGGAGTCAGAAATATTAAGTTAATTATAAGAAACGGAATTTAAAAACAAAAATTAATAGCATAACTGACATGCTACTACCTAGATAATAAAAATAACTTTTGTTAAATTAAAATCAATAATTGTTATACTCAATACAATATATCAAATTGAAATATTAAATTACAATTAGAAGTAGAGATCATTTCAAAGTTTAATAACTTAATTGCTAACACATTTTTTTTAAAGCTTTTTATTAGAGTCTGGAACCAGGGACAGCTTTTCATAGTCCGTCTATTCTTACCTCCTACTTACTTCCTTATTATCCGCTCCTATCTCAGTAATAGAACCTTTAAAGTTAATCATAACTTATCCTATTATTTCCTCTTTATCCAAACTTTGTTTCTCAAGGAAGTATCCTAGGTCCTATCTTCTACACGGTTTAGCTGACATCACTACACATCCTAGTACTGTCCTCACAACGTATGCTGGTGACACATGTATGTTATCAATACATCATGATCCCTACATAGCATCCCAAATATTCCAATCTCATATCATAAACCATCAAGAATGTTGTCAAAACTAAAGAATTATTAAAATAAATCCAAATAAATCGAACCAAATAACCCGTTACCCTTCGTCATAAACCAACGACTTCCTGTCCGACTTCCTTTAATTATATTCCATTGCCCCCCCCCCGATCAAAAATTTAATAGACAAGATTATTTGCTTTACAATATTTGCCGCTAGGATCTATAGTTTAGAAGCTTTATTTGCTTGAAAGAAAAAGTCACGTTTAAAACATCTATTTTCTCTCTACTTTGTTTTTTTGGAATAATTATAGATTGTTAATTTAATTATTAATAATTAAAGTAATTTGATCCTTTTAATTATAAATATATATTGCGAAAAACAGGATAGGCATATCCACGATCTGTTGTTTTTTCCATTCAGAAAGAAATTTTTTTATTATTTTTTTTATTTTATTAATTTTTTTTTTTTTTTTTTTTGTAGTCTCGGCAACAGATGATGACCCAATACCTGCTTGGTCTGACGGGACAAATGCCGGTTTCACGATATGCTCACTCATCTACCTCGGTATACTAAGAGTAGCCCATGGAGGAACAGACGTTTGCCCCTTAGATGTGATATCAGTCGATACAGCTATAAAGGCCTTTCTCATCGCACCTTGGAAACTCCATACAACGTAAGGATTATATAATATATATTTCAACATAGAATATCATATTAAATGAATTCATAAATTAAAATCATTATCGAAACCAATGTATGAAAAATTATTATGACATCAAATACATTTTATGTCAATTTTGCGTCAATGCTTGAAAGACTAGAATGAACAAGAACCAATCAACGAAGTGAAAACATAGATGAATAGAGCTGCTTAAAGAGAACTCAGGACACAATTAAAAGAGAAAACTATGCTACGAATCAAAATTGAAGGTATTTTAAATTTCCTATAAAATTGTTTCTCTACATATTTTTCGAACTTTCGACGGTTTTCGAGATATACATTATTAAAAATCGCTAATCATCGATAAAAAAAATTATCTCACTTTTTGTCAACCATTTGCTTCAAGTACCAGAAACTAATTTAACTAATTAAAGTAAATTTAACGCTCTACAAATTTGATTCTATAATTGTTTTCTGAGAAATGGATGTGTAAGACACTAGAAGCAAAGGTTTGTCAAAAAGTGAGGTAAAAATGATTTGTTTTCAATAATCATCGATTTTTTATATAATAACGTATATCTCGGAAGCCGTCGGAACTTAGACAAATATGTATAGAATCAATTAATTGGGAATTTAATTAGCTTTAATTTTGATTGAAATATATTTTTTATTAGTCCACTGTTTGCGAGATACAATCGACAAAAATGGGACCTTCTCCGCTTCCCCCGACTGTAAGCTCATTCCCCAGGGGCTTTTAATATGTTTACCTTTTAATAACTTCTAACGGGGCTGTGAAGTCAAAAATAATCGGATGTACCCTGCAATATGTTCATTGACTGGGCTAACAGCTTTACTCCATTGCTCCGTTGAGCTCGTCATCTTCTAAAATAAACACGTAAGCTGTTATATTCTTTCATCTTATTCCTTCACTATGACTATGGTTGCAAGGTTATTAGTGGTATATTGATGCGTCGCAAAAAGGCATATTTATGGAATAATACTTCATTTTTTCTCTTGCCTTTTCTATATCTTTAATTATTATTTAAGTTAATCTAATCCACTAGTCTCCTAATTTGCTTCCTTTTCGTTTCCTGACAAACCCTCCGAGTAGGGCTGGGCGATAGTCGATAGTTAGCACTATGTCCATAGGTTAGGCGATACTATCGATTGAGAACTATCGATTCCTATCGATAGTTGCTTCCTTTTTTTCCAAAGCAATTCATTAAAGAATTTTAACTAATTTAATAAAATTCCATTATCTACTTACTATTTGAAATTTGCAGGATTATAAATTATATGATTATATCATAAAGATGAGAGAAAAAAACTAAATTTATTTGAATTTTAAAAAAGTATTTACAATTTACATGGTCACAATAATAATGAACAAATCAAATCTTCAGAAAAGGAAAAAAAAACGAAATAGCTAATTTCAAGAGTCAAGTGTGCTCCTGAAGCCACTTATTTCCAGAAAGAAAAACTAGCTAGCATTTCTGCTTTCCTTTGGCTTAATCTTTGAGAGAACCCTTGAGCTCTAGAAATTCCGAATTCGATTTCAAAAGAACTCGACACTGGGTAGAGACAGATTAGCATAATTTCAAAAGTTTCAAATTATCATTACAAGAAATTAAAATATTATCATAGTCAAACTATAATTTAAGCTAATGTTTTATGTCTGACGGTCTTAGTAATTAAATTAGACGATTACATAGATAGTACATACATCTTTATAATTAGAGAGCGTCGGGTTGGAGGGAAAGAAGATGGTGAAAGAATAGTAATTTGAATGTTCCAAGGGAAGAAGCATTGCGAATACAGGGGGGGGGGGGGAATTCCAAAGAGTAGAGGATCGGACAATGAAGGAACGTTGGAATGCAGTACTTCTGTGGGATGGAGTATAGAGATCGGAAAGACGAGATCTTGTATGCAGGGATTTGATACCGGACTTGAATTTCAGGTTACTGTAAATAAATGGAGGGTGACGGGTGTTAATAACTTGGAATAAGTAGGTGCCAAGGAAGTATTTTCTGCAGAAGGAAGGGGAAAAAGACAATTTAACTCAGTGTAGAGATGCGAAACATGAAACGTCTCGAGGTTCCGAAGACAAACCTAATGAGGCAATTCATGATGCGTTTTAATCTTCCCTTAAGAACCGTCGAGAGCCCGCCATATATCACGCAACCATAGTCAAATTGGGGGAAGGTAAGGGAGAATACTAGAAGTTTGCGTGTGGGTAGGGGAAGGAGGTGACGGGAGCGGTGAAATAGTTTTAGGATACCGATTGACCTTCGGAAGATTTGTGCAATATGGGATTTCCAGGAGAGGGTTTAATCAATGGTTAAGCCTAAAATTTTAACAGAGGAATAGAAAGTTATTGGATGACCATTAAGGAATAATGTGGGAAAGTTGGCATATGAATGGAGAAGGGAGAGATGGTGATCCTATGGCAATTGCTTGAGTTTTAGCTGCGTTTAACGTTAATTTGTCCAGATTTGCCAAGGCACAGAATTCGTCTACGTCTTCCTGAATTATGAATGAATATATAGTATTGTTCATGTCTTTGTAAAAGAAGATAAATGTTCGACATTTGAAACTAGTTTTTAGGTAAACTGCACATCATAATATTGGCAGATTGCTAATCAAAACATAGTTATCTTAGGATGATTCAATAAATTTATACTTAAGAGTAAATTTCTTTTCTTTCTTTCTTTTTTTTTTCCCCTTAATTTCAGTGGACCACAGAAAATGACAGAGGTATACACGTGCACCACAGCTAGTGAAGGAGCTATAAATTACGAAGACATTTTGAATGTTACTCCTTGGTTTCTTGAACATTTTCCCTCCAAGGAAATTATATGGCCTCCTAACTGCCAATACATAAAGAATACGTTTTTATATAATATTGCGTTCTTTATACTACAAGTGATACCGGGGTCGATACTGGATCTCACACTTAAATTGAGAAAGAAAAAACCAATGTAAGTAATAAAATTACTTACACATACAATATATTTTTTAGATATTGCAGCAACCACTAGGGTACGACTAGTAGTGCGCACTGGTCCTGTAGTAGGCATCAGAAATTCCAAGTGATTAAAATAAGAGCTTTATTGGATGGATTATTGAGAATCAGCGTTCCCTTAAAGTTCCTACTACAGGGTCATTTAACCTATATACTATTTGCATTATTAGTAAATTAATTTAGAACTAAGTAAGTACCTTAAGTTTAGTCGCTATTATTCAAAAAGAAGAGATATATCATGAAATATTTGGTATAATTTTGAAAAATCTGCATCTTAGTTTTGGATTAGTTAAACAAAAAAAAACAAATCCTATAAAATTGATTTTATGTAAATTTGTCGTAATCAGTTTTATAGGAAATTTAATCAGCTTTAATGTTTATTTGAAACACATTTTTGTAGAGTCAACCGTTTTTGAGATATAATCGAAGAACTAAAAAAATTGAACTTCTCCCCTTTCCCCACCCTTAGCTCATCCCCCAGGGGCGGGGACTTTTAGTATGTTTACCTTCTAACTATTCCCAACGAAGCTATAAGGTCAAAAAATAATCGCGTATTTCATGCACTCTACAATGTGTTTATTGACTGGGCTACCGCAAAGTGAAGGTATTACACCTTTTATGACCAAAACGTGGTTTCCTCAATAAAATCTTTGAATTATAATTTATCTGCAATCGATCGGAATAGAAAGGTGAGGTCAGCTGTATTATTCTTCATCTTTGGACTAGTTTCATGCATTTTATATATATATATATATATATATATATATATATATATATATATATATATATATATATATATATAATATAAATTACTAAAATTTACAGTACTATAATTTGTTTACAGATTCTTAAAATTGAGCAAACATATTGTAAATGGAAATCGAGTATGCGGAGGCATCCAAACCACTAAAGTAGTATTTCCTAACCAACGTTTTAAAGAACTAACAACACATCTGAAAGAAGAAGACATGAAAGATTTCGGTTTCACGATTAAGTATACAGGTGAAGCGAAGCAAGAGTTTATGAGGAGACAAGTGATCGCCTGTTTCAAATACTATCTTAAAGAAGATATGTGTGAAGAAAATCTTAAGAAGAACAAAAAACGATATGAGAGGTATAGTTTTAATCATTCATTATACGCGTATATTTCATGTACTTAAAAATTAAAATAAAAAAGTATAAAAAAAAGAGACTCCAAGCTCAAGTTTTTATTCTGCTATCTTAATATAACATTCAAACACGACAAACAGGAACTATAATGTTAAAAGAAGCACTAAATTATCCGCAATGAAGTAGGTAAAATTAGGAATACCTCAGGGCAGTGCTGTGATCATTACTTTTTAACACACTTGGTAATCGATTAACTAACGTCGCACAGAGGGCTAAAGTTATAATCTAGGCGGCCTAAAATCAGTTGCACGAAATGTAGAAGTGGAAAACTATATTGAATAGTCATCTAGAATAGCGGGAGATTCAAGTTATCAGCATAAATCGTTTTCCTGGTTGGTGGAATTAAAAGTACGAGTAAAAACTCGTAAAAACCATTAAAAACTTGATTGTTGCACGTTTATTTTGTAAGTAACTTTGTGAGGGTATATTTGAGTCCTACCTGATACCGATCAAATTTCTATTAGATCAACTCATTTTGGATTATGAGAGACCAGTAATGTATCCATGTTATAGCATATTATTGATTAAAATATAGGATAAGGCAATTTAAAAAAATATATGAAAGACGCTATTTATATTTTGCCTATTGTTATTGTGAATTTCGCCATTCGATAGGGATTTTGTCATACTTCCCAATGAGTCCCTATAATATGTTTACCACGATTGGTAGTTCGTATTAAGCAGTAAATAAATTTTAAATAATAGCCGCTAATAACAGCTATGGAAAAGATTAATTTTTCTTCTCTGCAAATCTAAGTGAGAAGCAATAAATTTTAAAAAAAATTCTGAAAAAGTATTATATAAATATTTAGCTATTTTGATCACTAAAAGGTGCTCCGGGCTATCCGTAGTGAGAATTCTTATAAGTTTCGACAAGAAATAATTTTTCGGAAAATTAACAGGTAAATTTCACTGGACAACTTTCTGAAGAACATGCAGAGGCTCGGAATAAACATTTTATGCTATACCAAACAAATGTTGCTGGAAAATCTTGTAACATATATATCTGCAATAGATTGCTTTTAAGTTCTGATTCTGTCTGGTCTGAGACCAGTACTGAAGGAAATATGCAAACTATTTTTGGGCGAGGCGTAAACACTAGTTTTTTCTGCTGTCCAATCCAATCAAATAGCTCGTCAAAGATACCTGGATTAGGAGAGTGATGAAGGCTGTAAATCATCAGATGACTGATTTAGAAGTGTGTTGTGGTTTGCCTTAAAAACGAATCATTGTATTTTTTTTTTTTTTTTTTTTTAAACTAAAAATGTAGAAAACTGCGCCAATATCATTGTTGCTTAAAAACTCTTTAGAAACTTAATATTTAGTTAACTAATTTAATTAATTTCTTTACAGCACAAAACCCATACAAAATTGTTGGAATTTGCATTACCAATATCTTATACAGGGAGGTCTTGCCACCTTCACAACTCTTGGACAAGAGATAAAATAGCTAATACATTTATTCAACCTTGTAGGTACGTGAAGCAATCAAGTATTTATTCTTTAGCGTGTTTTTCATCAGAAAAACTTCTGTTATACTCAAAAGGTGAAGTGCAATTGTATTATGAGTTACATCACTAAAAAGCTAACTAAATTCTGCAGTTTTTTGGAAATTTGACGGCCTCTAGGGTGCTCTAATGGGGAGTGAGAAAATTTCAAAAAAGATTAAAAATTTAAGTTTTAATAAATGTTTTGTGTTTTGCGCGTTAAAAGGCATTCTAAAAGTAAATTTAAAATAACTATACATCTGTCATATTTCAGAAAATTTAATGCTGATTAAGAAAATATCATCGCTTTTGTTTCTACGCTAAGCCAAAGTAGAGAAAACTGCCATTTTTCAGAAAAAATAAAGATTTAAAAAATAAAAACCAAAAAAATTCTATCTCCTCAACAGATTGAGATATGAAATTAGTATCTGCGCCATTCTACCCCGTTTAGTATGCAGTATTACCCAATTTTACACTATGTCTGGGACACCCTGTGTATCAACAACCAGAGGTCCTAAATTTTTTAGAATATGTTTTTCATGTTACATTTATTATTATTATTATTTTTTTTTTTCAGGATCAAAAAGGTTCACTTCATTGTGACGAACGTAGGAAAATTCTTCGTTACTTATTACGTGTTGGTTGGCGCATACTGGGTCCTTCAAGGCATTTCTAACGCACTTAATATCTTTTAGAGCATTAGGCACAAATATTCTGTAAATTTCATTTTTTTTTTTTTTTTTTTTTTAAATTATAATTATTAGTTTAAGATTTGTATTACATTTTTTATACATTCGAAGATTTATATATTAACATTGCATGATGAGAATTTTTATTATTAAATCATAACTTTTTTTTTTTTTTAACTGCTGTCATTAAACAGAATTTATATACATTTTATTACCATAACTACTATTTTATTCATTTGTAATTATATTCTTTGGGCTCTTAAATGGAAGTCATCAGTTCTTTATATTCAGTTGAAAAATCAAAATTATATTTTGTCGATATATATATATATTTTTCCCCTCTCTTATCTTTATTTACGTTTCGACCCCTTTTTTAATGGGATCCTCTTCAGAATAGAAATTGGTACCACAAAACTCCAGGCCAAAAAAATAAAAAATAAAAAATGTGAGAAAAAATTAAATAACTAAACAAAGTTAAGAAGAAAAAATATATAAATAAACAATAAAATAAATAATACAGATTAAAAAAACAAACAATAATAATAGTAAACCTATAAATAGCCAGGCCCTGAGAGATCCCTGGGCTTCTCTACTTAGTATTTTGTTTATTTATTTGATTTTTCTCAAACTTTTTATTTTGTCTTTCCTAATTTTAATTCATTATTCACCTTTTTTTTTTCTTTTCTTTTTTTTTAATCTCTTCTTTGTATTTATTTTTTATAGTAGGTACATATTGTGTGAATGGATCTATTAAGCCATCTATATTACTTATTGCCCACATTGAGGCAGATTGTAATAGTTTCTTTAAGTAAATGTTTAGAAAAAAAAAAATGTATATATACAATTTATAGTTCTATCATTGAAGTCAAACATTAATGAAACTATTAACAATGTATTTTACTTCTTCCGGATACAATGAAGATTTTTAAAATGAACATAAACAAGAACTGATGCCTTCCATTAAGGGAGCCCAAAGAATACAATTACAAAAGAATAAAATAGTAGTTATAATAATAAAATTAAAATAAATTAAGTTTAATGACGGCAGTTAAAAAAAAAAAAAATTATCGTACAAAGTCAAAATATAAATCTCTATATAAATCTGAATGTATAAAATATGTAATGAAAATCTTAGAATGTATGCATGTTGTTTAAATACAAGAAGCTTCAATGTTTTACGTTATGATTCCTTATTTTAATCAACCTATTCACAGTAAAATTCCTCTACAATTTATTTGAGAACTAAACATTAAAACCAAACCAATAATTCACTTAGGAAATAGTTATTTTTTTTTAAATATGTGTCTAATTATTGAAATAATAAACTGTATGTAAAAAAAACATCAAGTAAATTTAATTATAACGATCTTAATAGCATGTAAAGTTGAAAGAATAACCGATTTGAATAATAATGGAGTTTACTGTGAAAAGATGGGTATCTGGTTTGGGCTAAATCAGCAACATCTGGAACATTAAGATCTTTATGGATACGTTTATTAGTGACAAAATAAGGGGCATTTGGGATTTTTTCGAAGGATTTTGGGCATTAAGGATTGAATACGAGATGAATTGGATGGTTTAGTAAAGCGCCAAAGCTTAACTCCATACGTCCAAACAGGTCTAATCACAGTCATGTATATGAGTCTTTTGTAATGAATTGGGAGGTTTGATCGTTTGTCTAGTAAATGTTGAAGTAGTCTGTAACGACGAGCAGTTTTTGTCACTTTAGTCTTTTACACACATGTAAATGAGTCTTTTGTAATCAATCAGCATTCTTGAGCATTTGTCGAGTAAACGTTAAAGAAGTCGAAAACGACAAGGAGATATTTGGAATTGACGCATTCCTAATTTCTAGAAACGGAATTGTGTAGCAATTTACTGAGAATTCTAGTATTCTAAAGGCATGAATAATGAGTTATTTATAATCCACTTTAAAAAAATAATAAAATAAAAATAATTACGCAAATATTAAAACACTTTGTATTTGTTTATTGTATTGAATATAATGAAATATGTCTAAATAATTTTACTTTTTTAATTATATATAAATGATAAATAACCTTAAAATATAGCTGAAAAAACTTTTATGTTGAAAAATAATTGAATAGTTTAATTCAGAAACCACGTAAGGAACAAAATATCAAAACATCTTTTTTTTGTGGTACTGTACAATTTAAAGATAAATACATCTTTTAGTGCAGAAATAACTTATGTTGCTTATCAGCAATGCTTTTTGCAGTCTTAAAAATAATCCGTTCGTTTCAGAAAGAACCCAAGCGCAGTTTATTTTTTTAGTTTTCCGAAAGTTGAAAAAAGCGCACATAGATGGTTTCTGAAATAAACGATTCAATTATAGAATGAACAAAATAACAAAGACTCACTCAGAAATTTGCAGTTGAAGGAACTAAATTGATTACAGTACCTGAAAAAAAAAAAAAAAATTAATTTCATGAATTCTGAAAAAATAATTATAAATCGTAAAATTTTTTTTTTTTTTTTTTTTTTTTTTTTATATCAAGTTTATACCTACATCTACATAAAAATCTGTTCTAAAAAATTAAACCATTTTACAAAATTATGCTCCGAATTCATATAATAAGCATAATTAAAATTATAATTATTTCAAGCAAAAAAAAATTATTACATTTAATTAACTGTTAATTTATAAGTATGTTATTTATATAAAATATTAATTCATATATTTTTATGGGGACATCATTAAAACATCTGATAAATAATTAAAGATAAGAATAGGTTGACAAGGATAGATCAAGAGAGCTGATGAAGCTTAATCGAAACATAGAGGAGAGAGAGCGAGAGAGAGAGAGAGAGAGAGAGAGAGAGAGAGAGAGAGAGAGAGAGAGAGAGAGAGAGAGAGAGAGAGAGAGAGAGAGAGAGAGAGAGAGAGAGAGAGAGAGAGAGAGAGAGGAAATTTTTTTAAGATAGACTTTTTGAATAGATATCAGCGAAGCCAAATGTTTCAATGAACAAGTTATAGATTGTATGATGTCAACGGAAAGGAGTTTACTATAAACTATCGAAAAATACGGGAATGTCGTTTAAGCCCTCTCTCCAACTTTGACTCCTCCTCAAAGAATAAGTTACCATTTGAGATTTTATGGAAAAGCATAATTAGGTAGGTTAGTTTTATACAGAGATGGTCTGAGATGCAATCATGAGAAAAAAAGCCGTCCAAGTTAACGGTTTAAGGTCTTCGTAAGGGTGACCAGGAGAGGAGACGAGCAATGACCAATTTTATTTGTTAATATTCTTCTGCTCTACTGAGTGGTTCGATCCTACTGAAGAAGACCTGCAAAGCACCTATTCGAAGCAATTACAAGGACTTCAATAACATGTAAAGAACCACTTACAAGTAGCACTTCACTAAAAGTTCTACATTAGGTCTTTTGACCATCTTCTTCTCAGACGCCTCGCAGCTTTATCGGAAATTGTGTGAGAAGCTAGTTGAGAAACTGGTGGATTCGAGTGAATATGCAGTTTACTATAGAAAGACAGGTGATTTGGGGCAAATCAGAAACGTGTGGAACATTATGGGCTTAATGGATAAGTTTATTTGTGAAATAACAAGGAGCATTGAGGGTTTTACGAAGGATTTTGGATTGTAAGCATTAGGTAAGAAAAGTATTGGAAGGCTTAGTGTAGAACCAAAGCTCAATTCCGTACATTTAAAAGGGTCTAATTACTGTCATGTAAATAAGTCTCTAGTAACTTATTGGGAGCGTTGAAGGCTTGTCTAGTAAATGTAGTAGTCGGATAAGACGAGCAGTTTTTTGTCTTTTAAACCTGGTAGGTGGAATTGCCTCTAAAATTACATCAAATCCATCAAATTACATTAATAAAGTACGCTCTGGTACTGAATAACTTATGCCCATCAGACCATAATATAATTTGTTATTTGGAAGTATCCCGTTTCAGAAAGGATAATTGTGGGGATCAAGTTTTCTTCAAACGTTTAAACAGTCAAGTTAAAGAGCCGCTAAACCACGTTGAAGAAATTCAGAAGTCGTTCCAGCAGTCTTAACGCTAGAACGGACAATTGAAAGCCAATGAACTAAAAATAAAAGGATTTATCAAAGGGAATGTAGAGAGAACGGGGGGGATTACTGTTTGAAGGTTTCCGATATCGAAAACCAGTCGCCCGTGAAGGGACGGAAAGGAAAACCAACTAAGCTTTGTACAGTGCCACCAAAATTAAATTTTAAAAATCGCTTGTTTTTTTAATAGGTTCTATCTAATCCAACAAACCTTTTCTAGACTTTAGAAGTTACAAAGTGTAAGAATAATTAAGCTTGATCACTTGAGGTACGCATGATGGTATAGAAGGATCAATACAATTAGGATTATTGAATTAATTCCGTTCCTATGGAAAACAAATAGCCCCATTTTAAATTTGTTTCCCATAGGAAAACGGAAACATCTAATGAGTCATAAGGGAAACCCCATTCTAAATTTTAAAAAACCTATGTGCTCCCTTTTACTTCACACGAATTTAGTGAGAAGTCCATTTCTGTTTAGTTACCTCGAAGGTGAGTGCTTATGTTTGATTTCTTGTCTTACCTTTTTTAAAACCTTTAGTATATATAATATATGTAACATAGTACTGATGTGTTGAAAAAATGTTGTATTTTTTAGAACTGAAGATGAATGTTTAGCATTCGAAACTAGTTTTCTAATAAAATAATCTGAATAGAAGTGGCAATTAATTCATCAATCATAGTATAATTTTGATTGATCGTACCTTTATCCAAGACAAAAAGATTCAACTTAATCTTAATATATATATATATATATATATATATATATATATATATATATATATATATATATATATATACAGAGTGAGTATCTCTTAGTAAAAAAAAAAAAAAAAAAATGGGTGAAACTAGATCAAAAAGTGTAGCAAAATGCCGCAGACCTCACCTTTCTCTTCCAATCCGTTGCAGATATACGGTAAATCAAAGATTTTTTTGAGGAAACCACGTTTTCTGCCACAAAAACTGTATCTCCAATTTGTTTAAATATTTTTCAAACTTTGACCATATTTTCGAATTTAGCATTAAATTTCCTATGAGAACAGAGTACATATAAACTTGAATTTGAAGAACAACTTGATCTTCACCTTATTTAGGGGAAAAAAAACTATCCACAAAACTGCAAATCTAACAAAAACTTGCAAATTTAATCAACTTGCATATGGTATGATCAAGTTCATGATCCGTATCGATATCATAGAGAGATTTACTTTTATAACCGGAAGAACATGATATTTTCATTTGGCATACAAATTAGTATATGTATTTTATAAAATCTTCTGTAAGTATTTAATATGAAATATGTATTTTATTTCAAATATGTACATAATAAACTCTTTATTGGAATAAAAAACAAAGAAAAAAATTATTGGTTAATAGAAAATAAAGAAAAACTGTCAACAAAGCGACACCAGATCAAAGGATATCTATCATGTTATTACATTTATTAATTCATTATATTTTTTTATTTATTTTTTATTTTTTAAATCACGAAAAGACCTTAAAGACCACGCGAATATCATGACTATGGATTCTTCCTTCTGTTCTTTCTTTCTATCCATTTCTCCTTCATTATTTTTGATTGCCTCTGTTTCCTTTCCTCCGTCCAGGCGATCCCCTTCATAGGCTTCCCTCCTGTCCACATGAACTGTGACCTCAAGCAACCTCCTTCCGTATTCCTCTTTGTACAAACAATCTTGGTCTTTTACCCCCATTTTTCTTAGTTCCTTTTTCAACTGCTTGATGTATCCTTGCGAGCTCTGGTAGCCCCAGAGTATCTGCAATTTAGCTTTATTCAGCCTTTCCGGAGGCATCCTTAATTCATTATTATTATTTAGGATTTATTTTATAAGACTTTCAATGTAAAGTTTATAACAGAATGTTAATGAACATAGACCTCAATTTTGCCGCTGGCTTATGAATGCAAATTATATTGAAAAATACCACTTTTTGAGGTGAATTTTATGGACAGATGCGTCTGTTTATACAAGGAAAGTCATTTCTTACCTATCCAAGTGGGGTATAATGTGGAGAAGCACCATATTGTTGGAAAATCATATATTCCAATGATATCCAATGACACTATCCGACAGCAGTACAAAAATGAATAAACCAACGACACCCCACATGGATAGATAAGAAATGCCTTCCCCTGAAATATACATAAATAAAATATATAAATTAAAAATAAAGAAAAATATATTTTCTATATTTCTTCTATATTGAGCCTTCCCCCGGCTCAATATTTACTATTCTGAGAAATAAAGTTGCAATAATTTAATAAGGTGCATTCAGGTCAAGGATTTTCTACTGGGGCAATTTCAAAGAGTCGACGAATCCAGAGGAAAAGGTATTAAGAACCCTCCTACGTCATCGCTGACCTAATTTTTCTTGTGAACCATTTTTAAGAAAATAGAAATAGCAAGATTATAGTAGTTCTCAAGAAAAGGAATACAATTTCAAAATACTAAGTAATAAATGAAAATAATCTTAAATTCAAATCGGGAGTGAAAAAATACATCCAATAGTTAAAAATTAAATATTCATGAATCATTGGAAACAGTAAAATAGTTTTAAAATTATCCATATTTTTTGTTTAAATGAATGGATAAATAATTCTAATAGTCCCATTTTAATTTTTTTTTCCCAGTTGAAACAGACTATTCAGAAAGATAACTACGGGATTACGCATGCCTGATTGATTATCTACCCCAATTCCCTATTACTAGACTACACCATCTCCCTTTCTATTACATCTCAGTTAATTCAAAAAAACTGATTTACCTCATTTAGGCGAGTATCAACTCTTAGATTTTTTTGTCCAACATTTTTTTTTTATATATACATTTACTGAAATTTAAAACTGTACATAATATATACATCAAGTAAATGTATTGACAACGATTATAATAACATGTAAAAACTTGAAAAGAACTACTCATCAGTAGAACTTTATTAAAAATTCTACACTAGAAGGTCTCTAAGCCATCTTCGTTTCAGACGCCTCGGAGGATTATCATGAAAGGAGTGGAGAGCAAGATGAGAAACTAACGGATTTGAGTGGTTATGGAGCTTACTATGAAAGGATAGGTATCTGGTTTGGGCTAAATTAGCAACATATGGAACATTAAGATCTTTCTGGATCAGTTTATTGGTGACAAAGTAAGGAGCATTGAGGATTTTTCGAAGGATTTTGGATTGGATACGAGATGAATTGGATGGTTTTGTGGAGCCCCAAAGCTGAACTCCGTACGTCCAGCTAGATCTAATCACAGTCATGTATATGAGTCTTTTGTAATTAATTGGGAGCTTTGAACGTTTATATAGTAAGTGTTGAAGAAGTCGAAAACGACGAGAACTATTTCCTAGTATGGAGATTCCAAGTTAGACGTTTGTCTAAGTGGAGTCCTAGGTAACGGACCTGTTCAATAGTGATTAGTGGAATGTCATTAAAGGATACTGTAGGAGAAGTCGTAGGCTTACGACGTAGGGTAAACATTATTTGGTGGGATTTGTTTGGATTTATTTGTCCATCATTTTTAAAATGGATGTATATAATCTGTGTAGAAATGAATTTTTTTTAATATTATTAAAGGAAATGAAGAATATTTGATATTTGAAACTAGTCTATGTGTAAAAAAAAGAGCAATAGAAGTAGCATATAGTTCATCAATCCTAATTGTGCCACTTCATATCCAACATTCTGCTAAAATCATGAGCATTATTTTAAAGAAACAAGATAAGCTCAGGAAACAATAAGTGATTAGGGATGGGTATCCATACACCATAAATAAAAAATATCGATATTTTCCTATGACCATCCGATAATGTGTCGCAGCGATCCGTATGTTACGATACATCTATTTTTATTTATTATAAAAATCTACATATAAAAAGACAAGCCTTTTTTCCATTGTAATCACTAACCGCGATAACAACTGAACCAATCTGTACCAACTTTTTAAAAGCATCATCTTCATAGTTCCCCAGATAGGTTTAGCAATAATAAAATCTATTGATTTTCAATTAATTTTTGAATTAAAAAAAACGAAAATATGTGATAACAGTGAAGTTTGAAAATTTACCGATAGGTGGCGAACGCCATTCTAGATGAGAGGCTACAAATGTGACGTATTATATAGAGCTTGACATTTATATTAAAATTTACTTATATTCAATTAAACTAATAAAAAATATTTAAATATGGTGTGTGGATCCAAGTGAAGTTTAATAATCGACAGATATATGTTAGCACCGTTCCACAATAGAGTATGGCAAAATTACAGAACCTATCTGTATTCAATTTTATATAAATCATCTTCGTTTGTTTGTTTAGTGTTTATTTCGTTTAACGTCACTTTATGCAGCTATGGCTAATCGGACGATGCTACGGTTGGAGTCCTAAATTTTGCCTATCCAGGTATAATTAGGATAGGGATCTTTAACGAGTACCTGACATCGCACAGGCTCGGGACCCCCATTTTACGCCCCTTCCAAAGGACAGCATAGCTAAGGATTTTTTACTCCCTTTAAAAAATCCTAAGGTCATCTGCCGGGCTGCGAACCCGCGATCTTGGGTTTAGTAGGTTGCTATGCTAACCACTACACCACAGGTGACCCCTTAAATCATCTTCATAGTTCTAGAAGGTTTACAATAGCAAAGTTTATTGCAATAATAATTTAAATGTATAGTGTTGAGCGGCATAAACGGAGTTTGCAACAGTGCCATATATTTTTAGTTAGAAATTAAATTAAAATCCAACCAGATGAATAAAAATAATTACCAAATCAAAATTTTGATCCTTCGCTTTTTAATATTGTGTGTAGAAATATGATTAATGTGCCTTTAGTTATAAGCACTAATAAAGCAGTCTATTACCGGCAAGAATTTCTCCATAGTCTCGGTCCATCTGAATTATTAAATCATACATTAATGTTAAAAATTGCAGGTTCAATTATACTTTTATTCAATCTTTAAACAAATAATCAGTGAAATATTAACTAGGTAAAAAATTACTGCTCTACGTGAAAATATCATTCAAGGAATAATGCTCGATTTCATTTGTTTATCGATAAAAAGGTTTTTATCGATAATCAAACAACAGTTCAATTATTATTATATTAAGATCTTTACTAACGAGTGGCGAAGCCGCGACTGGGGATGCTAGTACAACTAAAAATATATTAAAAATAAAAGTAACAAAACCAAATAAAATTGGTTTGCGTAAGGTCATGTTTTTAATGTTAGAAGGAGACAATTAAAAAGATTGGTACTTATTACATCAGCATGTGGTACACATCTGACTATATTGACCAACTACTTGTTTAATTCGTAATAAACATTTAAATTTTAAGCATTCGAAATAATTTTGTTTCTATTTGAGTTGAGAAATTGATTAACTAAAACGAAGAAATTTGAAAGGAATATCATAGATACATGATAAGAATTTTTAAAACGTCAAACAATTTAGGAAATCCAATAATTCAAACAATAGGCTAAGATACATACACAAACGTACAAACCACATACTACTGTTGTTCTTTAGAGTTTTAGAGCGTAAAACGTCTAGGTGATCAACGCTCAGTATCCACATACTACCAGAATAATATTTAGCTAATAAAACATCCAAAAAGTTATTGCTTCAGCTTGAAATTAAATTTATTAAAACAAAAAGAAAATATAAGTTAATAATCCGAAAAATGTATTAACTTTAACGTACAAAAAGTTAATAAATTAAGCATTTTAGTTTAGTAAATTTTGTTTGTTTGTTTATTTTGTTTAACGTCACTTTATGCTGCTATGGCTAATCGGACGATGCTACGGTGGGAGTCCTAAATTTTGCCTATCCAGGTATAATTAGGATAGGGATCTTTAACGAGTACCTGACATCGCACAGGCTCGGGACCCCCATTTTACGTCCCTTCCGAAGGACGGCATAGCTAAGGATTTTTTACTCCCTTTAAAAAATCCTAAGGTCATCTGCCGGGCTGCGAACCCGCGATCTTGGGTTTAGTAGGTTGCTATGCTAACCACTACACCACAGGTGACCCCGTTTAGTAAATTTTAATTATGTATTTGTTATCAATACAGTATTGTTTATCAATTTATTTTATGTTTTTCTTATTTTGTAGGTTTTTATTATTATATTTTTTTTTACTATAAAAAAAAAAAAAAAAAAAAAAAAAAAAAAAAAAAAAAAAAAAAAAAAAAAAAAAAAAAAAAAAAAAAAAAAAAAAAAAAAAAAAAAAAAAAAAAAAGCATCCCAAAGTAAGTAGTGTAAATTGTTTTATCACCAAAACATGTAATAATATGTAATATGAACAAAACTTTTATTATTATTATTTAAAATGTCATTTCATAAAAAAATCACGATATATCGGTGTTTTTTAGAACCCAAAAAATTGTCTATTTAGATTATCGTTGTTTTTCTTACGATAACGAACAAGTGGTATGAATGTGCAGCATAGTTATTAATAATAATAGCTCCTTTATTTCCATTTAAGATATTTACAAAATAATAAAAGAAATTTTTTCAAGGAAAAGTGGCCCAACTTTGGACATAAGCCTCTCCCAGTTTTTTCCAAATGACTTTATCATTTGCTGACCGGTGCCATAGACACCCGAAAAGATCTTCGATGCCGTCCCGCCATCTCGAACTAGGTCTTCCTCTCTTCCGTGTTGAATGGACAGGATACGAATCTGTGGTTCTTTTGGCCCATCTTCTACTGTCCATTCTTGCTATGTGGCCTGCCCATTTCCACTTAATTTCTAGGAAGGTTGTCACCGCATCTTTCGTCTGCAGCATAGTTATTAGGTAACCATTATTATTAAAGTAATTTTAGTCATCTAGTTTTTTTGGGGTAGTTCTTTATGGAAATAAATAATACACATTTAAAGTTTAGATAGAACCGGTACATGAGAGCATTGAAGACCTGAGTAATAGAGACAAAAGTACTACCTTTTCACCCTCGCACTCCCTTTACCTCCCACCCCCGCCCTGCGCAGATCCCTACCCGGGTTAAAATTTAAATAGTCCTTTGTCCGCATGAATCCACTGAAACAAAAGCCCTAAACATAGGCCCTTAATATTGCACTCCGTCCCTTGGGTCGGTTCCGCGCAGTAGTCCATCTTCAAATGCTAATATTTTTTTTTAATATTTTACTTAATTTTACATCATGGAAGATTGTATATTGTAAACACAATATGATAGTATTTTTTATTCAAAATTTTACATACATCGTAAAATTTAAAGTAAACTCAATTAGATTAATACCACCAATTATATCCCTCCTTGCCGTGAAGAAGTCGATAAATTAAAATTGTGCACTTTTTAGTAAGTCATTTTTGATAGTTTTCCAAAACGCATTTTGCACGTTTAGATAGTTTTTATTGCACGTTTTTAAAATTTTTACAACAAGAAATACAGCTTTACGTTATGACACTTCCTGTCCAGTTCCACAAACCTCTATGATCCTTCTCGCAGCTCAAAAAGGTACTGGCCTCGAGATCTATGGTGAAATTCAACATGAAATCCTTACAATGACCAGAGGGACTGTACTACAACGATAGGATTCCTTTAGCTCTGACAATTCCCTGCATCAGTAAAGGGACAGGTTTGATTAGAAGATTGTATATTGTAAACACTGATTATATATATATATATAGTATTGACAGTATTTTTTATTTAAAATTTTAGTTTTTCGACGTAAAGCTACGACTTCTCCTACAGTATCCTTTCATGACATTCCACTAATTCCTATTGAATAGATCCGTTATCTAGATCTCCAATTGGACAAACGTCCTACTTGGAATCCACATACAAGACTAAAACGACAAGAATTTCTGGAATTTCCCAACATATTTACATGGCTATGATTATACCTATTTGGATGTACGGAGTTGAGCTATGGGGCTCCACTAAACTAACCAATTCATCTCATATCCAATCTTTACTATACAAATCCTAAATGCCCCTTACTTTGTCACCAAGAAACTTATCCATAAAGATCTTAATGTTCCATATGTTTCTGATTTAGCACAAACCAGATATCTATCCTTTCATAGTAAGATCCATAACCACTCAACTCCACTAATTTCTCAAAGTGCTTCCCACTCCGTTCCCCATAATTCTCCTAGGCGTCTGAGAAGAAGATGGCCTAGAAACCTTCTAGTGTAAATGTTTATTGAAGTGCTACTGATGAGTATTTCTTTTCAAGTTTTAACATGTTATTGTAATCGTTACGAACACATTATTTACTTGATGTATATATTTTGTACAGTTTTAAATATCAATAAATGGAAAAAAAAAAAAAAAAAAAAAAAAAAAAAAAAAAAAAAAAAAAAAAAAAAAAAAAAAAAAAAAAAAAAAAAACAATCACCCGTTTAGAGTATAAATGATTCAAAGAATAAAAAAAAAAAAATTAAGAAAAGACAAAAATTTAAAATAAATTTGGAATACGGTTAGGGGAACCGCCATTTTGGAAAGGTGAAAATGGGGCAAAAAACTTCTAGTGTAGAATTTTTATTGAAGTGCTACTGATGAGTATTTCTTTTCAAGTTTTAGCATGTTATTGTAATCGTTACAAACACATTATTTACTTGATGTATATATTTTGTACAGTTTTAAATTTCAATAAATTAATATTAAAAAAAACATTTACTATTATTATTTCATTTACTAACCACATATATTGTTTTTATGCATACATATATATACATATATATATATATATATATACACACACACACACACACACACACACACACACACACACACACACACACACACACACACTCACACACACACCGTATAACATATACCTCTAGCCTACCAACTATTCTATTTTGGGACCTGGACCACTTTTCAAACTATAAAAAATGTATTTATATAAAGAAGATGAAAATCACAAAAAGGTGTTAATAAAAATTCATAATTCTATTCAGAGAAGCCAATACAATGTGAGAAGTATTTTATTTTAAAAATACAAAAAAAAAAAAAAAAAAAAATCTTTCTAATGGGCTTATAAAATAAGAGGATTGAGTGAACAAAACAAGGAAAAATGCAATTTTCGTTTTTTCTTTCTTTTTTTTTTTAGTACGCATTATAATTCTTTTTCCCATTTGCAGCTTCCAGGGATTTTTCATGGCAAAGTTCAGAGCCCCGAAAGGACTTAGTATCGAAGTACACAGACGGACTTGAACCCGCTTAAAAGAGATTACTTAGAGTCAGCGAGTAATGGCAGAGTAACCTAATCCCTCAGCCAGTGTTTAGTGGTTTCAGGAAGGGCAGTCGGTGTCTGCTTCGCCTAAACCAATGCTTTTCAACTATTGCAGGGGCTGCGCTTACCTATACAAACCTGGGAAATAATAGTATATATATGATAAAATAATTTTTTGTGTTTCCATAGGACCTTTTCGTATATTTATAACAAACTTTAAAACGTATATTCTTTTTTTTTAAATAAATATTATTTAAAATAAATTCTGAACACAAATATTTCACGCTTCAGTCGAAAGATTTTTTTTAAATATTTTAATTCTTCTATTTGAGGCATCGACTTTCAAAATGGGATAATTGTAAAACTATTCCAAAGACACAAACGACGGTATAGAATATGTCTTTCAATAACAAAAAAATACTTTGCAAACCATAAATAATACAATTAATTCCCTGGTTAAAAAAAAAAAAAAAATACTCTGTGAAAACATAATAGTGGTAACTGGTTTTGATGGCAAGTCCAAGAGTTTCGAATTATATTTTGTAACATATAAGAAGAAATCCGTCCATGTTATAGTTTCTATTTCGTGCTTTATGTTCTGTAACTAACTATTCTTTATATAAAAAATAGATATACGCATTTTTTTTAAATTAAATATTTTAGCTTTTATAAATTTAAAATGGCACTGTCTAGGAAGTTTCAATACCTTAAATTATAATGGAATTTAGATCGTTTTAAATGGAAATAATTTTACCATGCAATAGAGAAACATTTTAAGAAAATCAAAAGATTTTTTTTCTGACGATTAGCGGATTTAATTTCATTTTTAAAGTCAACGCCACAATTATTCTCGTATCCAAACCTTACAATCCAAATTCTTCTTAAATTCCTCAATGCTGCTTACAATGTCAAAAATAAACTGGCCCATGATATTCTAAACGTCCCATATTTCAGTGAATTGGCCCAAACTAGATACCTACAAGTAAGCCTCCATTATATGCTCCATAGCCACTCGAATCCACTAGTCTCCCAACTTGTTTCCCACTCTATTCCCAATAATCCTCCGAGGCGTCAGAAAAGAAGAAGGCCAAGGGACCTTCTAATTTAAAACATTTACTCATTGTATATATTGAATATGATTTATATATAAATCGAGGTTTCGAGACAATAATTATACACGAAATATTAAACATAAATAACATTTATAACCACTGATAAACATAGAAAAATTTAAAAATAGCGCAATATACGAAAAATCAGACGTCCGAAATCTCAACACCTCTTATTACAATTTAATACATTTAGACTAATACAAAACAGTTATAATATTACACAGCATAAACCAATAACTATTTATCCATTTATATTCACACAGAAATACGGAAATTCTATCTACCTGCTCCTTGGAAAAACCTGTTGGAAGTCCCCATCCCTAAAGTTATTTTCAGAAATTCCCCAGTTCAGTTATATATTAGAATTGTTATATGTAATATTAGATACCAATAGCATATCCGCCAGTAACATTGTAAGTAGTTTCATACTCCGGGGTCACCTGTGGTGTAAAGGTTAGCATAGCATCCTACGAAACCCAAGATCGCGGGTTCGCAGCCCGGCAGATGACCTTAGGATTTTTTAAAGGGAGTGAAAAATCCTTAGCTATGACGTCATTCGTAAGGGACGTGAAATGAGAGTCCCGAGCCTGTGCGATGTCAGGTACTCGTTAAAGATCATTATCATAATTATACCTGGATAGGCAAAATTTAGGACTCCCACCGTAGCATCGTCCGATAAGCCATAAGTGACGTTAAACGAAATATATAAACAAAAAAGTTTCATACTTCTCCATATTTTGTAATTATATGTATAATATATTCTATCACATGCTTTTATATATTTATATTGTAGCTAACTTTATGTTTTGAAATAAACTGTGTAACTTATATAATTTTATTGTAACCTGTTCTTTCACTGTAGGGCATGATTATGAGAACAATATAGTCTCGAAACGTTGCCAAAACAGTTGTTTTTATTTATTAATTAACATTTATGTTTGCGATATTTAGTATTTTTCTCATATTTCATTTAATTTTATTTCATATTTTTGTTTTTATAAACTTCTTAGAGATTACTCCAACAAGAAAGTACTTCGTAGCCGAGCATGTTAGGGTGTTATAGAGGTACTTGAGCCCTCAGGTAAATCTCCGGCGCTGGTTCGGAGTCGGCCTGGGGTTGACATTTATTACTTGTGAAACCAATGGAATGAATCTCGACCTTCCCACACTGGCTAGAATAGGTTGGTAACCTGAAGAACCGTTCTTACTATACTAGTTAAACTATATTAGGGCGATAAATCTAAAATAATAATAAAAATAAAAAAAAAACTGATTAACAGTTTAGATCGTGAACAATTAAAAATTGAATCAGTAATAATAAAGACTTTTGATAGCTCGTATTTATTATTGTTTTTAAATGATTCAGTTTCTGAACAAACTTCAATTCCTGGAAGCTGATCAATAACTGATATATTTTTGAAATAGCAATTACAATAGCCCGAGGATGAGCAAACATTGCAATGAAGTTAAATCCTTGAGATTCCAATAGTGGACGAGTATGGTCCTGTATATACGGTATTAAATACTTTCTACCGCCCTCGGGCCGAATAGTTCTTGATCCATTCCATTCCTTCGGGGAAGTCCTGGAATTTTTCACTTATTATTGTTGGCCGAGCTAAGGGGGTTGAACTAAACCAAGGGATTCTTTCTCAATACTCTAAATCTTCTACTTCATTCAAGCATTATCGGATACTTCAATTAGCCAAATAAATTTATTTTAAAGTGAGCTAAAACATTCCATTAGAAGAATAGCACATTAAAAAATATAAAGCCATAAGAATCATATTTATTTTTAGGGTCTCCTATTATGGCCTACCTAATGTTTGAAGGACTGTAGCTCGGAGGCTTAGATCAATCCATTTAGTTTCATAATCACACAGAAATTGTTTTTAGAAAGCAATCTTGTACCATATTTTTGTGTTCTTATAAAAAACTGCGTTTAATTGGACCCCGGGTTCCAAATATGGCCTATGCACTAAATTTTTTTTTGGTTGTCAAGAAAAACGCAAAATTGGAGATCACAACATGATTCTAATGAAAAGACTTTATTTAATAAATCAATGAAATATTAATATAATTATAGTCTGTGGCTTAATGAAGTGCAAAAATACCTAGATTCCGATGGAATATCTAACCTTGATGGGTTGGATCGGTCGAAATTTAGAGATATGGTGAAATCTTGGTCCCCACAACCCAAAAATAAAACCAGTTGAAAACATATGACTAGAGACCGGATTTTTGTTCAGTAAAAAATCAAAAAATGTGCAGTCAAAAACTCAAAACATGCAAAATCGCGCAGTAAAAAACTCAAAATATGCTAAATCGTGCAATAAGAAACTCAAAACGTGAATATAAAAAAAAACGATTAGTTTTAGTGTTAATTCATTTTGAAATACTTTAAAATTTGGGAAAAAAAAGGAGATTAAAAAAATTGTTAATTAAAAGAAAAGATATCTTTAGTAAAATTTCCTTTTACGTGGAAACAAAATATAATTAAATGTTTTTGAAAAATAAATTAGTTTTTAAAAGTTTCGTGAAAATGTACGACATTATAAATTTCAAAATATTTCTCAGTAAAATTATGCCGCCTGTCACTTAATAAAATGTTCTTTAGCAAAGAAAAGGAACGTGCTACATCTACGGACGTAACAAGAAAATTTTTGTAGCAAGCAATTGTGGATGGTTCCAGATTACCAGCTACTATTTCCTTTCCGTTGATACAATAATTTAATTTTTTTAACGAATGTAGAGGTAGTTTTTTGCAAGGATTTACTCGATTTTTGAAAATAAACATCTTCCATTTCATTTTCAATTCGTTTTTTAAACTTTCTTCGAGAGTTTCAAACAAATATCAGACCTGGATATTCATTGGTCCATTGTTTCAATTTTGTAGAAACACTCGTTTGTTCTGACGTTTATGGCATTTTCAAAGTTGATAGTCTAAAATCTTGTTAACAACTAGCCCTTTGTGCTAAATCAGAAGTGGGAAATGAAATGGGAAGCGGGGAGTAAAATTTTCTGAGGAAACGTCTTAGTTCTAGGAAGTACGTTGACCCTCAATGTTTGCCTAAATCTTCAAAACTCCTAATTCAATACGATCATTTAAAAGTAGTACGTCACAAATACATTTGATTTAAGCGACTTTTTACTTTCAATTTAAAACTAATTAACCTATTTAATATAAATAATTGTTATAAATGTTGCCTAATAATCGTAAGTAAAATTTTCAAAACATAAATGGTTAAGTGAATAAATTAGATGAATTTGGTTCAATTGTGCAATTTCGTGCAGTAAAACCCGAATTCGTGCAATTAAGCTCAAAAAGTCAAATTTGTGCAAAATAAAATTTAAGAATAAGAATCCTTAGGTTATAAATGAGATAACTACTGGGGTCAGAGAGCGCTAAATCAAAGCGAACTAAATGTGCAACAACACAGAAATCCGGTCTCTACATATGACTGATGAGAAAAAGGAAAAACTATTGGCTGGTCTTTGGAAATATTGGGAACAAAATAAGGTATCCAAAGGAACTAGTCATAAGAGCTCCTGGATGGGCTTAAATCAATAAAAAAATATATAATTATTGTAGTGAAAAAAAAATTATATATATATATATATATATATATATATATATATATATATATATATATATATAAACTCTATTTAGAAGAAGCCATCTGCACAAAAAAAATCAACGACAATAAACGACACAAGCAATCAAATATAAGTTGCTTATATGCCGCACCAACTAACTACACTGGTTTGACAAAACATGGTCGAAATAACATGAGTGTCTTTACATGGCCGATCCAGCAAATAATCGGCCATACTAGAGCACCCGTTGTTTCTTTATAAACTTGTACAAAACAATATTAGATTACAATAGAAAAAAAAAAACCATTTATCATGGGACAAAGACCCTTAAGAATAACATTACAATAATTAATAACTAAAATACAATACATATAACTAACAACACTAATACAAGTAAAATCGTAAATAAAGTTATGATGAAAGTTGAAAAATTATGGAACGAAATTGGAATAAAATCTCAGCAATATCCTAAAACTACAGTTTCTTAGCTTACAAAATTATCAAACATTTTAAATATACCTAAGTATTACGCCCAGGAGAAGCTTCTGAACTAAGCTCAAAATAAGATCAGCCAGATGTTCTCTTCACGTGGCGATCACAAACAAAAGCCTCCCGACTCTAAGCTTAAATTGCTCTATCCAGTTATAGAATCACATGCTAACTTATTGTTTGTTATCTTTAAATATTGCCTTTATTTGATTTGTTGGCAGTAGGCCATAGTAGAACGCAGGAGATAATGGAGCACCTCATATTAGTTTTAACTGGATGTATATTTTAATTGTTAATTGTTAATTCAACAATTTAAAAATTATGCTATAATAATTAATTTTTTGGTAATTGTTCGGATCGGCGACACCACCAAACTGGCTTGACCCGCGCTACACCGACCAGTTCGATTCTTACGCTTCACTTCATGTTTACATTATTCGATAGTTCATTCCTATAACCTCACATGTAAACAATCACTTCTACAGTTTCAACTTGGATTGTGTTGTTTAGTGTCTTATATTGATATTTAGACTTCTTAAATGTAAATAAGTGAAACAGAAGTTAATAACACGAGGATTAAGTGTTTTATCAATTCATTTTTTTCTTATTTCATCTTATCTTATGTGTAAAAGTTTTACAAAACTTAAGAAGATAATTTTTTGTACATGGATTTGGTGTTTTGCATATTTATATTTGTTCTATCAATATAAGTGATAAAATTTAAAACTTGTAAAAGTATTACAAAACTTTATTTGTACATGGATTTGGTGTTTTATATATTTGTATTTGTTGTTTCAATTTCAGTATACATATTTTGTGAATGGATTCTTTGTCATCCATATTACTTTTTGTCCTAAAGTGAGACAAATTGTATAATTAATTCAATAAAACATATCAGTTTATAAATAAATGTGAGAAAGTACATCACAGGTTTCATGTTTTCTTATTTCCACTTCCCTTGAGAAAATAAAGCAGAAATTAACATCATCATTTTGAACTTGGATTCTGTCTTATATTATATAATGGCTCATAACATCGAGAATTGACAATGTGAAAATAATCACAGATTAAAGAGGTAAATGACACATTACTATATAATTGTCGAACTATTGGTATAATGTTATAGATTAATGTGTTTTTAAAAAAATTAGAAGTCTGATGATGGAACATTGTCTCTGAAACATGTAGCTACAAATGTTAAACAAATATGAGTTATGCCAAATAAATAATTAAGGATTCTGCCTTGTTTATATTTATAATTTATTATTTTCACTTCTCTGACAGGAAGTTCATCAGGAATTTACTTTACTGGTGATTCAGTAGTATATTAATTGTTGATGAAATTAATATTAATTCAAAATTGATTAAGTGTCTTATATTTCGATATTTTCTTATTTCCACTTCATTAGTTCCTTGTTTCTCATTTTAATATTAGAAGTTAACATTACTTTGAACAGGGATTTAGAGTTTCTCAGTAAATGTAGGAGAATAACCTTTCCCCTCTGAAAGCAGCGACTAGAACATCGAAATAAATCGGAATAAGGTTAGAATCGATAAAAGGTATTCTCGGCGCGTATAGGGGTTGATGTCGCCGATATCCGAACAATTACCAATTTTTTTAACGTACTAAAAGATTTCACTGATCCTTTCACATATTTCTTTAACACTAGAAACCATGAAAGAAGCTTTCAACGTATAGCAAACGTATAGCCAAATAGCAAATAATATTTATAATTAGTTTATATTAAAAGGTTGAGAGTCAGCAGTAATATATAGGGGAGGGAAAGGAGCTTTCAGGTCACCCAATTAGGTTACAGCCTCTGCACTATAAGTGCCCACCCGCGTTTGTCCTCAATCGACATGATGACTACAATATCTAGGAAAAAGTTTTCGGGGGGTATACCCTTATATCTATCTATTTTCCTATACAAATTTGAATAATATCATTAATTTACTCTGCTACTATTAAAATATGGCCAAACGTATTTTAGAAAACCGTATTGATAATATATTGTTAACAATTTAATCAATTTTCAATAGGACTAAAACTAATATGTTTGTCCTACCCGACAAATTAGTTATGGGTCTTAAGGATACAAAAATAATAATTGCCTTCACTCAGAGTGGGATCATTTTATTACGGACTGAGGGACGGACCGACACCATTAAGATTTTATTATAAAGTAAAATTTATTAGATTAAGAAAGTAATGTTTATTAAAAGAAATTAAATTATCTAATAGTCGGAACTATAGATTAATGTAATTTTATTGTGATTTGACTGCACACTCCGAACGAAAATTACTTTAACTTAATTTTTTTTTTTTTTAAGTACAATTGTACTGTTATGGACTTAAAGGACTTATCAATAATAGCTAACTTTCTGGAGATAAACATCAATGAAACCGAATTCCTCTACGAAGATGTTATGAAGATATTGATGATATTAATATTAATATAGAGGTTACCCTATGATATGGAATTCAATTAATAATGGTGAACCTCAGCCATCGCTAAAGTGGATGCCGCAACTTGTTCCAAACAGCAATATCCCAACCCACAAAGAGATCTAAGATATTAGCTATTATGGGCCTCAAATTAAGCCACAGATTACTAAATATATCGAATATTTAAATAGGTTAATAAATATGTTAATATAATGAGAGGTTATTAATTTATTTTATTTTTATTTTTATTTTTTTTACAATAGTCAAAAATACGCTTCTTTATGATTAAAATAATCCACAATGAGCTTTATGTTCCCAATGCAACACATTTGGAAAAATAAAAATTAAACAATACTCCAAGGAATCTAAAACAAAAAAATATGGCTTCGTTACCTTCTGATCTACAATAGCAGGGCTTGGCGGATGAATGGATTATGTCACACTTTTTAAAAATACAATCTACTTCAGTGGATAAAGGTGTTATGTCCAGAATGTAGAAAACTAGAAAAAACATTAAGAACCAATATTATTATCACAACACTACAGAGTTGTAAAGAAATGAAGTAAGTAAAGAAATGAACTGTGCTCAGGAACACGTCCAGACTTGTCGCGACCTGTCCAATGTTCCCGTGTTTTCCATCTCCAAAGGGTAACAAGGAACAGCGCTGATTTTGTTTCGCAATATTTTTGAACAGTTCCGAAACAAGTCATAAACAAATTTGAGCTGTTCAGAAACATCGGGAACATTGTTCTGAAACATTTGTTTACAGTCTGGACTAGGCTTTAGGGAGTAAAATATGAACATGTAAAAACGACGAGAAACAGAGATATGTAGAAGATGAAGGGGGACATGTAACATTTTCCCGCTAAAGGGAAATGCTGTAAAAAAAATTACTCAAAATTTTGTTTAGCTACACAACCCCTTAGTCCAGTATAAACTATATACCAACTCAAATCCGCTGTTTCTCAACTCGCTTTCCATTCCGTTCCTCATAATCTACTGAGCGTCTTAAAAGAAGTTTGTCTCGGGATCGTACAATATAGAACTTTTATATGAGTGCTACTAATAGATGGTTTCTCTACAAGTTTATAACAAGTCATTTGACAGTCGTAATTCAGTTGGATGCATATTGTTGGAACGTTGTAAACTTCAATTTAAAAAATTGGTTTTTTCTTGTAAATTGATTAAATTAATAAAAGAGGCGTATCTCGTGATAAATAGAGGTTATTATTATTATTATTACTAAACATAAACTCCTCTGTTGGAATATAGTGGTAAATAAATTCGGAGATTTTCGAAACCAGAATATATATGTTGATTTAAACTTGAAATGCTTTGAACGAAGTACTCAGAAATAAAACTCGTTATTTGCTCAGCGAAAAGACTAAATATAGATACACTAGGCAGTGTATATCCGGCAAAGAGAAGAACGGACCTTCCTACAATATAACAATATAGCCAGTGGGGAGGAGATTCGGCGGATAGAGAGCGGTAGCCGAACAAAGGCCGAACTGGGATCGGCTGAAGGGGCCCTAGATTGCCGGCCCTGATGAAATGTAAATTTACATAAGGAGATCCCACCGCTAAAAAGTTTGATGAGTATCCCCTCCTCGATAGTCGATGGTCGTCTGTCAGCCCCTCATCTCTTCATCGTCGGCTATACTGTTCTGTATTATCTTTCATCCACTAATAATAATAAAAAAATAATAAAAAAAATCTAATACACGGCAATAAATTTAAATGAATTTCGAAAAATGGAGAGATATAGAGAGAAACATACTTTATTAAGCTGTGCTGCTCATTTCAAATGGGTTGCTAAATACAGAGCATACTTTACCAATCTGAGTTAGACATTCGATATTATTATCTTTATAAATAAATAACGAATTACAAGGTGAAAAAAAAAATTTAAACTACAAAACTAATAAAAACTTTAGCTTATGATTATTTTTTTTCACTAATTACTCAAAACTGTATGTTTGTCGCTTAGAACGTTTTTCGGCGGACCCATTCAATTATTTTATTATCTGCCAACATCAAGATCATCACTTCAGATACGCATGATGGTATAGAAGGATTAATACAATAAGTATTGATGAATTAATTTCCACTTCTATTGGAATTATTTTATTAGAAAACTAGTTTCGAATGCTATACAATCATTTTCAGTTCTTAGGAGGTCTAACAGATATCTATGTAGATATCTATAACTATCTATATAACAGAGATATCTGGTAGATCTCCTCAGAACTGAATATGAATGTTTAGTATTGAAAACTAGTTTTCTAATAAAATAATTCCAATAGAAGTGGAAATTAATTCACCAATTTTAATTGTATCAATATCATCGATTATTACTTAGAAATCTGACATTAAATCTTCGAGATTTGATAATTAAAAAATAAATATATGACAAGTTAATCCTATGCAATAGAAAATTAGTAGATTATAAAGATGAAATTTTAATAAGGAATATTTTCATAAGAGGTAAAGAAAAATAAATTATATTAGTACTACAAAAGAAATACCAAGATAATGGGAACATTTTAGGAAATCTGCTTAAAAATAAAAAAAAATCCCTAAAGACCGAAGTTATTAATTATGGAACATTAAAAATGCCGCTAATGTTTGTATAATTTATAAAAGCGGAGGGCCCACGAGCGCCATGAATATTATCCAAGATTTAGGAGGCCCGGCTACAAAGTACAAGTACAATTTAATTTTCATATAAATTTCTTTCCCGAACCGCAAGCATCGTGGATTATAGATGAAATATTCCAAGTGGAATTCTTGGCCATCTCTTCGGCTATAAATTAGGAGAAAGCCAATAACGTCAATAGTCTGAATTATTCCTTTTATTGATATCTACCCCTAGCCAGGTATATATCAGGATGAGGGGGAATCGTATTTAGTGCTAGGAGGAGCTCTCTAATGGGGAATAGTTTTTGTAGTGGCGAACTTCTGGACTCCTGCCAGGTTCCCTAGCAGTTCACCAGTTTACTTCTTACATCAATATCTATCACGAGTACCTTGTCATATAAAAAACAAGTACAAAAATATAAACAAAAATAATTGGATTCTAAATGTTAGTTTTTAATTTACGACTTAATTTAACCTTTAACCCTAATTAGCGAGTTCTTTGAAAATCATTGCTAGAGCCTCTCTACAAAACTCTCCCAACTAATCAAGTAACCTGACATTTTGGAGGGTGAAAAAAATTTTATTTTCTCGATTGATTTCGATCTTTGAATTTGTTTTAATGTTTACTGAATTTGAATGTTATCTTGTTTTGTCGCAAATATTGCTCTTTTTGAAAAAAATAAAGTCTAAGAAACATGATAATTTTTATGATTCTTGTTTATTTTTTTAAAAATGAGTACAGAAAAAAAAGTCTAAACTACTTTAATTTCCTAAAATATATGAATAAAATTAATTATTTAGAAGCTGAAGCGTATTTCAGTAATAGCCGAAGCGTACTGTTCCAACACCAGCAAACTCGATAAAGATGGGGGGTCAGACTGGTTTAGGAAGCAAAAACTTTTAACTTCACCACCTAAAAATTGCAAACCATTTACTTTTTATTTTTTGCTTTATTTTATAGTATTAAAATAATTTTTATTTTTCCCCCATTAAAAACCGGCTACAGTTCTTCACCTCCTAAAACCACCTTCCTCCACACCATCGAACAAACCTCAGCATAGGGTCACTCTAAGTTCTTTGTTCGAAGTATTAGGTGTGTCATAAATATCTTAAGCACCTCAACATCTGCCATCCAGGCAATATGTCCTGCATACCTCAAATACCTTAACTAAATTTCCCTTGCACCAGTCTCACCAAAGACGATGTTAGTGCTTCCATCCTACACCAACCTTAACAGTACCGAAAATATGGCTATGGTCTTTTCTCACCCAAATAAGGAGCTATGTTTCAGTAGCTTTAGGTTATGTCAAGCATAAATCAATAATATAATTTTTTTTTTTTTTTTTTTTTTGTAAAATTCAATTATTCCAATTAATATAAAATCACATATACTATATATATATATATATATATATATATATATATATATATATATATATATATATATATATATATATATATATATTTTTTTTTTTTATTCAGGATTATGCGAATATATCACATCCCGGTCCCCAATACGCCTTCCCTCCAATATCTCCTGTCAAAAACGTCTTCCTCAGTCAGCCCTCTAGCCGCCATTTCTTCTCTGACCTCTTCTATCCACTGTTTCCGAGGCCTTCCGCGTCTTCTTCTCTTCTCAGGACAGTAAGTGCTCGAAGGGGCCATCGTGTCTCATTCATTCTCATGACATGTCCAAACCATAGCAATCTTCTTTCACTGATGTTATCAATAACATCATATATATATATATATATATATATATATATATATATATATATATATATATATATATATATATATATTTTTCATTTCATACTAGATATTTCTTATAAGTTTTTCGTAGTAAAAACTACAGCCAGAAGAAATGGAATGTTCTCATTTGCTAGTTTCCTAGGATTTCCACTACTGCATGACAGGGGAAACGTAAACACTTGACTTGTGATAGCATATCATAACAACTCTAGCAGAGATCTCCCACTGCTTCTGGATATAACTCTTAGAGGCATTAACATTTCCGATTTCACCACTCGAGGGTGAAAAACCCATAGCTGTAAACGCATCTTAATACTAATAATTTCTCAAACTCCTTTGTATTAACGTTCTTTAAATTCATAAAAAAAAAATATATAAATAGTTGATAAAATAAAATACTATTATAAAGAAAAATCCAAGCGTAGTAAATATAAAGGAGGGCCACATTCTGTAACATTTCATCGTAGATTAATACCGAGAAAATTTCCTTATGAATCGAAAACCTAATCAAACCCATATCCAAAATTAATTTTAGGAAAGAGCTTGATTTTACGAAAATTGTTTTTCATGACAATTCTGAGAATTAATATCTAGTTATAACCTGTTTTCATTTTAATTCCCAGAATCACATTGTTTTCATTCAAACAAATAAATTGTAAATTCAATTAGCAAAATGTTTTTATCTAAGCTCATATCCATATCACAGAACGTTTTTGAAATTATTGAATTTTCATTAGCCCTGAACATTGTGAATTATTAAACATAAAGCGAGGAAAACATGTGCCATTTAATAAATATATCAAAGAGTTATTTATCTGTGTTAAAACCTTTTAAATCACAAAAGAAAACAAATATGCTTTGTACGAAATGCAATGCCACCAACCTCACTAATATAAAACATGATGCTGATTCGATTCTCAGACCTCATTTTATTTTATTTTTTTAATTTTTGTAATTTTCAACAGAAAAATAAGAAAAGCAAGTCTATAATTCAACATTAAAGCAAAACATTAAAATGCCCTGAATTAAAGTAAATAATTATATAACGGGTGTTAGGCAAGAAGGGGAGGGGGGAATGTCCAGTAACCATAGTTGCGAATAAATCGCAAATAAAAATTACGAAGTTCATATTCTTTCTCATTGGGAACGGGCTTTTTAATTCCAAAGCACGTGAAAATTCTCTTCCTAGCCTCTATGAAATCACCTTAAGTGATAGTACATGAGGAAAGCTACCAGGTGGCGGTAAAATCTCAATTTCGATTTTTTAGAACCTTTCCCTATATAGCTTAACACCCTTCATACATGATATTTTTTTCAAGCCTTTATTTTTCTCTTACTACAAAAAAAAAAAAAAAATAATAACTACGTTTAATTGTCTGTTGGCTGTTTTCATTTTCAGTCATTTACATTTCAATTATTCCTGGAATTTGCATATCCGTTGTTACAGAGCCCTTAAAATTCAACGGATAATAGGGATAAATAATTGAGAAGGTAGTATAATAAACATATCTTGTATATATTAATACAATTTTCCCAATAAAAAATAAAGATTCCTGTATGTTACTTAATTGTACGAACGAGATACATAATCTTTCATAATAAACTTTACATCGATTTAATTCTACTAGTTTCTCAAATTCTTTCTCTTCTCCATTCCCTATAATCCTCTGAGAGAAAAGAAGATTAGGAAGTTAGGGAAGGTTTCAATATAGAATGTACTGTTTCTTAAAATTTTATAGTAGAAAAAATTAAAAAACTAAATTGTAGGTTAAAGTAAATTTTACAACGATTCTCAGGGATTTTTTAGAGTGCTGAATCAACTTGTCAAAGTTTAGCTTCACATGAAAAAAATAAATAAAGAATTAAAAAAAGTACAAAATCTGAAAAAAATTGTAACATTGATTTATTTTATTTAATATTTGAACCCTACTTATTCTAAATTTTATTTAGTCCTACTGTAACAAAAAACCTAAAAATCCAAAAACAGTACCAAAACACTAACGATCCAAACACAAAAGAAAAGGTTATTTCTTTTTCTAAAAGGAACGTGTACAGAGACAAATCAAGCCAATTGGAACAGCTAATCGGATTTAAAGGGGGAAGCGTACAGATTACGTCAGCCAATCACGAATCGGGAAAAACAGCCTTGACTTTTATCTTACTCTACATCCTAGATCAAAGATATATATATATATATATATATATATCCAAAAAAAATTCAAATTCAAAATTCAAATTCAATCCGGTATCTAACGGAGCCGCTAAATTTGGCTGATTATAAAATAATATAGAGTAAGACTATTTTCAGACACCTAATTATTCATTATTATATAAATCGATTCTTTTCCCTTATGTCAAACTTATTTAAATTCGTACAGAAACAAATGAAAGTAAAAATTAAAAAAATCTTTAAAGATATAATTATATTATTAACTCTAATTACAGCAGTGGTAGGAACAAAATAAGAGCTTGCAAGAAATAGCTTCCATAAAATATAATGAGCGACTTTGAAAAGTCAAAACTTTTTTGTTGCTTGAAGGAAAAAGTTTCCTCATGAAGTTCCATTAGCTTTTAGCCGTAATAGTCAAGAAAGATTTTCTTAATTATATCCTAAAAGCAGTAGTCGTTTTTAAATATTAATGCCGACATCGATATGCAATTATAAAAATGTAGCTCTTAAGCTTAACCTCTTCCATTATTAAAGTAAAGACAGCTACGTAGTTTTATCCAATTTCTTTTTAGTAGCAATTGATTATAAATAAAATTATGAACTAAAAAAAAAAAAAACTTATTGAACCCATGTCTTTGAAATGTTCTTTTATATTGTTCGATTTGTTTATTAAATATGTCAGAGGTATTACTAATTTTAAACAATATAAAAAAAGAAGAAATTTTTAATTATCAACTATTTTTCCTTATGGTTTGCGTATGATATCTGATAGAAAGTCCGTCAGAAATATAGGTCACTTACTCGAAATGTACGTACAAGACTTAGATGCGAAACTGCTCATCGTTTTGGAGAGGTTACAAAGTTGCGGTTATATAGATCTTGAAATTGATAATAATATTTATTTATATTCAATTAAATTGAAGTGAATCTCAGTGAAGTTTAAAAATCAACTGTTATGTGTTTTGCACCACACCGCAGTAGAGTTTACAACGGTAAAACTACTGAACTATCTACCTACTCTATCATATCAAATTTTACTAACTACATTATTTTTATAGTTATAGTAAGGTTTAGCAATAATAAGATTTAAATATACAATATTGAATGTCTTAAAAATACTTACAAGGGGACGTTTGCAGTTGTAACTCACAGATTTGAATGCCGATTTTTGTGTAGGTAGTAGGGACCTATAATAGTGCAAAACTAGAGTTATAGCCGCCAATGAGCATTTGGAGCCGAGAAAAAAAAAAAATATGAAAATCACGTTTTATTTTTTTTCTCAGCTCTCAGTCAAGATAGAGAAATGATTCTTTCACGTTTAATTGCAGTTATGTAGGCTATTAGATATAAAAATACTTTCGTTATGATCAAGACACTATCCGGCTTTAGGGTGCTCAAAAATGATAACAAAATGACAAAATTCCAAGGAAATCCGCTGTAAATCAGTGGAAACTTTTTTTCATGAACAACTGACCTCAAATCTCGATTTAACGCACCATAAAACCCTGATATGTGAAATTTTATGAAAATCAAAAAATACTGACTTTTTACCCCTTTCAAGGAGGTTAAAATTTTGAAGTTGAGATTTCATTAACGTTTTCTACCGCCTTCATAACAACTGCTGTGTTCAACCGATTACAACAATAATAACATCGCTATAATCAGCATACGTTCTGCTTTTTATCCATGCGTATAACATTGGATTTACTCCCGACAAAAACTAATGTAAATGAAAAAATCCAAGGTCAGCTATAACTTGAGATATTTCAATAAGGGGAAATCCTGCGACCTCCGGATTTGGGCTAAACTATGCAGTTTCAAAGCATTTTTTTATAAGTGCCAAGCTCCTTGGAACCCATTATGAGGTTATAACATTGTTATAGTGTTGACTGTATTGTTAGAAGTTTAATAAGTTTCTAGAAGTTTTTATCTACCATAAATATGGCAAAGCAAAACCATCAATAGTAATTGTTTTAAACATATTTTCTTCATTTACTCAAAACTATGTTGTTGGCACTTAGCACGGTTTTCATTTCCACTCTACAATTATTACTAAATTGAAAAAAAGGCGATCCCTCACAAATCTTCAACACCTAACCAGTGCAATTTTAACCAGTTTAAAAATAACTGCTATGCGTCAAAATATTGAAGAAACAACCCTCAATTGCATACTTTAATGCAAGATTGTAATCGATTAACAAATAAAATTAAGTTCCTTACTTTTGAGATCAGGCAAAGCCGCGACGGGGTGTGCTAGTATATAACTACAATTCTAGAAACATAAAAAATACTAAACATGATTTGCAAGTTAAGTGACGAAGTGAACGAAACCCGTACAAGACATACGATATCGTACGCAATGGTTCGAAGATTGTTTCCGAGTGCGGTTGTGAATTGGGAGAAGTTCTGCTAGTTGTCCCAATTGCTTAGAGAGCATACGCTCGGAGACCGCAGATGGAACTCTCCTAACTGCCCGTCCCCAATTCAATAGTCGTAGACAGAACATATTCACCCGCTTAAACAGATGGGCACATAATATGAATGTCCTTCTAGAGAATGGTTCAAAATAAGCTTTAAAATAAATTAAAGATTTTTTATTAATATTAAAATTAATGAGAAGCGTTAGAATCACCTAGAGAATTGCTTGTACAGTGAAGAATTGTTTAAAAAAAAAAGTTAAAATTCCGTTCAAAATAGGAAATTACAGAACATCATTGCGGAAATTGTTTCGTAACGATTTACACAAAACCAAATATTGCGCAATAATATTGATCCATATTGCGCCATCAACTTTTATCATAAACTATTTCTTCACCTCCTTAATTATCAATCTTCCGAGCTATTGTAAAAACATATATTTATATGTTAGTTATATCATTATTTATTTTTTCAATTATTTTTATAATTCATAGATGTTATCCACAATCACTTATAGGTGAAATATAGGTTGTGATCCTATGAACTGCACTTTTATGATATTCTTAGAGGACTAGGTTAGCCAAAATAAGGTTTATTTTCATATTATTTTTCTTCAATAAACAAAGAAAAACAATAAGACAAAACTGCCAATTATAAACATTTTTATTTTTCATATTCACCCAAATTTGCTTACACAAAACTTATTTGGACTCCACCCTGCCCTCCGAAGATTCTAGAGACTTTTCCCCTATGGTGCGGTTAGGTAGCTCATAGGGTAAGGCATTGGACATCTTTCTCTTGGGACTAGGTTCGAATCCTCCATATTATGTTTCCACTATCATAAGCTAATACTTCTTATTTGAAGTATTATTTTTTATCTTTCACTTTATTTGTTATATCCCACACCTGTAACTCAATTCGCGACAATAAGCGGATATGATATGAGATATTTTGTAAAAATTGGCATTTCAGGCATGAGGGAGTTCAGCACCCAGCGGTACCTACTGTAGTCTTGCATTTGTTTAGATTTATCTCAGGAGATCTCTTAACCAGCTCATCTTCAGCCTTCTTCGTGTTGTCTCTGGCATATTCAAAGTCACCATGTTTTGTATTAATTTGTTGTAGTGCCCTTGAAGTTTGTAATAAAATCGTTTGTAGGAAGTGTGAATGTGGTCCTGTACAGTGGATATGTTCAAGTCTGTATGCAATGTTCTGTCACTGACGTACCTGGGGGAGCGAGTTATGATTCTTAAAACCTTAGACTAAAAAGTTTGTAATTTTTGAATGTGAGCCTTTTTTGCTGTCCCAAAATTTGTGATGCATAGGTCCATAAAGGTTTGAGTAAGTATAAGTATTTAATCGTTGTCTGATTTTTAGAGTCGATTCTTTGTGAAGTATAGAGTATAGTAGTCTTAGTCTATTGTTTAGGCAGAGGCGTTTCATTTCACGTGAGGGCTTATTTGAAGTTGATTAAAAATATAATCCATTACAAGAAAACTTACACACTGAATAATTTCTTATTAACGCAGTCCCCTTATTCCAAAGGAGTATGCTATAAAGACTCCGGCCACAATGAAATATTTAATAACTAGAACAAGAATCCCATTGGTCCCAGATGAAAAAGATACTAAAAGACAATATTCGACTTAGGAGTTACAAGATATTTAGAAGACTGACAATGAGAACTCGGCGAAACAATGAGGGCGGAAAAGACGCGAGAGATGGCGCAAGATTTGACTTCATTAAGCTAAATCAGCTTTAGGAGGCAAAGGTCTCGAGAAATTGTAATTTCATCTTAAGGCTCGTCTTCGTAGGAGCGGGATCAACAACAGCTGCTTTATTTTCGGAAGCTTCATTTTCCTGGGAAAAGGTCAAGATTCTATCAGCAATAGCAAATACTTCTAGGTGTTAACGTTCACTTCGTTTTTTTCTTTTTTAAATCAATCCAATCTGATAAAATAATAAATGTTTCAGAACGAATTTTTAGAAAGAGGTTTTAAAAGAAGAATCTCTCTTGATTCCTCAGATATTACAAAAGGCACGTTTGATTTTTAAGTTCCATCCAGAACGTTTTTAGGTAGACTGCTTTTATTTGAAAAGAAAAAGGGCTGATTCTTACATTTTATTTTATAGAAATCTAACATAATTCTAATGCTTATATACCAGACAGATCTTAGCTGTGATACGAAATCTTAGCTCAACGTAGACAAAATCTAATCTATACACGATAACCGTCCAATATAAAAGGTTTTTTTTTTTTGTTTTTCCTTTCTTTTTCTTTTTTTAAATAATTGTTTCTCTACTAGAAAATCGTTAGGAAAAAGGTTTATTCGAACAGGTTTCTTTTTTTTTTAAACAAACTATATTTAACTAGCATCCCCCGTCACGGTTTCGCCCGTTCTCAAAAGTAAATAGATAATTAACTATTGATGTAACTAATAATTGAAGTTTTATTTGTTTATAAATAAACATCTTGTATTGAAGTGTGCAATTGAGCATTATTTCTATTGTATTATTAATCCAGAGACTATTAAGAAATTCTTGCGGCTAATGAACTGCATTATCAGCGCTTACAATTTTTACACGCAATATCAAAAAGCGAAGGATTGACATTTTGATTTGTAAATAATTTTTATTTTGGCAGGAATAATTTGAATTATTTCATCTGGTGGGATTTTAATTTCTAACTATAAAAATATACGACAGTGTGGCTAACCTCGTTTCTACTACCCAACATTTTACAATTAAATGTTTACTATTGTAAATTTTATTTACCTTCCAAGAAATATGAAAATAATCCAATTAGTTAAAGTTTAGTACAGATAGGCACAGTAGTTTTACTACTGTAAACTATATTGCGAAATGGTCCTAATCTCATACCGGACGATTTTCAAACATCACTAGGATCCAAACATAGCTACAATTTTGAATACACGCAAATTTTATTATCATTTTTTAATTTTAAATAACAAGTTAAACATAACTTTAACGAAATAACGAAACGATTAGCTGTATGCAGCAGAAAACCTGACCATTGCCTGAAATCCGACAAAATAAATACTTACAATAGGTCCCGGGGTCAAAGCTGTTCAATCCTAGGAGATTGGTTATAAGAATGTGAGAAACTGGATAACGAATTAGCCAGAGTGTTCGGATAGACAGAAAGGGTTTGATGAATTTTGAAAATTGATAGGGTATAAAGCCAAAAATGATAATTAGTAATAATATATTACGAAATAAATGAATAGAAGTATTTATTGTAAAATATATAGATTCCAAGCACTTTATTCCGAATGATCAATACATATTCATAAGTCACAATACCCCGGAGAGCCCGATACAGGTAATACAGATTTATGGCTATTGAATTTCCAAGATATAGAAATGGTTCTCGTTATGAAAGATATAGCCCCCGACCCCCCCAAGATGATATATACACTCCCTAGGAGTTAAATCAGGAACCTGATATCCTACCACTCGGGAATAAAGTGGGAGGAAGGGAAATGTATATTTATCTAGCTATATTGACAGATATATGAGCGCATCTGTCAATGAAACAAAATACAAGGCAAATGCACGGGGTAAAAGAATAAGGGGCAGGCAAAAGGAATCCTTCACGATAGCATATAGAAGGAATTGTTCAACAAATTTTATTTTCATATCAAAAGAAGTCTGTGTACAACATTTAATCACTAAGATTTAGTATTTCACAAAATCACTTCGATTGACCGGTGTGAGTAGAGATTAAAAAAATACTTCAAAATTACTTCATTCCATTTAAAAATGTAATAATACTTATTAAAATTACCAACACCTTGTTTCACGAACCTAATTAATAGTAAATCACCTATCATAAACTAATCCACAGCAAATTACCATCTGTGTTATTAATCAATCTAAAAACGTACAGAGAAAGAAAAATTTGAAAAATTATAAATGCGGCAATCTTATAAAACTATAAAAAATAGCTCAGTCAAATAGTAGTTAGTTTGAAGTTATAATAAAAATAGTATTTTTTTTTTTTCTACACCGACTCAATATGTTTCTGGAACGAAAAATGTTGATAAGAAAAGTATAGTTGACTATTAAGTTGAATGGAGAAGAAGATAATCAGGTATGCAGTCGAAACAGAAACACCACGTCCAAGTAGAAATACCTTAATTGTGATGTCTCATCGTTCATCTCCGCTCCAGTGTGATTCAGCCGCCCTGAAGAAGACCTGCAAGGCCTTCGTCGAAACGATGGCATCACAATTAAAGTATTTCTAAAAATAAAATAAATAAATAAATTTTTAAAAAATAGGCTACACACCAGACTAAAACGAAAAGAAACTGCTCGTCGTTACAGACTACATCAACATTTACTTGACAAACGTTCAAACCTCCCAATTAATTACAAAAGACTCATTCACATGACTGTGATTAGACCTATATGGACGTACGGAGTTCAGCTTTGGGGCTCCACTAAACCTTCCAATCCTTCTTGTATTCAATCTTTAAAATCTAAAATCCTCAATGCTCCTTACTTTGTCACCAATAAACTTATCCACAGAGATCTTAATATACCTTACGTTTCTGACTTAGCTCAAACCAGATATCAATCCTTCCATAGTAAACTCCACAACCATTCAAATCCATTAGTATCACAACTTGCTTCTTATTCCATTCCAGATAACCCTCCTAGGCGCCTGAAAAGAAGATGGCCTCGGGACCTTCTAACATAGTACTTCATTATATTGAACCTTTATAAGTGCTACCAATGGGTAGTTGCTTTAAAAACAATTAAAGTGTCATTTTTATCATTGTCATCACATTTACTTGATGTATTAAATATTAAATTGTATACAGTTGTAAATTTCAATGAATAAATAAAAAATAGACTATTGAGCATGGAAGGTATTTACAGTAGTTAACATCCCTATTTAGATATATGTAGTTTAGCTTTGGGGCTCCACTAAACCTTCTAATTCTTCTTGAATCCAATCCTTACAATCCAAAATCCTTCGAAAAATTCTCAATCCTCCTTACTTTGTCACAAATAAACTAATCCATGAAGATCTTAATGCCCCATATGCTGCTGATTTAAACCAAATCAAACGATAGTAAACTCCACAACCACTCGAATTCACTAGTTTCCCAACATGCCACTCACACTCAATTCTCGATAATCTTCAAAAGCGTCTAAAAAGAAGATGGGCGAGAGACTTTCTGATGTAGAACTTGTATTGAAGTGCTACTAGTGAGTAGTTCTTCACATGCTTTTGCCATATAATTGAAATTATTTTTCATAACTTTAGCAGTTGTATATAATGTATATATAAATATACCTAAAGTATATGTATACATAAAGTTATAAACATAAATAAATAGTTTAAAAAAATTAAATATACAATGGATCTTTCATCATATTAAGGTGATTTTTAAAATGCAACTCAAATTATATGTTCGTACCACCAAATAAATTGTATTTATAATAAAAGAAAATAATCGACAATAAGTTCCCAGAAGTGAAAAACCATGTGTTTTTTTTAGCCCTATTCAAGTGGCCTCACCGGTCAACGCTAATTCCCCGGGCACCTTTATTCCCTTATTCCTTTTTCCATTCCATTTCCTCCCTCCCTTCCTCAGCTTCAGTCAACCTGTCAAAAGAAAACTACGAGTGAATACTAAATTCCACCGTAATTTCTTTTCTTGGGTTTTTCAACTCACCCCCTTTTTTTTCCTACAGAAATGTCATTCATCATTAGCTTGGATAAAATATTTATAGAAGTTTCGATCCCTTTCCCCGAACTTTTGAACCCTACTCATTTAACAGATTTTGAAATATGTAAGATATTTGTTCCATGGTAGAAAAATTATTCCTGGATTGATCAAAAGCTAATTAAAAATTTATGAACTTATTAACAGAAGTTCATGCCAAGCGATAGGGAAAAAATAAGACAAAATGCAAGAATCCATATTTTCAATATGGAATAATTCCAAATGTAATTGAAAAATTCTCGATTGATTTTGCTCTATACTTGAAATAAAATGTTTAAAAAAAAAAAATTTCTTCATTGAATAAAACTATTTTAAAAGTTTACATTTTGCTACACATTGCTATTTAAATCTTCTTAATATTATATTACCTATAATTTTTTTAATTATTAAATAGAAGGATGAGATTAACATCTCGAAGTCACAACAAGGGATGGAACAAAACTGCATAGTAAGTAGGTAGTAGGTTAGACGAACTGACGTGGAACGAAAAGTGGAACGGAACGTAAACTCTCATTCCACTTTTAAGTCGGAACGGCCCTTCTAGTTCTACAGCGTCGTCCTTAATAATTACAGAAAACAAAAAAATAACAAGAAAATTGAACAAATTTTAAAGAAAAAAAAAGAAGCCTTTCCATATATATGACAGACTAAATTTAATTTTATATTTAAACATTAAAAAAAAAAAAAAAAAAAAAAAAAAAAAAGAAAAAAAAGAAAGAAAAACATCTGATAAAAAATATTTAATTAAACAAATATTTACAATTTACCATGAACTAAATTTACTGTTGAACTTAAATTTATTACTATAAATGATGTTAATTAAGAATTTATAACAAACAGGCTGTAACAAAATATAGAAGACTGTAAAAATTAAAAAAAAAAATGGATTAACATGAACAAAAGGGCATTAACATTTATATTATGAAAAATTATAAATTAGATAATAAAGTCCAGCGAAACTCACGAATTCTGCTATCACGAAGTGAAGACTGACGAGATGCGATCTTCTTGCCATCAGAGGCCAGACTGTCTTCTTTTATTAATGCAGCGGTATGACGTCACAAACCATATGACTATTGTTGTTAAATGACGAATGCAATAAATGAGACTGAATATTTTAAGTTAACTAAAAATAATATTCTAAACTACAAATTACATGATTGTTAGCTTTTCATAACTGGAAAGGAGAAAAATAAAATAAAATCTTTAATTTCTTCTTCTTCTTCTTCTCTTCTTTGTCTTCCCCACAGTGCCATTTCTAGCGTCGAGGAGCATCTATCCAGCGCAGCCACTCTTCCCGGTTTCCGCTTAACCGCTTCATTTGGTTGAAGGATTTGCCTCTTCTAACTACAATCCTCTGTATAAACTCCTGATACGAAACTCTGGGACAACCTCGTGGTCTCTTCTCGGTGGGGCGAGCCTCTAATACCTTTATAGGGTCCATGTTCTCGTTCATGCGGCAGACATGTCCAAACCACTTTAGTTGCCTGTTTTCCAAAGTGGTTTTGAGTTCGGACACTTCCAGCTGCAAACCAATTGGACGTCTTCCTGTTCCTCTCTCGCCATAACCAGCACTTTACTCTTGGAGGCGTTCATTCGCATACCTTTCCTCAGCAGCTATTCTTCCCATTCTACCAGTGCTTGCTGTAGTTTCTCCTTTGAATAGGAGATGAGGACAATGTCATCGCCATATAAAAAGCTTTGTACGAGGACTGTTCTCATATTCCAGTATCCAATTTTAGTCCAGGGAGTCCGACGCTTGCAGATTTTATGGATCTCGCCCATAAAGTTTATAAACAGGAGGGGGCTTAAACTAAGGGTTGGAATGCTTTGGTTGTAAAGAGTGTGTCAGGAGATGTGATTGAGGCAGTGAAGTCAACCTAGGAGGGAGCCACTGGAGTGATTAGGATAAACGGCACAGAATCAGAACCTTTCCCAATTACAAGAGGAGTTAGACAGGGAGATAGTTTAATCTTTAATTTGAATCAATTAAAATATTATAATTTTATAAACCAAGCCTAAACCGTAAAGTTGAAATTAATTTTTGATGATTGATATTTTATTATTAAGAGTAGGACAAATTAGATAGCTAGACTCTGTTAACTGTAACAGGTTTTCTATTACCGGGTAAAAATAATCGCTTTAGAGTTGGGAAAGAACAAAACAGGAAAGTTCATACGTAGAATTGAGAGATATAAAAAACAGTGCCATCAATGGTAGAGCCCTAATGCGTGAATGACAGCACGGAGCGGTCCCAATCTGCATCTGTCATGTTCCCAGCAGAATTTCACTTTACCACAGAATTTAAAATTTTAATCGTTCAATCGGAACAGTGAATATGCTCTTCAAAGAACAATTATTCCATTGTAAAAGAGGGCAAGCTTGATGATCAAGTTTTTAATATTAATTTTCTCATATAGATTGCTTCCTGCAATCGATTTATAACAGTTTTTTTTATTAAATTTTATCGCCGTATACTGGTGGCCGGCTTTAAAAGAATCAGTCGATAAATGTAGGGAACATAAGTATTATGGACGTATTACTGATTTAGGTATAACAGGCGTTGACTTCCGTTCACTGTTTTCGGATATAAGATAAAAAAATAAAAAGCATTAGTGGTCTTTTTTTAGTGTATACCGGACCGATTTCAGCTAATTTTATTGTTTTCAAGTACTTGAAATTAACAACCTCCGATTTACCAAAACACCGTAAAGTTCACAAGATATTATTACTGATGTGTCGGTACCAAAATTTATCGATACTCGTTACTGGCACCGGTACCTAAAAATCGATTCTCGATACTTCAGTTTAAAAATAAATTGCTATAAAAAAAAAATTATATTTAAGCTAGAAAAATCAATAATGATTCCAAAAATAAATTAGTAACAGCAATAAATAATTTATAAGTCTATTACATTCAGACAATGAACAAACAATTTATTTTTCAAATTCTTATTTAAGAAGATAAATAAGACTAAAACGACAAGAAGCTGCCCGTCGTAACAGACTACTTCAACATTTACTAGACAAGCGTTCAAAGCTTCCAATTAATTACAAAAGACTCAAATGAAATAGATGACTGTGATTAGACCTATTTGGACTTACGGAGTTGAGCTTTGGGGCTCTACTAAACCATCCAATTCATCTCGTATCCAATCCTTAGAATCCAAAATCATTCGAAAAATCCCCAACGCTCCTTACTTTGAGATAAAGATCTTAATGTTCCATATGTAGTACATTTAGCCCAAACTAGATATCAATCCTTTCATAATTAGCTCCATAACCACTTGAATCCCCTAATTCCTCAACTTGCTTCCCACACCATTCCCGATAATCCTCCGAGGCGTCTGAAAAGAAGATGGACCAGAAACCTTCTAGTGTAGAATTTTTATTATAGTGCTACTGATGAGTAGTTCTTTACAAGTTTTGTCACATTATGGTAATAGGTAACAGCACATTTACTTGATGTATAAATATTGTACAGTTGTAAATTTCAATGAATTGTTATAAAAAAAAAATGAAGATAAACACTCCAAATATTGGGGAATACTTGAATTATCAATTTTTTCTTAAATAAATCAACTAACACTGCATGTAGAAAGGATAATGCATATGATATTACTATGAATAATGTTCTGATAGTTTTATAGTGCTTAAATACCAATAACGCATCCTGTGTGAAAGATATCATAAAGATTGTACTGTTCCCCTATGAGTTTTAATTTATTCTCTGAAATTCATAATTGTATAGAACGAAATACATAATGTAAATTGCAGGGTTCATCATCTTTCAATGCCTAATCAGGTCACCCACGGCAATGCTCTTCAAAATGAACTTGGATTCAGAAAAGAAAATGAATATATTTAGGGCAATTTAGTTGGAGTAGTAAAATGGGCAGTAATGAGGAGTGGAAAACGAGATATAAGATAGAACATGCCATAAATAACATTAACGACAAACAGAGAAAATCACTTCATATGAAATGAAGAGATATATCCAAATGCCCAAGAATTAGGCATTCCTTCAAAACATAAAGAATTAAGCAATTTTTTATTCGGAAAGTTAATCTTAGTTGTAATATTTATAGAAGAATTTCGTTAAGTCCACCAAGAATAAATTTAAACACGCCCAGGGGGGATTTGAACCCACGACCTTCTGTACCCCTGAAACCCACGTCCCAACTCAATCGGCTATCGATTCCCTCGATATTTGTTTAAAATGACTGAACAAATATTTCCAACAGTCCTATTTTAAGTTGGTTTCAAACAAGAACAGAAAAAGATAGTATAAATCTATAAGATTTTTTGAATACGGGTCTTATTGGCTGGTCCATAAATTTGGGATGCGAAAGTTCAAATGGGTTTAATAAGTAACTTTCGATGTTGAGTTACTGTTTTAAATTTATTTTTAAGCGGACGTACGGAGTTGAGCTTTGGGGCTCTACTAAACCATCCAATTCATCTCGTATCCAATCCTTACAATCCAAAATCCTTCGAAAAATCCTAAATGCTCCTTAATATGTGACCAATAAACTTATCCATAAAGATCTTAATGTTCTATATGTTTCAGATTTAGCCCAAACCAGATACCTATCCTTCCATAGTAAGCTCCATAACCACTCCAATCCATAAGTCTCCCAACTTCCTCCTCCATCCCTGATAATCCTCCGAGGCGTCTGAAAAGAAGATGGCCTAGAGACCTTTTAGTGTAGATTTTTATGTGCTACTAGTGAGTAGTTCTTCACAAGTTATTTACATGCCATTGTATTCACTGTCAACACATTTACTTGTATATTATTTTGTACAGTTGTAAATATCAATAAATGGAAAAAAAAACTGGGCCAATCACCCGTTTAGAGTATAAATGGTTCAAAGAATAAAAAAAAAAATTAAAAATTAAAAATTAAGAAAAGACAAAAAATTAAAATAAATTTGGAATACGGTTGGGGACCCGCCATTTTGGAAAGGTGAAAATGGGGCAAAGCCACGCACACGCACTGTTAAAGGGGCAATCTTTGAAGTATGGCGTATACTGCCATATCGTATACTGAGAAATCTGTTTTTAATTTATGAATCATTAAAAATAATTACGAGATTATTTGAAACCATACAAGATTTTTTTTTTATATTGTGCTTGTTATGGAAACGAGTCTTCAGCTTTGTCTTAATAGCCCTCAATATCACACTAAAATATCTGGGGTTAGTGTTAACGTTGAAAAAATGATGTTTATTTTTCTCTGTTTGGATGTAACATTTCTTCTTGTTCTAAGTCAGTTACTTCAAATATTATTGGAGGTATTTCCAAAGTCAAACTCACAGTGATGAGCCTCATGGTTGAGCATCACGTTCCTGTTTCAAAACCTCTCTCATCAGCTGTTTACATTGTTGGGGGAACCGCCATTTTGGAAAGGTGAAAATGGGGCAAAGCTACGCACTGCTAAAGGGACACGTTCCTGCACTCATAAACCTCTACAAAATACTTTCAAATTTCCAAAAACGAATAAGCATACTTTTGTTGAGAAGAAACATATTGTGATGATAGAAAGCAATAGCAATAGGTTTCACAAAATGATATCTTTCTCAGAAGACCAGTCCGAGTTCAGCATTCACTAATTATTTTAAATACAACTCCATTTTTGATTCTCTATTTTTAAAACGATTATTTGTACTGTTAGTTCGTAAATAGTTGATTTGAGAAGCTCACTGACGTGTTTTGTTTTATTTTCCCCTAAAACATTATATCGGGGCAGTGCGTTGATTTGCCCAGAAAAATGGAGCAAAGCCCCGCACATTTTTTTCAACTATGAATAAATTTAGTTTATTAATTTAATTAAACAAATATAATTTATATTGAATATTATATAAATATTTTTATATATTTATTTTATACATAATAAAACAATTTTTTTTTACAGGCAATTTTTATATATATATATATATATATATATATATATATATATATATATATATATATATATATATTTATTTTATATTGAATATTATATAAAGATACACATACTAAATGCCTTTTACTCAATAAATGACTTAATGTCCGACGCATTATCCTACTCATTATCGTCTAATATACTTTATTTAACCTTGAATTAAAGATGGTGGTGATTAGAGAGAGTGGGGATTAGTGTGGCTATAGCCATTCTAAGAGAAAGAAAGAAAGAAATGTATTCAAAAATCCAAGGCCCGCCCGTTATAGGATTAAGGAGTTTATTTGGAATTTGAAATAAATTTTATAATGTATCGGAATCGATTAAAATAAAAATCTCGAATTTTTGTCGATAGGGCATTCTATCTTAGCAGTCGCAGTCTTGACAAATGGGGCCAGTCTTCTATCAAGCATAAGTCCTAATATTTATTTTTTCATTTATATCAGTTCAAATGTAACAATCTGTGAAACACCTGACAATATACGTAGTACCTGTCTTATATAGATGAGAGAAAGTTGCACTCAAAAGTACCTCCTTACGGCATGGGTTCGAACTAACTAAATAGAAACACAGAACTAGCAAATAACTCATCTATTCCTTTTATACTATCATTCGTACTGTTTTTTTTTCTTTTCATTCATTTAAGTTATAATTTGTTCTGTTCATATTATTCCTTGAATACCAATCAAAACATCTAATTATTTTTGCTGGTTAGAAAAATTGAACAAATTACTAGTTGAAATTTATAGCAATATTATTAGACACCGCTATTTCAGATATTGAAGAGAAAATTCTTGCTATCAAGTTCAAAACTTATAATTCAATCAGATAATTCAGTGGACAAACTTAGACTTAGACCAAGGAGAAAACAATAAGCAAAACTCATTTCCTTAGCAGAAACTAATGAAGCTCGAGGGGAAATTAAATTTAATATCGCTCCAGAACGGACTCAGGATCAGTGCGTTAAGTGGTCCAATCTGTTCCAGCTGATTACCGAAGGGCCAGTGGGGGCGCTATAAAATAGCGGATGGCGAGCATCGTAAAAACATTTTCCATCTTAACTTCTACAGTTCCTTCTACTGTCTAAATCAACGGGGAGATTTTGAGAATAGATGGTATTGTTAATTTGATTAACTAAAGATAGAAATTGCGGATCTTAAAGTTTTAGAAATGAATAATAATAGCTCAGCGGCTATTAATTACCTACCTTTACCAACAAACGGCCTGGAAAAGTTCAATTAACAACGATAAGAAAAGTTAACAACAAAGTAAACAGATACATAATAATTGTTATTGACAAAGCCTCAGTTCAGTTATTTATTTCAAAGAAGAAACATGACAATGTCCTACGAAATTCTCGTAATTATAAGACATTACTGGAAAAAAAATTTCACAGCCACTGAAGCAACTCGTGAAATTATTAAATATGAAGGGGAAGATATCCTTGAAGAGCGCACTGCGCGGCGTTGGTTTAAAAAATTAAGAAGTGGAGATACGACGCTGGAAAGGAAGAAGGGCTCCGGGCGGCCATTAATGGATATTGATGAGGTTCTGAAGGAAGCTGTTGAGTCAAATCTGTCCACAAGTACTCGCGAACTTGCCAGGGAGTGGGGTGTGTCGAAAGATACTGTTAGTCGCCATCTTCTCTTCATGGGGAAGGTGAAAAAGACCTGTAGACTGGTCCCTCACGAACTTACTCCTCAGTAATCAGCAGAAAAGTTTACAGAACTTCATGGGTTTGAACTCCTGCCTCATCCAGTATATAATCCAGACCTCGCACCTTCGGATTACTACTTGTTTCGATCCATGGCCCATTTTCTTCAAGGGAAAAAATTTGATAATTTTGCAGAAGTTGAAAATGCTGTCCAAGAGTTCTTTGACAGCCATCCCAGGGAATGGTATCATCGTGGCATCGAGCAATTGGCCAGCAGATGGGTAATGACGGTAGAACAATGGACTATACTTTGAGTATTAATTGTATTTCATATCAAAGAAATAATAATACAAATATTTGTTTTAAAAACAGCCATTTTTTTATACACCCTATTAGTTACCTCTTAAGACCGCTTAAGGTGAGCGAGTACTGATGTTTGTCTTGTCTTACATTTTTTTAAAAAACTTTAGTGTATATAATCTATGGAACATAGTACTGATGTGTTTGAAAATTTTGTATGTTTTAGAACTGAAGATGAATGTTTAGCATTCGAAACTAGTTTTCTAATAAGATAATTCCAATAGAAGTGACAATTAATTCATCAAACCTAACAAAGTTATTGTATCATCATACATACTTCAATACATATACATAATACATAATACATAGCTCTATACGATTTTTTTTTTCTTTTGAGGTCCTTAGTTCAAATTTACTTGTTTGGCTATTTAACTATGAAATGCACTATCTAAAACCTTAAGATTTTCGGTATAATGGTCTCCAGGAATAAATATGTAGACTTGTAACTAAAACTAAGCACCGAAGATGTCAACTACCATGCACCTATAGGATGCGGTCTACACTACAGAAGCGATACTCACGTTCAGACGAGCTGTGGCTGCGCCCCGGGCCTCGGGCAGCAGAGGACGTAGTGGAAGGTGTGGTGCCTGGCGGGGGGCGGTGGGGGCGGCAGCTGAGGGGGCGCGGGGGCCCTGGGGGGCACGTAGTACAGGACGCAGGACACTCCCACCAGGAACAGGAAGAACATGAAGACCAGGTCAAACATGAGCAAGGAGTTGAGGAGCAGAAGCTCCATAGCGGTCGGCCCTCGTCAGACCATAGCCGCGGGTCTGGCCTCCACCTGATCAACAAGTTCATCGGCTTTTGTTACCTTCTGACGCTATGATCTTGTTACCCAAGATAGCTATGATTTTGATACCAGAATGCAACAAGATAATACTGATTTTTAACTACATATAATTCAAACTTATTGCTTGTACTATTGAAACAAAAAAAATAATTTTAAAAATTATATCAAACAATATAATAATCGATCATAAGTAATAAAATCTATCTATAAATATAATTATTGAATACACCATTGATACAGAAATAACAAGTAAATCTTTTCTTTATTAACTCCTTCGTATTTTACCACTAATGTAAATGGCTTATTTCTTGAAATACATGTAATGTATGCATTTAATATAAATTATTATTTCTGGAGAAAGAAGACAGTGATGCTGTCAGAAGGGTATGCTTACGATTCAGCCATCCTTGCATGCCTTTTTGTTGGGCGCTAAATAACAAAAGAAAAATTTGACAAAATCGGTTGTTTAACAAAATAAAAAGGAAAAAAAAATTATATTCTTATATATTTTTTTTTCAAATTTATAGCCCTGAAGAAAGCATGAGAGGTAGACCAAAACCTAGGCGCTCCAATAGAGAATTGTTCTCATGACTCCCCTGACTACCTTCTCCATAAAATTAAACAGTAAGCTATACACTCTTTTAATTCACATAAATAAAATCATTACATAGTTTAATAATCAACATTTAAGTCATAAGTACGTCGAAATAAACATAATCCATTTTTTTTTCTATTTTATATGCCAGCAAAGCAATTAACAATTTTATTTTATAATATAAATCAAATGAAAATATATAGCATGTATTTTTAAAAATAAGTAATATTATTTTATACATACAAAATTAATATATTCTCATTAATTCGATGAGAGTAAATTTATACAAAGTGCATACAAAATATGTATTATAAATGTCACTGACAAACTTAGAAACATCTAGAAGGCTTGCGATGGTGGCCGAAAAGTTTTTTTTATCTTGGATTTGTTGTTTCGATAATCTGATCTATTGTTCCATAATAGGTACCTTTATATTTTTATTTAATGTAATTAATAATTAATGAAAATTAATTTATCTATATGAAGGTGCTGAAGCTATTAGCAATAGCACCAATTCAGATATCATTGTTACCTTGCACTTTGATACATTTTAATATTTCAAATAACGTGTTTCCAGCCACAAAACGCAGCCCCATTTCTAATAAGCTGTGTAAGGATATGTTGCTTATTTTTTCATTTATATATAATAAAATATATTTTTTTGGATAGACTGGTAACGGATATTGGCCAAGAGGTAGCTTAAACTAATAACAATAAAATATTAATTTACGATTAATAAAAAAATAATTTAAAAAAATTTGTGCCGTGACCAGGATTCGAACCTGGGTTATTGCGGCCACAACGCAATGTCCTAACCACTAGACGATCACGGCTACCGAGGGACCGAGGAAAACTTGAAGAAAACTGTATGAAATCTGTCGGCGTGACTGAAAGGGAGGCAGAATCAGCGCTACGACACCGCTCAGCCACTATCTTTATAAAATTTCATTATAAGACTTTCATTCTAAAACATTTATTATTTATTAACTGCTAACACGTTTCTCTCGTATTTAAGTAATATACCTTAATTTTAGATAAAAATATTATATTTACCAATTTTAAAATAAATAAAAAGTAAACATCAGTACTAAAAAATATATTATTTCTTACGATGGAAATATGTCTACTTATAAGCACTTGAGGTACGCATGATGGTATAGAAAGATCAATACAATTAGGATTGATGAATTAATTGCCGCTTCTAGTGGGATTATTGTATTAGAAAACTAGTCTCGAATGCTAAACTTTCATCTTCAGTTCTAAAACATACAAAATTTACTTTGGAAAATCAAAGAGTACAAGAACATTTAAGAGCCTACACTAATAAGACCCAAAACTCCAATTTCGCTATCCATCTAAATGACAATAACCAAAAATTTAATAAAGACTCGGGAGTAAAAATACTACATCAAGTAGAAAATAGCCCAAAATTAAATATTTTTGAATAATTAGAAATAATAAAATCGTTTAAAACCGATCCAGATTTTTGTTTAAATGATCAGATAAACATATCCAATAGCCCCATTCTAAATTTGTTACCCATAGGAACGAAAAAATCCAATGAGTCAAAAGGGAAATCCCATAGTAAATCACAAAAAAAAATTAACCTACCTGCCCCTTCCACTCCTCACGAATTCAGTGAGAAGTCCATTTCTATTTCAGTTACCTCTTAGACCCCCTAAGGTGAGTGAGTACTGATGTTTGATTTCTTGTCTAACATTTTTTTAAAAACTCTAGTGTATATAATCTATAGTACTGAACATACAGTAATAGTAGTATTGAAGTGTTTTTTGTATGTTTTAGAACTGAAGATGAAAGTTTAGCATTCGAAACTTGTTTTCTAATAAAATAATACCAATAGAAGTGGCGATTAATTCATCAATCCTAATTCTACTTATACGATTTTAAAGTATGCTTTGTATGTAATCACCCATTAATTATCGCCGTTACCACTCATAAAGATGAACTGTAAATAATAATTAATTATCTTACAGTTAGATATCAAGAATATGTAAATATATCCATTATATTCTTGGATATAGTATTTTTATATCTATTTTTGTAAACAAAAAAATATTCACATAATGGCATTGTTATATATATTATAGTTTCTGGATTGGTGGTTAAACAGTAATTCTCTATTACTTATATTTTTTAAGTTCTTAAATATATGATCAAAGGCATAACATGTTAACATGTTTTTAATATTATATATAACATTTGTCGCTAGGGCATACCGTTGTGGAGCTATATATGTTTGAATGAAAAATGTCACGTTTGAAACGCGTATTTTTTCTCATTTTCGTTTATTTCTGATAATCGTTATTTTTTAATTTAATTTAATTATCTACAGACTACTTAAACATTTACTAGACAAAGTTCAAAGCTCCCAATTAATTACAAAAGACTCATATACATAACTGTGATTAGACCTATTCGGATTTACGGAGTTGAACTTTGGGGCTCCACTAAACTATCCAATTCATCTCGTATTCAATCCTTACAATCCAAAATCTTTCGATAAATCCTCAATGCTCCTTACTTTGTCACCAATAAACTTATCCATTAAGATCTTAATGTTTCATATGTTGCTGATTTAGCCCACACCAGATACCTATCGTTTCATAGTAAGCTCCATAACCACTCAAATCCGTTAGTTTCTCAACTTGCTTCCCACACCATTCCTGATAATCCTCCGAAGCGTCTGAAACGAAGATGGCCTAGAGACCTTCTAGTGTAGAATTTTTAATAAAGTGCTACTGATGATGGTTCTTTTCAAGTTTTAACAAGTTATTACAATTGTTGTTTATACATTTACTAGATTTATATATTTCGTACAGTTGTAAATTTCAATAAATGTATATAAAAAAAAAATTATCAATTTAAGTCATTTTTCCTTTTCATTCTAAAACGTAAAGTAGGAAAAACAGTAGATCATAGATAAATATATCCATGATTTATTGTTTTTCCCAGTCAGGAAGAAATTATTTTTTTTTTTTTTCATTTTATTTTTTTAATCACGATGAATCCATAATTGCGCATTAGTTGGATTTCAGAGTGAGAGAAACAAGTGGGCTAAAAAAGTTTCGCATTAAATGAAAAACAATCGGATTGATTATTCTATAACTAAGACCGAACATTGGATACCCCATCGTCTCAAAAAATGAGATAAGCCAATAACCATTCACTTCAACGAAATTAAAATCAATACTTTTCCCAAATTACGTTTCCAACTCTTAAAAGCTTTCCGAAGCAGCCCAACTTTAAGAAGTTGGGGAAGAAATCCTCCGCAGCCTTTCTAAGCCGGTTTTACAAGTTGGCGGTTGGATCGGTGATTACTACTTCCTTTATTCAAGCCGGAATATTCATTTCAAATTTCGCTTAAAACTAGAAAACTTTTTCTTCTATTTACCGTAGAAAGGCTTATCGTCAGTATCCATTCATAAATCAACGTTCTTCATTGAGAGCTCGGATCATGAAGTTCTACTCATTTTAACTTCTTTACACAAGTTATTAACGTCTACATTGATAGACGTCTACTTTTTTTTTTAAGAAAAAAAAAATCCAAACAGAAAATATCAAAAAAACTTGCATATTTAACCAGCCTTTGAATGGTATAATCAAATTAATGTTTGCTTGATGATTTCATGGAGAAATTTACTTTTAAAACCTTAAATCGGGTAAATAAAATATTATGATAAACGCTAGATGAAAATCTATATTTTAAACAAAATAAACTCTTCTTTGGATCAAAAGACAATGAAAAAACCTCTCGTTTATAGAACTGACCGAACGTTTTATAATAAAATGAAATAACAATGCCTTTGACTTTTCTTAGTACTTTGAACATTCTGGCTTTTACATTTTGATTTGTCCTGTTTATTTTTAAATGGGAGGAGATCATTATTCACTCTATCGATACACCAACTTGAGGATGGCAACTTTCATGTGTGGAGCTACATAAAAAGCACATACACTGTAGGAATGACAGTAGAGGTTGTGAGAAAGAGATTAAAAAGAATGGAGGGCATTTTGAAAATATAATATGATAATGGACTTATTTGTTTTTACACAAAGTGGGAATCAAAATATATATATATATATATATATATACACACACACATTAAGGCATACCAAGTACTGAATATAAATTATTACTTAATTAATCCTCATAATTTTAATTCCACCTGGAAGCCAACCTCAACCGCGATCAAGCATAGAATGAATGAATTAACTTGATTTAGAGCCCCGACATCTATGTAATTCCCTTCAGAATTATATATTCCGAGCCAAGAGCGACTCGAGGCATTACGGCATCTTAAGTGGCAGTTTCTCTGCAGAGAGAGAGCAGAGGAGGTACAGAGGAGGTTGAGATAAGAAGCAAGGAGAGGAAACCAGTAGATTTATCTAACCCACTCCCGGGCCAAACACCCAGGTTCACTTCATTACCACAACTGAATAAATAATAAGATATCTACTCGGTTCTGTGCTCTATTTAAACCTCAATGCCAGGAGGTTTCTGTAAGTCTATTGGTAATATTAATTTATTTATGATCGAATAGAAATGACATTCTTATTTTTTTCATTTTTTTATTTTATCTCTCAACCTCCACTGGATTCTACTAGTGACACATCGAAAGAACAGCGCTGGAAACTCTAAGCCTGACTCCCCTCCCAAATTGAGGTGACAAGGTGTGTTCAGGGTTTTCCCGGATTGCTAGTAAATAATGTACATAGAGTATGATTGAATTTAAGAATCTTTTTCTTTTAACATGGAACCCGAATTGGTCAACAGTTTTTGGGGAACGCGAGGGCGCTATGGCACGCTCTAGCTCTGTTGGTGTTGCTCGGATCGAAAATACGTCGACAGTTTTCTATAACAAATAAAAAGGAGAATATGTTTTGTTATAAGGCCTTTGTCGCTAGGACCTGCCGTTCAGGTATTTGGGTTGAATGAAAAAAAGTTACATATTAAAACTTTTTTTTTTTTTCATTACGTTTATTTCGAACAACATTAATTCATAATTTAATTTAAATATTTAAAATAAAGTAAGCTGAAAAAAAAATAATATAGACTCACCACTTCAAGAAATGAGATTCCTTAGGAGAGTGGCTGATAAGACAAGAACGGATTGTGTCCGGAATGAGATCATTAGAGAGGATCTGAAGGTGCCATCTATAAATACTAGGATGGAGGAACGACAGCTAAATTGGTTTGGAGATGTATGTAGAATGCCGGAGGAAAGAAGGGTAAAATGTTATATGGAAGCTAGACCAGAAGGAAGACGACCCGTTGGCGGGCCACGAATCACATATTGTGAATATTGAAAAGCTGGGGAGAGAACGCGGAAGGACCATGATCCAGATGACACAGATGGCTATAGATCGAGAGGAATGGAAAAGGTGAGCCGAGGCCCGTTAAGCTGTACGCTGAAAGGCACAAGAGAGCTAGAAGAACCATGCTTCTAATGCTTGTAGGATAGTAGAGCTGAAGAACAGCACAGGACTAAGTGATTGGCCACCCCGAGAAACTTTAAAACCTGGAGAGAAAAATGTTATCAATACTACTTTGGTACCACCAGAAAAGGTTTCTTTTCCCCTTCTCCATATCAAATTGGGGTTGATGAAACAAGTTGTAAAACCGTTAAAAAAGGATGGGGATTTTTTTTAAACATCGATGTACAAAATTACCGAATAAACGATTTGAAGAAACGAGTGCTTTTACCAATTTTTTGTGTTTGAATTAGCAAAAAAACCCTTATTTGATAGAATAAAATAGACATTTCTGAAATCAGCGCATTTTAAAACACATAATTCAGTTAAAATATCTCATGCAGCTGACAAACAAAATTTTTTTGCAGACCTGTGCTATTAGTCATTATTGTACAAGATGACTGCATCGATGACTGATTCTTTGACAACCCCTAATACATTCCGTGTTATTCTTTCTTAACAGATAGGATCAAGGAGGCCTTTAATTTTAATTTTTCAATTTTTGTCGATTAGTTACAACGATTATTAACAATTTTATATTATAGTTTTTTATGATTTCATTTTTATTCCGTCAAAATAATATTCTTTTTACATTATTTTATTTTATTTATTTAACTTTATTTTATATCATTGTATATATGAATCTTTTACTTATTATTGAATACTACAATTTTATTCTCTCTGAGAAAATAAGTAATAAAAGAAAAAGCAGACACACAGAAATTAGAAACATAAACGAATCTATATATTAAAAGGTTTCATTACACAATTTAAGGGCAATCCAATAAACTCAATCACGCCATGACCATAACAAACAAATATTTTTATTGAAAATTAAAATGAAAATGGACGAACAATGTTGTGAGAAAATCGTTTTAATAATACTGTATGTCAGTATAAAACATATTACAACAGTTGTAAATTTGAATATTAAAGATAATTTATTAGTTCACGCATTATAACATGTCTGTAACACAAGAAACATACCATAATGTTAATATTTGAAAGGTAATATCCAATGCAAATAACATCATCAAATAACAAGACGGCCAATAAAGCAGAGCTGATCATACTTTCCCTATTAAACAGGGAGTAATCATTCACACATCATGTAACAAGGAAATAATGCAACTTTATAGCACCCGGGGTCGTAAAGAGCACTGATATAGGAGTTTAATATCAACTTTAATAACGAAGGATCAGATTAGTAGGATCAGTAACCGAATAATGAAAATATAAAAATAATAATAATAATAGTAAACATTAATAAATAAATAAATAATAATAGTAAACATTAATTATAATAATATATACATATATCCATTTAGTTAAGTAGCAAACCCCTTTAACGAACACACATGGAAACCTCTCGTAAGCGGACAGTTTATATTTCTCCGGTAATTAAATTTAATTACTATTTAGTTTTTATTATACCAGCCATATTTCATGTATTTTCATGTATTTTACATGAAAATGCTCATCGTTTCCGACTATTCCAAAATTAACTAGAAAAGCATTTAAAGCAGTAAATAGACGATCCGCTAGGCTTTCTCTGTGAATGAAATGGGACTATTAAAAATTATTTACTTTTTTATTATTTCGAAAGATTTAATTTTATAGTATTAGGATATTTAAACTAATCTGTTGGAAATAAGTAGTTTAATTAAATTACCAGATAAAACGACAGGAAACTAATCGGCTTTTTCGACTTCTTCAACATTAACTAGACAAACGTTCAAACCTTCCAATTTACTACCAAAGACTCATTTTCATGACAGTTATCAGATCTATTTGAACATATGGAGTTCAGCTTTGGGGCTCCACTAAATCTTCCAATTCTTCTTTAATCCAATCATTACAATCCATCTCAATTCTCATTACTTTGTCACAAATACATTTATCCATAAAGATCTTAATGTCCCATATCCTGACTTAAACCAAACCAGATAACTATTCTTTCACAGTAAACTTTAGAACCACTCTTAATCCACTAATCCACTCTGAATCCACTAGTTTCCTAACTTCCCTCAAACACAGCTTAATCCCTGATAATCCTCTGAAGCGTCTACAAAGAAGATGGCCAAGAGATCTTCTAATGTAGAACTTATATTGAAGTGCTACTAATAAGTAGTTTTTGCATGTTATCCAAATGGAATTTCATAATTTTCCTCAAATTTACTTGTTGTATAAAATGTACACAGTTGTAGATATTAATAAATAGTTTATTTTTAAACTTTATTGTTTTTTTTAGACTTAATATGACCTCCTTGTTTATGGATTTTGGTTTTGAAAAAACTTTTCTTAAGCGAACAATAAGAGAAGAACGTCAGTGATTTAATATGTATAGTCATCCCACAAGTATCTTGTTTCAAGTCCATTTTTAGGGTATACAGATTTATATACACCAAAAATTTAGAAAAAAAATTCTTGTTCTATATTAATTTAAATAACGGTATTATCTTAGCCCATAATCGAGTATTCAGTAAATACATGTTCTATAACCCAAGTTTTGTGTCTACATTAAAGAATTATCTTGTTCTGTTGATAGCTTGAGAAATTATAGTGTTTTATAGACCGTTCATTTTGTTCTATGTCCATAAAATAAACCAGACACAACTCCAACGTCAAGGAAGGCAAAACCGAAAGAGATAAAACAAATTATATACTTCTTTATTACTTTTTTTGTAATAATAAAATTTATATAAAATAAAAAACCTGTTATTACAATACACTGTTCCAATTATTAAAAAAAAATTATTGAAAATAAATTAGTTCAAAGGGATATAGAGCAATTTATTGATCTAAAAATGTTCTATATCCCGTATTTCTTTAAAGGTTATGCAAAAATAGCCAATTTTGTTATATATCCAAATGAATAAAATCGTTTTAGTTATAAATCAATGCAATGAGGATGTAAGTTTATACTGGGAATATTTAACTGCAAATGCATTTAAATATTATCCCAAAATAAAAAAGTACTTTAAGAAATAAACATCAAATCTCATTTTCCATAACAAGGGTTTTGGGATATAGCACAACATAATTCTGGGATGACGATATGTAAGTTAAAGCAACCTTCAATCATCTGTTTATTATCTATTCTATATTTGTCAAATACCACTTACTCATTTAACACGAAATCTCAGAAATCACCGAACGGATTGGAATGAAATTCGATATGTAGATTCCAGTAGGGCCGTAGGTGCTCGCTAAGAAAGGAATTTTAAAAAATCGGCCTGGATCGCGGGTAATTAGCGAAAAATGCGATTTCAATTTTTATTGGGTGAATAATAATAGATTAATTATCATATGGTATTTGGAAATAAGCTAAGTTAAAAAATGGGTTAGATCTTTAAGCCGCAAACTTTGCTCACCGATTAAGTTCCTTATAGTTGTAAACAAACAAAAATAAGATCGATGTCGAAACCTTATAATATTGGTACTTTCTGTGAACTTATGGTACCTACAGAGGTTACTTACAACTTACAAGTTTGAGTTGTTTCGTGACGAGAAGTAATTAAAAGACTTATGTTAAAGAGGAGGTTAAAAGACTTATGTTCTCTGGTGATGACATGTAAGGCCAGTTCGATGTAGGGACAAAAAACACATAAGAATCAATAGTTCTATCAAGTGTATCTTTAGTATCGTATCATGTTCTACCATTGAGAAGAAAGGTGCAGTATTAACATCCCTCAGCGTGACCCAAACACCAATACATCACTTAAGAAAACTGTGTCGGCAGCTGATTTTTACGCCTAAATGTTAGTGGAGCGAGGAGGTAAAGAACCTTATTTACTTTAATTTCGAAATCCGCTCAACCAATTTATGCTTGATATGTACGCAAAAATAGAAACAGAAAGACTAAACTTTCTTCAAAAAAGTTGAGACTATATTCACTTAAAGTATGCTATAAGAAAAGCTGATGGTCTGGTATCAGAGCTGGGTAAGATGGTAAATAATATAAAATTAACTTTTGCAAATTGTCAAATTTACTTATTGAAATTATTCTAAGAATGGAATTAATTCTTCAGGTTTATTTAAGTAATAATAATTATCAACGTTAAGCTTAACTTTTACTAATTTAAGTTGTCTTCATCCTAATGATATTTAACCGTAGCGGAGCAGGGTACTTTCAGCTAGATTATCATATGTGTTTGTAACTTTATCTTAACCTTCATTAACCTATTTTAATTGTTGTTTGCTGTAACTTACTATTGTATTTACGTGTAATTTAATTCTTTACTTTCATTGAATAAATCACGTTTTAACGATTTTAGATATATAATCAATGTGGCAAAGAGTTCATACATATTTTGATATCGTTTGTATGTTTTAAGAACTTGCGATGAATGTTTAACAACGAAACTAGTTTCAAATAAAAAATCCCAATAGAAGTGTTAAATAATTTATCTATCCTATCAAGTTGTTCAAAAAGTAATTTATTTTTTTACCAAACAAAGGGCCTAATTGTACTTTGTCACAGCTAACTTCACACTTAAGCCGCATAATCATAATAACTTATAGCAGCTGATACAGTAAGGCTTGTTTGTTAAAAAAATTGTTTGATTCTTTGCAATGGTTTTTGTTTGGTACCCTATCAAAATCGAAAGCAGCATATTCGGCATATTTTACTCCTTTACTTTCGAAAAGGTACCAGGCTCTGGCGAGATCTCACAGTTGTAGCCTCAGAAATCCAATCTAACTTACGTCCGAACTTCTCCGACGACTTTAACTATAAAAACCATTGTACTCAAAGATTTTTTTTTTTTGTGTCTTTTTTTTCATTGTATATTATGATTATATCTACATATATTTAAGTTGGTCAATGGTATTATAATGGGGTGTATAAAAAAAAATGACCGTTTTTGAAACAAATATTTGTATTATTATTTCTTTGATATAAAATACAATTAATACTCAAAGTATAGTCCATTGTTATCTACCGTCATTAACGATCTGCTAGCCAATTGCTCGATGCCACGCTGATACCATTTCTTGGGATGGCTGTCAAAGAACTCTTGGAAAGCATTTTCAACATCCGCAAAATTATCAAATTTTTTCTCTTGAAGAAAATGGGCCATGGATCGAAACAAGTAGTAATCCGAAGATGCAATGTCCGGACTATATGGTGGATGAGGCAGGTGTTGAAACCCATGAAGTTCTGTAAACTTTTCTTTGGTTCGTCTGCTAGATTGTTGAGGAGTAAGTTTGTGAGGGACCAGTCTACAGGTCTTTTTCACCTTCCCCATGGAGAGAAGATGGCGACTAACAGTATCTTTCGACATACCTAACTCCCTGGCAAGTTCGCGAGTACTTGTGGACGGATTTGACTCAACAGCTTCCTTCAGAACCTCATCAATATCCATTAATAGCCGCCCAGAGCCCTTCATCCTTTCCAACGCCGTATCTCTACTTCTAAATTTTTCAAACCAACGCCGCGCAGTGCGCTCTTCAAGGACACCTTCCCCTTCATGTTTTATAATTTCACGAGTTGTTTCAGCGGCTGTGAGATTTTTTACCAGTAATGTCTTAAAATTACGAGAATTTCGTAGGACACTATCATGTTTCTTTTTGAAATAAATTACTGAACTGATGCTTTTTTTTTTTTTTTTTTTTTTTTTTTTTTTTTTTTTTTTAAGAAGTTCAGTGTTAGAAACAAGCTTTGAGAATGCTCTAAAGGGATTATTAAGTATTGATAAATAATAAATAGCATTAAGATATTTACAGACTTTTGAACCCTGGAATTTGATAAAACGGTCATTTTTTTTTATACGCCCTATTAATTTAAATATGTCTATTTTTTGCTACAGCATATAATTTCGTGAATTTCAAAAAATTATGTAAGAAATAAAGAAGAATTAAAAAAAATAAGTAAATAAAAATAATCGAAACAGTAAAAAATCAGTCTAAGCAGGGCCAAAATTGGTTTGAAAAATTTGGTTCTGGCAATTTCGATGTTGAAGATGCACCACGTTCAAGGAGTCCAGTTGAAGGCGATTAAGACAAAATAAAGGCATTAATAAATATAATACCACGATTGATTCTGAAGAGTGCTGTGATCAACTGGGCAAAATGAATGGTTCACTCAAACAGAACAGGCCAGAAACATCATTTAAAAAGGTATAGTGTTGCACCACGATAATGGAAGTTTGCTAGAAATTTGTTATACAAGTAAATATTCCAAAGATTCTGGGTTTTGTTTATTGATGAAGGAATCGAAAACGATACTAAAATCATTTACCAAACGTTTTAGATGAGCTGATATTTCATGATAATAATTAGGTATCACAAGATGGTTACGATGGTACCTTCGACCGGTTCTTAGGAATCGAATTTGGATCATCGATTCTCGATATCCCTATATCCCTAATCCTAATAGTTTTAATAGTCTCATGAAACCCCTATTTTAAAGTTCCTAGTATGAGACCCTAACTATTACACTCTAAAATATTATTTTAAATTATAGTATCAATAAGTAATCGAAGTGCAGGCACAAGCTGAAGGTAACACACCAGTTTAGATAAAAATATCTAAAAAAATATTAATAATAAATTAGGAAAAAAAGTGTTGGGAATAAATAAGGACGATGACAGGTATTGAATATAAGATTATTAATGCGGGGGAAGACCATCATTCCTTCTTCCTTCCTTCCCCTGGGGACAGCCATCAGGCTAATAGGACCAGGTCGAAAACCCTTGAACGAGAAAGCTTCCTTTCAGCTACTGTATAACTTGGAGGGCGGGATTTTTTTTTTATTCGACGCTTCAAGGAGAGGTATAGAGTTCTTTCGATTAAAAAAATACTAATAAAAACAGAATCCTAAGAAGAGGTGAAAACTTGAAAACTATGCAACACCAGGCTTGCTTTGGCAGCAAATAATTATAAAAACAAAAGCAACAATATTTTCAATCATAAAACACTAATTGTAAGTTAAATCAAAAATTAGGATGCACTGCTGGTAATGGTTTAATAATAGATATAGAACACAAAAAATATACGATAGGGATAGGCAAATTAGTACTTATAGAATAACATTTATGATCGCGAAATATATATTGTAATGTTTATATCTATACGTGAGTAGATTCTTAATACGTAGAGTAGTGTCTAAAAAGGATCAATGCCAACAGCACTAATCTCTGACCACACAAATCCTTCCTCCTTCCCATCCGGTATAATCCTATCAACAAGACCAGTGTAACTGTATAACTATGTCACCAAAACCGAAGGGACGTAAAAACGGGGTCGGGGTCCGAGCCTGTGCGATGTCAGGTACTCGTTAAAGATCCCTATCCTAATTATACCTGGATAGGCAAAACTTAGGACTCCCACCGTAGCATCGTCCGATTAGCCATAGCAGCATAAAGTGACGTTAAACGAAATAAACAATGTCACCAAAACCAGCTGTTGTACCATACTCCTCTACGTCTCGGTCTACTACAGAGACGCTTATCCAACCCTTCAGCAATGATTTTTTACATGAAACTGATTTTACCTGATTGGTCAAAAACGATACATTTCCCCTAGGAACGCGACGGTGGTACGCGTAGTTTGATATTAGGAGAGTAGGAGCAGTTAGGAGTTCAACTCTTCTTATACAAAATCCTGACTAGGAGGCAGGTTCTAATGAGTGCGCCTTTTGACTCTGTTTCTCCTAATAGGAAATAAAAAAAATTAACCTGGATTTGACCGAACTTGCTTGATCCCTCAATTTATTGGGTTTTTTTTTTTTTTTTTTTAAATAATAAAAACACCACATTTGAAACCTTTATTTTTAAGTGTAGCAGCCTTTTTGAAACGCTCTAGCCAAACTGGTGTTGTTCGGAACAAAAATTTGACGACATCTTTCTTGACAACAATTTAATGGAAAATATTTTATGTTTTATAACATTCCCCGCTAGGACCTACCGTTTAGGAGCTATATTGATATCAATGAAAAAAAGTCACATTTGAAACCTCCATTTTTAGATGTAGGAGCTTATTTTGACATGCTCTAGCTCTAGCTCTGTAGGTGTTGCTCGGATCGAAAGTTTGCCAATAGTTAACTTATCAGAAATCAAATGGAAAATATATTTTATTACATAACATTTGAAAAGTTTGAGGTACGTTCGGGTTTAAAACAGGGAGATTCTCTTTCTCCGGTATTATTTAACTTAGCGCTAGAATACGTCATTAGGAAGGTAATGCTTACGGGAAAAGGATTAGAGATCATAGTAAATGTCCGTTCTTGATTATGCCGATGATTTGGTATTTTTGGGTGAAAACCAGGAAACTACAAAACTAAACGCTACTACGCTCATGGAAACCGGTAACGAAATTGGTTTAGTAATTAATACCGATAAAACGAAATATATGGTTAGCAGCAGAAACGGTGAACATTTTAGTAATGTAGATATTTTCTGGATAAAGTTTGAACACGTTGAGCAATTCAAATATCTAGGGTCTGTTATATCGAGAAAAAAAATTAAATTCATGAAGAAATAAAGGCTAGGTTAAAAGCCGATAATACTTGTTATTTCTCGGTCGCAAAATTACTCAGTTCGCGCTTACTCTCCAAAAATTTAAAAATTAGGATATAAAGAACTATTATACTACCAAAAGTTCTCTACGGATGTGAAACATGGCCGATGGCGTTAAGGGAGGAACAACGCCTTAAAGTTTTCGAAAATAAAGTAGTTCGCAGAATATTTGGCCCAAAAAAGGATGAAGAAACAGGAGAATTTAGAGGGCTTCACAATGCGGAATGGCGCGAATTAAATCCGGTAAATATAGTTCATGTAATTGCAGCACGACGTTAAAAATGGGCATGTAAAGTCGTTGGGTTTAGTAATGATCGAATTCTGAAAAAAGTAATCAGTTATGAGCCGTCGGGTAAAAGACCGAGGAGTAGACCGAGACGAAGATGGGAGAATTGCGTCAGGGCCAAGCTGGGGGATTAAGGTTTTGGAGGAGTGGATTGGAGGGAAGTGTTGCGGTCAACGGTTGGTGGTGTCGGCATCGAACCTTTGGGTTCGCTAAGCCTTTATTTATTTACATAACATTTGTCGCTAGGACGTAAAATAATTTAAAATCATACAGGTAAACGGAAAAAATAAAGAACATTAGGGCATAGACAGTCGGCAGGATTAAACTATTTAATTAGAAAATTTACCTACAACAGACAATTGAATCACAGGTAACTGATAAAAAAATAGAAAACATATGAGCATCGACTGTTACTAGGGCAACCCCTAAAACAAGTTCTATATTCTTTCTTTAGCAGCCGACATGCTCAAGTGGGCCATTTTATTTTAATTACTTTCATATAATTAACTAAAACCTAGGTTTATAAGAAAATGTTTAATGGAATACCTTTACTTTTAAATAAAATGACTTTACATGCCTATCATAACCGTCGCGCTGCTATTACCTGAACTATACCCACCGGAAAAATATTTCTCGATTCCGCATTGTAACGTATACTAAATTTTTCAGTGCCTTTTTTTCTGTATGGTAGTGTTTATATTCTACTAAATACATTTTTTTTTTTCAAAAGCGTTAAGGCGTTGTTCTTCCCTTAAAGTACGTGACCATGTTTAGCAGTCGAAAAGATATGAAAGGTATAGTAAATTAATATCCATTATTTCTTCTTGAAATAAATTTTTCTGAGATACAGCGGAAACAAAATACCTAAAACTGCTCTAAGTAAAAAAACTCATTATATATCTATATCGCCAAAATCACCACCGTCCCTACTAAAAACCATATATTTTGCTTTAATCGTATTGATTACTGGAATATTTTTTTTACCTACTTGGCGTTGGTAAAGGCCAGGAATTCTAATTATGTATATGTTAGCATCTACTTCCAAATGATGAGTACTTAGTTCAAAATACAAGAATTTACTGGCGAATCCAGAAGGTAAGACAATGAAAAATTTATCTGGAAAACATATAGTAATATCGACTACTTCGTGAATAATTATATTGTTTTAATAAAAAAAATGTATACATATATATAATTAAAACATCAGCAATCATTAAATCTATGGCAATTTCATTAAAAACACACAAAATAAAATGAAAATTCAAGCAGAACTTAGTAGAAGTTATAATAGATATTTACAACTTGGAGTCCTGAGTTCTTCAACACCGGCAGATGTGAATTAATCCTTAAACGGATAATAAAAAAGAAAAGGCAGGATATAACAGAACGCGGTTGGAAAGTACTTAGGAAAAAGTAAATTAGAAAAGTTAAACAGTTTGGAGGGGGTTCGACGCCCTCGATTCCCCCTGCCAGGGCTGGATTAATGGTGGTTATGGTGAACCGCTCTAACCATAGGCCCATTCTACCATAGGCCTACTCTAACCATAGGCCTAATGCGGGACATAAGTCACAGGATGGAGGAAAATTTAATAGTTTTAGACTATCTGGGTCAACATCATTAATATTATATTTAATCAAGAATATTCAAATCGCTAGGCCTAAGATTTAGAATATTTTTAATTTAAAAAATTTAATATTTGTATCGGCCTTTATCAGAATCGTAATGGATTAAATGAAAAACCAATAAAAAATGTAATAGGATAGTATAATAATAGGATAAGAAATATAATTCAGTGAAGAGTGACAAAAAAGAAAAACATATAAGGCTCGTGTGGCAAATATACCAATAAATCAACAATAACAGCATTCTATAGGCCAATTTGGACACATGGAGTTGAGCTTTAGGACACCACTAAACCATCCGATTCATCTCGTATCCAATCATTGGAATCCAAAATCTTTAGACAAATCCTCAATGCTCCTTACTTCTTCACAAACCTATCCACAAATATCTTTATGTATCTTACGTTTCTGACTTAGCTCCAACCAGATACCTATCCTTTCATTGTAAATTCCATAACCATTTTCAAATAATCTCTAGTATCTCAACTCGCCGCCCAATTCATTTCAGACAACTGTCCGAGGCATCTGAAAAGAAGATGGCTTCGGGACGTTCTAATATAGAACTTTTATAAGTTTACAAGCGATTGATATGTCATTACGAACATAATAATCTCATTTAATAGATGCATTTGTATTCAGTTGTAAATTTCAATAAATATCTGTTTATTAAAAAAAAAAAAAAAAAAAAACCCAGCACTCAACACAAATAGTTACTTAGTTTGTATTGCAATTTTTCAGATTTTTCAGTTTTTATTGTATATAAGTCACAGCCCTACATTACATTACTTATAAGTTTAAAATAATGTTTGTGTTTTTTCTTCTTCTTCTTCTTCTTCTTTCATGGCATTAGCGGAGGAAATGGAAGAAAGAGGTCTGAGGGCCGGTGATTGGTGGGACAGAGATTGTGTATTTTTTTAGATTATTAAACTATAGTATAATGTAATTAAGTATTAAAACATTGCGAACATTTTATTAATGTTTCAGTATTTTTCTTCACTATAGCTTGCAGTTCAAATAATATTTTTTTTTTTAATCAAATTAAATATTAAATTAATAATCAATAGTAAGATGAAAAAAAACTTCACTTAGTAAATATTTATATTTGATAGCATTAATGAATCAAAACAATTACAACAACAAAGACTCATTGTTGCAGGACTACAACGGAAATAATGCAATGGTTGGAACTACAGTCCTGTTCATAGCTGCATGTGTTTGATTCAATGCAAATTTATGTTAGCAGAGAATAGGCAGAGCTCGATTCGGTTGTGAATCAATTTTGATCTAACCATTTCAATAAGTTTTGTACTAATACTATTTAAATCGATTTTATAAGCAAATGGTATAATCGATTGTTCTGATTTGGGGCACTTATAATATGACGAAAATTTTATACTAACACTATATTTTCTCATTTATTACCATTTGTTTTTTACTGATTTCTGAGTGCGTGGACATGTTTAAAACTGAAAGGAAACTGCTTTTAATCCAAAAACAAATCGTTTAAATAACTTTTCTTTTTTTTTTTTGAACTACGAAGTTATGCTCCGCGCTTAAGTTTTTACTTAGGGTTTTAAAGCTTCCAAGAAACCGTGTTTCCATTAGGGAATGACATTCTGAATTGTATTTTCATCAGATTATCGGTTGAATACACCCAGGTTTGAATACGAAAAAGATCCTTACACGAGATAACGAACACAAATAGTAAAGATTTAGAAAAAATACTTAATTTACAGAAAATTTATTATTTTATTATGACTTCTATGTGGTTATGATGGTTACAGGTCGAATGTAGAGTAATGTTTCACTGTAAACTATAAGCTACTTAAACATATAGTGTATGTTAGACAAATAGTGGGAATGGATGGGAGTGAGCTAGGGCGGTACGGTAATAGGTCTAGGGAAAGATAATCGTAATATAGTTACGATTTACATTTATCCTAGTGATGGGTCGTGCTGGGTGGAACGGAACTTGGAACTGGTTCCAGCTTTGAACCGCTTTGTAACGAAACGAATCGCCCAAATTTTTCGTTCCACCTGGAAAGAAAACCAACGCCAAAAGATCTCTTTTTTTCGTTCCAAACCGGTTCAAAGCTGGAAACAGTTCCAAGTTCCGCCCCCCCCCCCCGGTGTAGTAGAGTTAAAATTCAATCTCTGGTTTCGTTCCACCCAAGGTCGTTCCGAATGCTTTGTTACGTTATTTCCCTTCCCCCTTTCCAACGCCCCAACACCCCTCGCATGGGTTACTTCATAATTAACAGCTTTCTTTGGAATCTTCTATTCTACCGACAGAGCTCGGCTTCTTTCGGATTCAGAGAAATGAACCACACAAGGATTTACTGCATATGTAATTAAATAATTTTTCGCTATTTGTTCAAAAGCTGTGCACAAGAGTTGATTACTCCTTTTTTCTCGGAACCAATGTAATTGAAAAATTCTCGCTCAATTGTGTACTATACTTGAACTAACATTTTCCAAAAAAAAAAAAAGTTGATTGAATAAAACTATTTTAAAAGTTTACATCTTTTTAATAAGTATACTTAGCTATTTAAATCTTCTTAATATTATAGTACCTATAGAATTTTTAATAATAAAATAGAAGTAGATTAACAGCCCGAAGTCACAACATGGGATGGAACAAAACTGTACAGTAAGTAGATAGTAGTTTAGTCAAACTGACGTGGAACGGAACGAAAACTGGAACTGGTTCCAATTGTATAACGGAATGTAAACTCTCATTTCACTTTTATGTCGGAACGGCCCTTCACTTATTTATCCCATGTCGAAAGTCGACAACTTGTATTATGTAAGTTCTAAATAATAATTCATATAAAACCTATACTTCTAAAACAACCCAACATTTTCAATCATACAATGGCCTTAATAATCAAATATTTTGAACTAAGAAACCATAAAAAAAAAAAAATTTATTGTTGTATAGGAAAAACCTTTTTTTAACACGTAATATGTTTTACCGTTGACCTAGTTGGCCAAAAGCTATACGCTTTTAGGGAAAGCGACGGCGTTACTCGTAGTTTGATAGTTTGATATTAGAAGAGCATGACCATTTAGGAGCTCAACTATTTATACTATCTTGACTAGGAGGCAGGTTCTTATGTAACGCTCATTTACTCCTAATACGAAACAAAAAAAAGAAATTAACTTGGTTTTGACCGATCTTGCTCGATCTCTCTCGGCTCTTCAAAATTTTGGCTTGAATAAAAAATACATTTATAATTTTACTCATCCATCTTCAAACGTTTCGACATGATTATATCCTTTGGCTGGAAGCCTATACTTTTTTGGTGTAACGTTTTTTCACATACATTTTGACACGCCAGGGGGGCCAGTTTTTTTGGTTTTTTTTTTTAATATTAATATATAGGGAAAGGTGCTGTACCTAAAGCAGAGTGGGAGGAGGAAAATTGAAATTGCTAGATTGGTAGTGCTGTAAGCATCTCCCTGCAGTTGCACGTATGTTTTCAAGATTGTCAGATCAACAGTTTAGTAGATATTATTACTTTTATGTTTTTTTCTTACAAATCCTGACCAATCCAACCAGTGATTTTAACACCTACACTTAGAAATTTTCTAGGCAGTAATATTTCATTGGGTTGTCCGATAAATATACCGTAACTTCATATGTTTTCATATTAGTGAAACAGAAACAGAGCTTTCCGCACAACATGGCGTTAGTTGTACCTGTGGACAACATTGCCAGCTGAACCTGTGGACAGATAGTTTAAGTGTCCACAGGTACAACAGATTTTTCTTTTTGTTTATTAATTCATTATTCTAATTATAAATATTGCGGAAACGTTTGTAGGCATCCGCGTGATATAAAATGCCTAAATTTGGATACCTACTGTTCGTATAACCTTTTTTTTTAAGAGGAGAAAACTCACTATATATAAACAAACTATTCAACTAGTGAAGATAGTGATTTCACAAATGTGATCTTGACTGATCCATCAAGCAAAGATTGTAAGTTTTTGGATGAATTGATGAATGATTATGAACAAGGTAAAGAAATTCAAGAAGAAGAAATATATGTTGGTAGCTATGCTATTGGTTGTAAAGCATTTTATAGCTTTGATCAAAGAAAAAGTAGACTCGTTCACGTTCAACATTTGCTACTTGAAGAAAATTTCATCAAATGATAGAACCCCAAAATTTATTCTACCGGACATCGCTACTGATTGATGAAATTGAAATAAGAGATATCAAAAGAAAATTACCACCGCCATCTTTTATAACTGGGAGATTATGTACACATTACATTTCCCTACACCTTTTCATGGATACAATCACTAATGATCCGATGTTTTCCATAAAAGTCTGAAACACTCGTTAATAATAATTATAGGTACATAAATTTTTTTTTTTTTTTTTTAAATTCTTTTATTAATTGAAATTTACAACTGTATTAATAAAAACACATTTAGTAAATATGATGTATAAAATAAAAAATAATGGCGTGATTAGAACTTGTAGAGAAAATACCCATTGGTAGTACTCTAATGAAAAAATTACAAAAGAAGATCACGAGGCCATCTTCTTTTCAGACGCCTCGGAGGATTGCCAGGAATGGAATGGGAAGCAAGTTGTGCTACAAGTGGATTTGGATGGGGAGTAAGTTTATTATGAAAGGATAGGTATCTGGTTCGTGCCAAGTCCGCGACATTTGGGATATTAGGTCATTATGGATTAATTCATTTGTGACAAAGTAAGGAGCATTAAGGATTTTTCGTAGGATTTTGGATTGGAGTGATTGGATGCGGGAAGAATTCGATGGTTTGGTGGATCCCCATAACTCTATACCGTAAGTCCAAATAGGCCTTATAATCGTCATATAGAGGAGTTTTCTTGTAGTGAATTGGAAGATTTGAACGTTTGTCTAGTAAGTGTTGTAGCAGTCGAAATCGACGTGCAGCTTCTTGTCTTTTCAATCTTGTGTGAGGGTTCCAGGTAAGTCTCTTGTCCAGATAAAATCCCAGGTATCGTACTTGTTCCACATTATTTAGCGGTACACCATTAAAGGATACAGGAGGACAGGATGAGGAAGGTTTTCGACGGAGAGTAAAGGTTATTTGCTGGGATTTACTAGGATTTATCTTAACTCTCCAGTTATGACACCATTCTTCAAGGGAAGTAATGTGTGACTGGAGTGTCTGGGATGCAGCAAATGGATCTTCATTGACTGATAACACGCTGGTGTCATCAGCATAGGTTGTGAGGATAGTATTAGGATGGGTTGGGATATCAGCTGTATACACTGTATAAAGGATGGGACCCAAGATACTACCTTGAGGAATACCAGCGGTCTGAGGAAAGATAGATGAGTATGTAGAATTATGGTTAACTTTAAATACTCTATCAGAAAGGTAGGAACGGAGGATGAGAAAATATGTAGATGGAAGGAATTGGCGAAGTTTATAAAGCAGTCCTGGATGCCAAACCCGGTTAAAGGCTTGTTCAACGTCAAGAAAGACACCAGTGCAATATATCTTACGCTCCAATGCAGATGAGATAACATCCACCACGCGATGACACTGCTGGGTAGTGGAGTGAAACTGACGAAATCCAAATTGGTGATCAGGAATAATATGATGGGAATCAAGGAAGGGATAAAGGCGTTTCAAAAGGAGCTTTTCAAGGATTTTGCCCATGATAGGCAGGAGAGCAATAGGTCTGTATGAGGAAGGATTTTCTGGTGGTTTTTTAGGTTTTGGGATCATTTTTATAATTGATAATTTCCAGGAATCGGGGAAGTATGTTGTACGGAGGACAGCGTTATAAATGTAAGTTAGGAGTAATACTGCTTTCCTTGGTAGACATTTGAGGATTCTTGAGGTAATAAGGTCATGTCCAGGAGCTTTGTTGGAGGGCAATCTATGGATTATGGATATTATATCTGAAGGGTGGAAGGCTTTAGGAGGAAGGGTCATTTGGAGAGGAATAGTCAGTTCTGCTTCAATACATTCTACATGGTAAGGATTTAGGATGTCAGAATGAGGTTTAAATGTATAATGTAACTGTTCACCAAATACCTCAGATTTTTCTAAATCAGATTTGGTCCAGGTTTGAGCTGGAGTAAGGAGAGGATGATTGAAGGATTTAAATTTTAATAGTCTTTTGGTAGTGGTCCATAATGATTTGTCGGAAACAGATAGTTGTTCAGTTTGTTTCTGTAAAATTTGAAATTTTAGTTTTTTAAGTTCTGATTTAAGTTTGTTAGTTAATTTGGTATAGTTGGTTTTGTCAGATAGGTATCGAGTTCTATGCCATTTGGCTCTAGCTCGACGTTTTTCTACTAGTAAAACCCGAATATATTGATGTAAGATCATGCCTTCTGAGTGTATTAATCTATTGTGAGAGGTATTTTCAGTTATGCTGGTTTCTATTGATTTAGTAAGATGTTCTATTGCCGCATCTATTTGTTGACAAGTTTTTAGTGGTATTTTGAGGTCAATATGGTTTTCTAAAGCCGAACGGAATTTGTCCCAGTCCACCCGTCCAGTTATTAAGGATGGAGGAGAAGGTTTGATTATAGGAGTAGAATGTAAGTTAAGCAAAACCGGGCTATGGTCTGAGGAAAGGTCATCTAAGGAATCTATTGTAGTTTGGGAAGTAGGTATTTGAGAGGTAACGAATATGTCCAGTATATCTGGGCGTTTTTTTTAGGGATGTAGGCCAGTAGGTAGGATTGTTAGGAGAAAGAATATAGTAATTGTTTAAGGATGATACATGGGATAGAACACTACCTCGGGGATTAGATGTTCTACAGCCCCATCGCTGGTTTTTAGCGTTATGGGTACATAAAAGATTTATTTTTGTTAAAAGGTTTAAAAACAAGTTAAGTTTCTATTTATTCTCATACGCTAAATTTATTGTTGTCACCTTTCTAGTCGGCCTTCTAGTTAAATAGTCAAGTCGACTTTTCTTGTTAAAAAGTCTATTTTGTTTAGTACATTTTATAAAAAATTATTGCTGATGTGTTTCTCTAAATATCATTTCTATTATCCCTATAAACCTATGAAGAAATCAATGTCCATTGGTACAACCATTAGTGTCCACAGGTACAAAGGGGGAAGGTACCAATGGACACTAATCAGTAAGTTACAAAACATTATTTTCTGAATACATAAAATTGCTTTTCAAAATAAAGACACCAGGGTTCGATAGCCCCTTAAATTTCTTATGTAATGGTACAATAACCACTCAGATAAATAAAGCATCGAAAATTAGAAAAAATTATAAGTGAAAATTGTCCACAGGTACAGCACCTTCCCCTAATCGAGCTAAAAATTAACAATGATATTGGAAAATATTTATTTGACACGTCACGTTTTCCTTTAATTTATTTTGATATATTTTTTTGCTTTTAAAATTTGAACATCTAGTGATATTTTATCTAGTTTTAAATTGACTACAGCTTCTGGTGGACACTAACATATAGAAGAACGCCCCGACAGATGTATAAACACGTGGCTAATATTTAGGGCTCCATAAGGGTTCGAACCCCGCTGCAAAAACAGACATAAATTAGAAAAATTTATAAGTGAAAATTGTCCACAGGTACAGCACCTTCCCCTACTATAAAAATTCAACATTTATATCCATACTTCGTCCGATAAAATATTAAAATCTAACTAATGTCACATCAGTAAAATTAAAATACAAATAAAGCCAATCAAGGTGATAGATACATTCTTAAAATTTTGAAGATTTTTTAAGGTTAATTCGAAATTAAAAAGAGTAAACACTGTTTAAAAATTATAATTTCATAAAATTAAACTTGTTGATGTTGATGACCTCAATTCCTGAGGATGAGCTTGGGCACCCTGGACACAGGGATCCTGGGTATGTCCTGCTGGGTACGTGAATTCTTCATCCAGCTGAAGAACTGAAACGCGAGCCCAGTGCACAAGGCAACGATCCACAGTCCGTATATAAAAGCCATATTGTTACTCGCCTTAATCCAAGTGAAATTGTTGATTTTAAAAGTGGTGATTTAGGGTTTATATATTATGAAAAAATTTGAACGAACTAACAGCTGTTATTATACATTAAAATACAATAAACTATTTTTATTTTTTCGAAAAAAAAAAAAAATCTTTAAATATATTTAATAAGAACAGAATTTTAACTAATTAATTAAGTACGTTCAATGTCAGATGCTAAAATATTCTATATTTAAAAAAAACTTACACAAACTTAAAAAAATAAGAAATGTTTGAAAAGGAAACTAACTGAGTTCAAACCGCGTCTCTAAAGAAACAACGATGTGAGTTATTTTTTTTTTCACTTACGTTTATTTGTTCTACCTCCAGGTACCGCTTCAAGTTACCCTATCAAGTAGTTACTGTACCAAGTATACAATATACGTTATTGGTATAGCTGTTTATTCTTGGAATACTAATGAATTCGACCAACAATTTGTTTTTCTACTTAAAAACTGTTTATTTAAGCAACGCAATTATAAAAATATACATTACAAACAACGTAGTAACCTACCTTTTAGCTCTGACAATTGACATATGTTATATCGATAATAAACATTTATTTTTTATTTTTTATTTTACGCCTCTTATCAAACGATCTGTATTCTAATTTTATATGATATCCTGGTTATTAATAAACCTTTTTCTTTTAAGTCAATAGACTTGTTTTGCAGTCGCAAGTTAGTCATTTAATTAATTAAGTTGCTCCTATAGAATATTTTTAAAATTAGTATAGCTTTAATAAATTGAACCTTTCTGAGAAAATTAGCTGGAAAGAAGTATTGGACATTAGTATGAGAATTGGACAAACAAACTTTTTGTCATCTTACCAGGTGTTATTTTCTCGTTTAATGCAACTTTGAATAAAATTCGTTCCCAATGCCCCTCATTACTGAAGTTAATGCAACTTTGAATAAAATTCGTTCCCAATGCCCCTCATTACTGAAGTTAACATAACTTCATTTTATTTAAACTATTGACACAATATGAGTACAGTAAAGTCTGACATTTACTATGTTTAAGTCATACTGCATTCACTTGGAATACGCATGATGGTATAGAATAATCAATCATAATCATACCATATTAAGACCGGTATATACACACATGTCATTTGCGCAAATTGGCTTGCAAAAGCCAAAACTTTTGGCTTATGTAAAATCTGTCGGGAAGAAAATTCGACTTGAGGTTGGTGTGTTGGCATGAGCTGTGTAAACGATGTTCCAGCCTAGCGCATTTAACGTTCGACCACGTGTGCCAAACTATATTTTGAGTGAATGTGTAAGATTTTTGGCGGCCGAAGGACATCCTTGGCCACTCTACTTCCCCACTAATTATTTTTTTTTTTGTAATCTTCCAGGATTTAACTATTCTATTAGTTTTGGCCCTTAAGGATATTATTTTGTGGTATTCTATGATATAACGATATTAAGATGGCGGAAGGACGCCCTTGACCACTCACCTTCCCGACAAATAATTAGTTTTCGACCTTAAGGATACTATTTTGAAATCTTCCAGGATTTAACGACTTTAAGCTGGCGAAAGGATACTATACCATTGTTGTCCGTTGCAAGATTTAATAGTTCTTCGTTAAAATTTTCCATTTTTAACAAAGCAGAGAGGTTTTCACATCACAACTGTGCGAGCAGAACTGAAGATATGAACGGCATAGACTTGATTCGTACTTCAAATGGTTTGAGCTTGTAAACCGGCCTATAGGTTCAGTTCATTCTCTATTTTATTGTTTCTGTCCGCTTATATAAAATTCGCTTGAGTATGTCATTTCATTGCCAAGTAATTGAATGATGACCCAAGTAAACTTGAATCAAAGTGTTTGAATCGTATCAAATGTCCAATTGAAACGATTATGGTTAGGAAAAAACGATTCGAGTCACAGTGCTAAAAAAACTTCCAAACTATAATTTTTCCGGGAAGTAAAAATTATTTTTAATAAGGTTTATGAATTATTTACCATTTATCATCGGTTTAAAAAACATCCAAAAAATATTTGTTACACAGATTATCTATATTAAATTTTAAAAATGTAAGACAAGAAATGAAACATGTTGATAATCACCTTAGGAGACGAAATGGAAAGGCTTCTAAAAGCTACCAGGACTTTGAGTAGGCTGAGTGTAAAGAGGCGATAACAGGAGTAGAGTAGGGAACAAATTTTGATCCTTATATTTGTTTGTTTGTTTGTTAATTTGGGCTGGACCTCCTTATCTACTCCAACTCTAATAAGTAAAGAACTTAGACAGATTAACTAATAACTGAAATTTTATTTTTTAACGACAAAAATCTTGCACTGTATCATACAGTTGAGATTTATGTACACAACATGTTAAGATGTTTTCACGCAAATCTTTAATTTTTAACACGGTACTGTTGCAATGATTAGGTGGTTGAAATTTATGAGAAAAACATAATTGGATATCCAATTAATATTAATTAGCAAAAAATAAGAAATCGATATTTTGATAAGGCAATAATTTTTAGTGCTCAGAAATAATTTTATAGATTTCATCAGGTTGGATTTTAACTTTTAACTATAAAAGTCCCAGACACTTCAGTCACATATCATTTCCCTTGAAGAATGGTGTCAACTGGAGAGTTAAGATAAATCCCAGGTAAATCCCAGCAAATAACCTTTACCCTACATCGAAAACCTACCTCATCCTGTCCTACTGTATCCTTTAATGGAGTACCATTAAATAATGTAGAACAGATAAGATACCTTGGATTTTATATGGACAGTAGACTTACCTGGAACCCTCATACAAGATTGAAAAGACAAGAAGCTGCACGTAGATTTCGTCTACTACAACACCTACTTGACAAACGTTCAAATCTCCCGATACACTACAAAAAACTCATCTATATGACGATTATCAGACATATTTGGGCTTACGGAATAGAGTTATGGGGATCCACTAAACCATCGAATTCTTCCCGCATCCAATCACTCCAATCCAAAATCCTTCGAAAAATCCTAGATGCTCCTTACTTTGTCACAAATGAATTGATCCACAACGACCTTAATATCCCATATGTTGCTGAATTGGCACGAACCAGATACCTTTCCTTTCATAATAAACTCACTGCCCATCCAAATCCACTTGTTGCACAACTTGCTTCCCATTCCATTCCTGGCAATCCTCTGAGGCGTCTGAAAAGAAGATGGCCCTGTGATCTTCTTTTGTAAATATTAATTAGAGTACTACCAATGGGTAGTTCCTCTACAAGTTGTATTCATGTCATTATGTCTCATATATGCCACATATTTACTTGATGTGTTTTTTTAAATACAGTTGTAAATTTCTATTAATAAAAGAATTAAAAAAACTATAAAAGTTAATGACAGTGTGGCAAACCTCATTCCTGGGATCTACACGTCACACTAAATATCTATAGTTTCTTTTTATAACTATTTATTTGAATTAAACAAATTTTGTTATCAATTTCTAGCTCTATAAAACACAATACCTTTATAACCTCCCATAAATAGCACTCGCCATCTAACTTCTCTGCGCACCACATATTTATCACTAGGGACCGGATTTATATGTGAAATAAAACTTGAAATATGTACATATATATATAGATTTACTTTTTCATGAATATGTGAGGAAAAATAAGAAATATGTAATATAAAAAAAAAAACTAATCTATTTTATTATAGAAAGGAATTTAACATAATTTTAATCTATGCGTAGAAATCATGATTTTACGTTAACATCGAAACGGAAAAAAAAAATAATGATTTATTCTTCAAAAATATTATAATTTTCTAAATCTTTCATATTTAAAAGCATTGGTTTTGTTTTTTTCATTTGACATTTTCCACACAATGGCATTGGCCACATACCGTGATTTTCAACATCCGTCGTTTCGTCTATGCATACCCATTATGGGCCTGAATTAAAATTTGGCTTACTAGTTGAGGAGGGCAAAGAAGAAATAAACCTTGTTTCAAATTCATGTTCTTTTCCTTATAACCTTGTACCAAAGTGTTGAGGTATGTTAAGTTACTAGAAATCGTCGGTTTGTTGACACTTTTTTCCACAACTATCACATAATAAAACATCACCATCCCCACAAAAAGTTTCGTCAGCAAACTCGCTAACGCTTTCGAAGTCGATTTGATTTTGGGCATTTCAACATATTTAACTAAATTATAACAAACAGAGTCTCGAAATAAAATGAAACTAAATTTGGATAGAAAAATGGACATTGATAGGGAAAACGGTTTTTATACATTCTCGGAAACTTAATAGAATTTTTCGGCTCAGGCAATTTCCACAATTCACTGAATTCATAAAAGAAAAAAAAAAAAGTTAATAAAACTTTGCTTCTGTTTTTCTTCAGTTTTTTTTTTTTTTTTTTTTTTTTCTTCAATTTTCATTGTTAACTAAATATGAATAAAAATAATTAAAAAAGAGTAAAATATGTAATTTCGTTCAAATAAGTAAAAAAAAAAAATGTTTCAATTACATTTTAAATTGAAAGAAACGTAAAATAAACTATCGAATATTGATATTCAAGGTTCGAAAAACAATATGTAAATACATATAAATCCGGACCCTATTTATCACTTTTAAGCAGACAATTTAATAGAAAAAGTGTAAATTTATTATTGCCAAACCTTCCTTCAACTATGAAGATGATGTAGCTGAAATTTAGATGAAATTTGATACAGATGCATTAGTTATCACGGTTAGTGATCGCAAACGAAAAACGGCTTGTCCTTTTATATAATAGAATAGATAACATTTATGCACTGAGCAAAAGGGAATTATGTTTGACGATTTCCTCTTTTGAAGAGGGAGAAGTATAGCTTTCGAATAAGTGCAACAGCCAGAAACGATCAGAATCCATGCGAGATAACACTGACCGGTGTGCCATTGGCTAACTGGTCCATGAATTCCAATATTATCCCCTTATCTCGTGCATGCCAAGCAATAACTGAATTATGTCCCTTGGGATCACCATTGTGTCGCCGAGTCCGCCCAATTCTCCCAACGCTAATAATAAACCATTGTCACCAGGTAGCGAACCATTAACCCTATCTCTCAGTGCACAAAACTCCTTCGGGAAGACAATTTATAATCTTCGGGAAGAGAGTGTTAATATGAGAAGTGGTAGATGATAAAGCCAATAGTTTGAAGGTCGCAGTAAAATATCATGAACTAATCAGTTCTGTAACACAGATTTTTCATTAAAAATACATTCCAGGTTCATCAAAATTTTTTAATAAAAAATAAATAATTCAATTTTTCTTCACATCAAATGATTTTAATAACACAGGCCAACAAAAAAAATGTTTTTGAAAAATTTGTTTACTTTAATAGCTGATTTTTATATATTTTTGTGTGCTGAATCCAAATCTGGTCTTATTTTTTTTTTTTGTATCAACCATAGTTTTAGAGAAATTTGTTTTTTTTATATAATTTAAAAAAGCATATATAACTGTTTCATATAAATATAAAGCATTATATAACTGTTTCATGAGGCCTAACTTTATATGTAGAGGTGGTAAGAGAATGTTCTTAGGATCTACAACGTTTTTCGGAGAATATTTTTCTCTCAGGGGTTTTAAAGACTCCCTCGCAGGCCAGTTCTTTCTGTACTAATGTTGATCCCTTGCTCTACTGTCCCATTCACACAAACAACATGGAAATTTAGTAAAATCGCCTTGCTGACCAAGAAGCATGCATGTTACTTTCAAGTCACCTCATATCATCCAACTATGAGCCGAATAGCCAATTTTATTCAACACTATTTCTAGGTTTTTATACCTCTCTTTCATATGTACAGAATGGCCAACAGGTATAGATGCATAACTGTTACTATTGTTTAATAAAACAGCTTTTAAACTAGTTTTGGAAGAATCAATAAACAGCCTCCAGTCTTCTTTTTTGTTTCAACACCAAACTCTTTGATCAGACCTGGAATGTCTGAGCAGTACACTAAATCACCATCTTGTTCAAAAAATATCGAAAACTGCTGCTCTCTCTTCCTATACACATATATGCTAGCTCCAACTGCCAACAAGTTCTTTCCTTTTAGTCAAGAACCAAGCAATTCAGCTTTTTCTTCTGTTAACCCAAGATCCCTAACTAAGTCGTTAAGCTCAATCTGAGTAAACAGCTTAGACTATATATTTGCTGTAGCACATTGCAACTCTTCATCATCTTGTTCATCTATATCTATATCTGTTTCAGCAGTCCTGCCAACTCTTCTACATCCAGCACAAATCATTTCAATCAAACAACAATTTTATTTGTAGTATATAAAAGCTGTTAAATTCAGTAATAAATAAAAAAAATTAATATATTGATGTGCAAATGTGAAAAAATGGTAGGTTATACGGCTTAAAAGCTGTAATTTTTAACCTGGTATTATTGCAATGATTAGTTGGTTGAAATTTACTTAGAAGTATTATTGGATATTCAATCATTAATTCTAATCTATGAGTTAGTAATTTAGATGGACAGAGACTTTTGAGGAAGAAACTCTGGCGGTAATGGACTGCATTATCAGTGTGCTTACAAACCTATCAACAGAGATATTTTCTATGTCACAATTTACTTTTCCAATAGTGATGTTATTAATATTCTCTGCTATAGTATTTGTTGGTAAAATTACTACTCTTTTACACAACCAATGGTACGATTTATTTAATAAACCTGTAACATTAGAATGAATTTGAAATCATTGAAATTTTAGTCTTCTTAAAACCTTCTTCAAATACTAAGGTTAGGTCGCCCATTTGGTTGGATTTTAATTTCTATCTAACTATAAAAGTTAATGACAGAGTGACAAACTTCTGCCATTTAATACTGTGAATTTAAATTATTATTATAGTAAACTATACTATTTAAAATCATCCTAGAACTATGAATATTTTGCAGTTGAAATTTTATACAGATGGAATTAATAATTTTACCATTGCAAACTCTGTTACAGAATGCCGCTAACCACATATCGTTCGATTATTAAACATCCCTATGATCCACAAGTCACACTAAATATTTATAGCTTTTTTATGATGATTTATTTGAATTAAGTCAATTTTATTATCAATTTCTAGATCTCACGTATATAACACCGTACCGTTATAACCTCTCTTAAATGGCACTCGCCTCATATTTATCGCTTTTAAGCAACAATTAAATAGAAAATATGTAAATTTTCTTATTGCTAAACCTTCCTTCAACTATGAATATGACGTACACACATTCATTTTTATATATATAGATTAAAAAACCTTTCCAGAACCGACGTATAGCCAGATCCGAAAATTTGATTATTCCTAATGCAATCCTCAGTCGTAACAAGAATTTACCACTTCAACAACAACACAGGCATTCAGATTTGAGACGAAAATGCCAACTACTCTTTTCTGGGGAATATGGGTAAACTTAAATTTACAAAATATATATTTTTTCTATCATACTATTTATTGATCACTTTACTTCTAAAGTAAGACTAAGGAACAGGGATATTAAAGAACTGTAACAATGAACCAACTGACTTTAATATAAAATAAAATAAAAATAAACCTGTACCACTGACAACCTATGAAGTGTCATGTGCTCAGTACCGAGGTAATGATATAGTGTTACTAGGCCAGCGGTTGTGAAAGGAGATGATTTGGCCGAAATGACGCTCAACCACTAGGTTTTCCCCAATTAAAGGTACACACATTGTAGAGGCTGGGGGTGACTCATTAGGGTCTCCCGACCTTGAAGTCGAGCCACGAGCGAAATAACAGAAAAAAAAATTTCTTCCTTCAGTCGGACTCGAACCTGGGCCCTGGAGCTTGGTAGTCAAGCTAGCTTCCTCGCCTCCAACACAAGTATATCCGATCCAAAATTTATTTTTTTTATCTGAAAGCTAGTTAAATTTACTATCCCGACCTCATATATGAAGTTTTCAGAGTTATAGTCAAAAGATTACCAACAATCGTGTTTTCGCGGAGAAGTGCGACTTACCACAAGTTAGGCAATATCTTCTATTTTTCCCTCAACCACAGCTCTAGAACTATTGATCTGAGCAAAAAAAATGAATAAAACCAAATGTGTTGCAAATTTTCTCTGCTTTTATAATGTATAGAAATGGTTTCCGAGTTAATTAACCAAACAGCTAAAAGACATACAAATTTGGACCCTTTTCTTCCCTCCCCCACCGAAACCCGAAGCTATTTAGAGGAAGAATTTTTGTCACAATTTGAGCTAAGGATGGTGAACAATATCCATCAGTCAAACCTTTTTATTTTTGGATTTCAGGGTTCGATGGTAATTTTCCTGTAGTACAGACCAGACAGTATCCATCGCTACCTAGGAATCGACTTCAAATCATCGATTCTCGATAACCGGTGGTATCGAGATTCCACACAGCCCTAGTTTGTATGTTTTTAGAGCTGATGAAGAATGTTCAACATTCGAAACTTAGTATTCGATCAAAGAAAATTCCAATAGAACTGGCAAATAATTCATCGATTCTAATAGTAAAACATGAATTATTCAAGAATTTGCTGAAACTAAAAGTAATACTTTTGATAATAACTTTTCACGTTTACACAAAGGAGAAGGGATTGACTAACGATGATTATCCTACACAGGAATTTTGCGGTCGTAAAATACTAATAAATATCTAAAAGAGAAATATACCACACATATGGTTATGTTCAATCTTCCATATGTCTTTGAAACCTTCAGCTCAGTTAACCTACCACGGTGGGCAAATTCAAGTAGTCAAGCCAAGTAGAATGTAGCAAAGGTATGAACGATTCAGGAAACGGAGGTCATATAAGATTCTACATATTCACAAAAATGTTCCTCCTAGTGTCTCAAATGTGGTACGTGGTTACTCAGGTCTTCTACTCGACCCTCTTGATGGCGGTCTTCATCGCGCTCGCCTACGTTTCGGCCATCGGCGACAGGACCGGTGTCGTCACGGAAGAAGATCTCGCGAATTGGAATAATATCAAACAGAGAGAGGCGAAGAGGGTCATTGGAGACCATCCGGTTGAAACAGAGAGGCATCCGGACACGATGGTGTATCATCAGAGCTGTTATCAGGTATTCGTCTTAAAGGCATATTTTTTTTTTTTTTAAGGATCTTTTAAATAGAGTTACAATAAGTAGAATAGAAAAAGTTCAATGAGCTAATTGGATACAAGAGTCATTTTAAGTTCAAAGTAAGAATAATATAAGAACATATTTTTTTTTTTTTAAATATAACAACAATAATACAAATAAAATATACTTTTCATTCATCTATATTAACATAAGTAAGGTTTTCTATTTGTAATCATCAACTAAATGAGAATGATATAACCTCATAACAATGTCATCAATCAGCTAGTTTGACTAGCTTTTAATCATTAATAAATAAAAGCTTAGCGAACCCGAATGTTCGAAGCCGACACCACCAACCGTTAACCACACACCTCCCTCTAAACCACTCCCCCAAAACCCAAATCTCCCAGATCGGCCTTGACGCAATGACTCGGTCGTATACACGACGGCTCAAAACTGGTCACTTTTTTTTGGAATTCGATCATTACTAAACACAAAGACTTTACATGCCCATTTTAGCCGTTGCGCTGCTATTACCTTATATTTACCGGGTATAATGCGCAGTTTTGCATTGTGAATTCCTCTAAATTATTATGTTTCTCCATCCTTTTTTAGGCCAAATATTCTACTCAGTACTTTATTTTCGAAACTTTAAGGCGTTGTTCCTCCCTTAGGCCAGTTGCACACACACCGACTTTTTGTCGGCCGGCAAAAAACCGACCGATATTTTGCCGGTGCTAGTGCATGCACACACACCGACTTTTTGCCGGTCAAACAATTACTAGAATTATAATTTTATTTTATTCTTGACTTTTCGACCTAAAACGTTTAACAATTTCTGATTAACAAATTGATATTGTTCCATTCGATTCAGTAACTCAAGCAAATAGTAGCTTTTGTAATTATAGTGCATAAAACAGTAATTATAATGCAGTGGCAGGCGCCGGCAACTCACCGGCATTTTGCCGGCCGGCAAAAAGTCGGTGTGTGTGCAAGGTTACTATTTAACATGTCGTTCACTATTGAAATTTGGACGACCGGTAAAAAACCGGCCGTCCAAAACCGGTGTGTGTGCAACGAGCCTTAACGTAAGCGGCCATGTTTCGCAACCGTATAGAACTGTTGGTAGTATAATAATCTTATATATCCTAATTTTTAAATTTCTCGAGAGCAGGCGCGTACTGAGTAGTTTAACCTAACCCTTATTTCCTCTTAAATTTTAATATAAATATAGATAAATGAACATATATATAATATAAATAATTAAGATAACTGATCCGGTAGTGACCAGTTGGACTTTAAAATAATAAGGCCACTAGGCTCTGGATAACCTTCAAACTTTCAGTGAATCTAGGTGCCTCAATCATGACCTTTCCACCAAGGCTAGAATAGGTTAGTAACCTGTAGGGTAACCCGTCCTCCCTGCTCTAGTTATAGTAGATAAAGACGTTAAGCCCCAATGAACAATGAACAAACAAATCTAGATGCTAAAATATAGAAGCAGTTTATGGGAATTCTGTAGGTAACCATAGAAACTATCATGTTATCAAAATGATTTATATTGGCATGATGTTTCTTCAAGTAACATATTAAAATGTGGAAGGTCGATTTTTTAAAATGTGTTTGAGGACCGGTGAGGGTATTGAAAAACATATTGAAGAATTTGAAATATTGAATTGAATTAAACATATTTCCAAGTGTCCACTCCGTACATTCTCGTTAACACCAAAATTAAAATGAATCAGCTCTATATCTGACGAGTTCAAGAAAAAAACTTGTACCATTATTTTCATCTTGGTAAAATAAAATTATTTTAAAATTTATTTATGAAAGATACACAGGTCTACTTAAAAATAAATCGATTGAGATTTCCATCCGGTGTAAGTATAGATATTTCAAAGTAGAGAATGCTATTTTACCTCGATAATAACTCGAAGTGTCCTTTTCTTCTTTGTGCCATTTAGTAATACATCAGTAATATGGTAATATAATTCATAATTATAATTATACATTATAAGATTGGCTAAGGAAAGAGTTTATTATTAAAAGGAGTTATTTTTTGACACATGGTCTTCCTTTATTTAAAGTTCTATTTACAACTAAAGGTTTCGGGACACAGACCCCCATCTTAAGGTTAACATATATCTAGAACTAATTTACAAGTTAGTAACTATTTTTGCAACATTTAATGCATGTAGTTACTTAATTGTTTTTAAAATGTTCTAAGGTATTAATTACTGGGCCAAACTGTTTTAACTTTAGATTAAACTTAAGTAGGGAGCTGAAATATGTCTTTGTAAATCCATATTAAAATAAACAGGAGGGCATTTAAAAATGTTTTAGTTTCTGAGAGATCAACGGAAAAAAATACTCTTAATAAAAACAAAATAAATTAAAAATATAATTTTTTTTTTTCAGGACATGTCCCACACCCCAACATCAGGATCTGAAATTGATTGATATTAACAACCTTAAGTTTTTAATAGAAAGTAACAAATGTACCATTAAAAAGACAAAGAAAAAAAAAAGGCTGACAATGTTCTTGCTGCCAATCAAATTAAAAACAAAATAAAAAATATATCTTCGTACATATTTTTTAAAATATTATTTATGACTTTCTAGTTCAGAAAAGAATGTAATTGGACAACTAAAAATATTTATATCAAATTTAAGCATTTAGTGAAATCAGTATTTAATTTATTGATGAGACCAGTTACATTTGTTTTGTTATGTTTTTATTGATAAAGTTTCTTGGAACTTATAGAACCATTATATTTTATGGTTAGTTTTCAGCTGTCAACAAAAGACGGTCACCCTGATTTCTGATGCCTTTCAAAGCATATATTGATATTTTAAAATTTGGCTGATCATCTCCTCACAGATAGTTATGTTCCGCAATAAGATTTATCATCAACCTACCGTATTGAATTTGGGCGGGAGTAAATTTCGCATCAGAATTTATTTTTAAATTACATACTTCAATTTCATACCTCATTAGTTTTTCGATTACCAAATAATTTATTGATCATCACAGAAAAAGAATTTTTATTTTATTAATATACTCGAATTTTTTTCCTAACTGCATCTAGCGAAAACACAGATTTTTTTTTTTAATTTATTGGTTCTCTTACATACTTAAATTTTTAGAGAAAAATTAAATGAAATATTTCACCCTGCTGGGATTCCACTAAAACTTCAAAATCTACTCGTATCCTATCCTTACAATTAAAAATCCTTCGTAAAATCCTCAATGCTCCTAATTATATCAAAAATAAACTTCTCCATAAAAATACGAAGTCAGGTGTAGATTCTTTAATAATCCCATTATCTGGGTTATGAATCGAACAACTTGCGAACCCTTTTATCGACCATATTCAAATTAGGAAAGAAATTGAGTCCTTGACTTTTAAACATTAGATAAAACAAAAAAATCAGTGATACCGATCCACACTGCGGCAGCCTGTGGACTAAAGTCTAAAATGAGATTATTTTGTCCAACTTGGTTTCCTTTAGTAATCCTTTTACGGTGACCTCACTGACGGAATAGTAGCGCTTAAGCCGCGTTTACACCAGAGTTGACAACTAAGTTTTCCACAAGTTGCGGCAATTTGTTGCTTTTTCTACTAAATACAGCAACTTTTTCTGTCTTCCACTTGTGGAGAGACAAGTCCTCCACTAAATTTTGGTTTCCCGAGGAGTGTCAGTAAATATCAAAGAAAGATGACAACTAAAAGTGGAAGATTTGTTGCTAAAGACTGCGCAAGCAACTTGTAGAAAACTAGTGGAGAACTGTTCCCCCTCCACGCGCCCCGGACCTGACGTTCGGCTGACGGAGTAGTCATCGTCTGGTCCAAATTAGTAAAATACATTGGTTTGACTTTATACAGATCTCAAATATGCACAGACCACATAAATGATAAATTTGTAATTACTTACACAAAAATCTAAATTAAGTCCTATAAATAAACTTATATTATATAAAACAGTTATTCGATCCCAGGTTACATATGCCTCAGCAGTGTGGAGCTCAACTTGTACAACCAACTACCTTAAACACGAAAGGATACAAAACTTGTGTATGAGGATAATCAATTATTTACCCTCGGTATACAAAAATATCAACAATGCTTCACGTCTACGATCAAACAAAAACATACTTTGGAAAAACAACAATTTCAGTAAATTCCCTTATCAGAGAAATCGGTAATTACAATAAAACATCACTTAAAAGATATACGCATAAAAGAACGAAACATGTACTCCTCACTTAATCCAAACATTTCGCGCCAATTCTTTGGTAAGGTTTCCACTTTTTGCTCAAAATTTGAGAGGAGCAACTTTTTGTTGTTAACTTTGGTGAAAACGCGGCTTTAAACCCATATTACAAAAACAAAGGATAGAAATCATGTTTGAAGAAGTGGCAGATCGCTTATCTGTCTCATCAAAACGATTTTAATCTAGTGGACACATCAATCTCACTTGAAGTTTTAGTATGGCAGGCATCGAAGAAGGTGAGTAATAACCATTTTTCCATTAATACCTTTGAATAATCGTTATCCTTAATATATTTAAAAAACATGTTTTCGTTAATATATTTATAAAAAAACAAACCTCAAATTGACATATTTCATTTTTGACCCAAAACGTCCTTAGTTTTTGAAATATTTTGATTTAATACCAAATATACATCATGAATATACAAATCATTCCTGCTTTGAATGGTTCTCTGTATATTTATTTCAGAAAACATAGACCTCAAAAACATTGATCTAATTAATATTTTAATGTCTTCGGACCTTTTAATATCTGCAAGGAGGAAAGCAAGCCACTCAAATTCAAAGCACAATTTAGAGGACATTAAAAAATATCTTTTGGGCGATGACGAATATTCTTTGGATTTACTTCAATTTGCACTGAAGAACTTATCCTCACCTACGTCACCTGATGAGAGTATGTCAACGAGCAGTGACTCAATATAATTTTCAGAAGTACCTTAATAAATTCATGTATTTTACCATAAATTTTATTGTTGTGATATTAATTATTATATTGTAACGCTAAAAAAACTTAATTAGTATTCAAAGATCTTTAATATATTGGTTTTTAAGTGATCAACTAAGAGTTTTCTTTAAAAGCCCATTATAAAGAAATTGAAATATGTCGAGTTGATGTTTTTTTATTTTGTTTTTTTTAAATATTATAAAGATTATATAAGTCTTTCCCGTCAAGAATGACTTTTGTCTACTTCGACCGTAAGAGCGCGGCAACGTGCGATCGGCTCCAACGAATCGAATTCTCGAAACCGGATTCTATTTTCAAAAATATTTTGTGGAATCAAGAATCGACACATCTCTAGTTTCTTGCCATTTTCTTGGTTGCAGTACAACCCTGTTCTCGGGGCACCCTAGTTCCGCTAGTCGATGTGTGCATAACGTGGCCAGCTCATCTGCAGAACAGCTGCTTATGGCCATCATAAGAACTTGAAGAGGGTAATGTCGATCGAATATCTCTCATTGTTACAATCATCTATAGAATGTTACCTCTAGGAGCTGTTACATAAATCTGTTAGCTGTCATAATATAAATGTGCTTTATCAAGCAGCCCCGGGTTTAGGGTGAACAGCGCCCTGGGCTGCAAACAGCTTTGGAGCCATTCCCCCCTCACCTACCTGCCGTGAGGTCTGGGGGTATGGAATAGCAAAAGCATGTTTCATTAATAAGACCACCAAAGGTGTGATCTTTAAAGGTTTATTCAACACCAATAAAATTGATAAAAATTGATTTTCTTTAGAGTGGAACATTACAACAAAACTAATCAAAACAATATTGTAAAAAAAATGTTGGGAAATTTGGCGCTGTGGGCTATAGCCCAGTCAGCCTATATATAAAGTGTGGCCTGTTATCAAGAAGTTTGCACAGTTATTGCTGCATAACTTTACAATCAGCAACGTTATAAATTATTATTTTAGACCATATTTGGGCTAAATCTCAGTTATATTGAATTCGTAAATCATATTACTTAAAATTCATTAAGTATTCATTACTTTATTTCCTTATATTTGATTTAATTAATTATTCAATCTTAAGCCTAGTAATAGTAATGTTTCGTAACGCTTGAACAACATCAATGACAAGATAGAAGACATATTCAGCAAATCATCATGGATAATTGCCGCAGAGAAGTTGGAATTCCCAAGTGAGGCAGTGGTTAGTGTTTAGCCGAATGGGATAGTAAGTTAGTTGGCTAGTTATTAGCCTAACTTGGAGAGCAGTCAGCTCAAAGTGGTCTTACAATCTTAGTATTAGATGTAATACAGTAGCTGAATTAGAAAAAAAAAAAAAATGTAAGGTCTGATATTTAGAAAAATTAATTTTATTTATTTATTTTTTAATCTGAGGCTTCTTTTATATCAGTGATAGAATAGAATAGAAAAATAATTTTATTCTGGGACATGGTCCTTTAAGAATAACAAATAAGTACAGAAATAAATACAGTTACATCTGATCAGAGACACAATGATATAAAAAATATTTATGAAAAATAATAAAAAAAATAATAATCACATATACATAGATGATAGTTAAATATATAGAAAGGAAAATAAGAAAACATACTATAAATGATATAAAATAAAAATAAAATCTTTTGGTACAAGGCTTAGGGTTGTATGTACAATAGAAATACATAAATGTTATATTCCGAGAAAGTAAAATTAATAATAAGTAGAATCTTAATTATGCATGAACTGCATCTGAATCTGATTTCAGAAATGCACATTTTTAACTGAGTAGGTAGATAGTTATCAAGCGTCAGCTTGGATAAGATATAAGGTAATGGAAATAGTAGTAGTTAAATGTTTTTGGGAATTTGCTTCTCTGATATCAACAGGAATAAAGTTCCAGAGGATGGTTAAGTGAAAGAGGAAGGAGCGTTGGAATGCAGAAGTTCTATGATAAAACTTTCAAATTAAATTATATTTTCCTAAATTATTTTTTATCATTTTCATTTATTTACCAAGACTAACACTGTTCCTCGATGTATAATGACCTATACAGGTAACTTGTAACCCAGGTACTCATCATTCTCACCACGTACGCTGATGACAGATGTGTCCTATCAGTAAATATAATTTTTCCTTGCATCCCAATGACTCTAATCTCATGCGAATAACTTTTAAGAATGGTTTCAAAATAGAAGGATTAAAATAAATCCAAACTAATCTTATCAAATAACCCCAAAATACCCCACGTCGCCAACCTATAACAACCTACTCTCCTATAGTATCCTTTAATGATATTCCACTAATCTCTGTTGAACAGATCCGCTAATATGGACACCATTTACATAAATGTTAAACTGATAAAAAATGTTTTTTTGATTTGATAAAAAAATAAAAATTGTGTTGATGCCGATTCTCTTTCTTTTGGTTTATCTATATTGCACGCAGGGATTTATCTGATCGAAAGCATATTGCATTTCTCATATTAGCTCCCTGTAAAAAAACGTGGTAGCTAATACTGGCAAAGCAATTGTTATGCAAAGGAAAAATAAAATCCAAGATAATTCATACAAAAACCGGAATTTATTGTGGATGTCCTTCAATCTAGATTTGGCACACTAACGATGGTAATGCCTGTAGAAGATTTATTAGATGTTGATTTCAATTTGTTATACCAATCATAATTCAAGTGAAATCAAGTGACCACTCATTTAAAAACACTTGAAGACTGACTTAAATGTCACTGACTAAATATCAACAAAATTATATACAAATCTTTATCCACCTACGATGCATAGTCTTATTCAAGCGGCAACTTTAATAGAAAAAGCACTGTTGCCAAAACGATTGCTCTCCTAAGAAGGCATTGAGTCATACAACAAACATTTCAAGCAGAATGTTAAGTTTTTTTTTTTTTTTTTTTTTTTTTTTTTTTTGACTTAAATGTCACTGAAATCCTTATTTCCTATAATCCTTCGAAGAGTCTGAAAAGAAGATAGCTTAAGGACCTTCGAACATAGAAATTTTATTGATGTGCTACGATAGAATAAATTTAAGTCATTTGCATGTCATTAATTTACAGTTCCGCCAATATGATTATTGTATTATTATACTGTTGTATATCTTATTTAAATCTAAAAATAAAAAAAAATAGAGGCCGACATATTACCATTCAAAGATGATCTACTTTCACGTTCACAATGTTTCTTCAAATATAACAAGCCTAAATTAAATTTTGGCAGATGCTATTAATTTTCGCAAGCAATTTTGTCGGCTATTAAATATTATTAATGTAAAAAATATGAAAATGTTTTAATGAAATATTCCGCTAAATCCTATTGTAGGAGGAACATTAAGATAAGGCCGTAAAAACCGTAATAATCCCATCCTAGCCCTCGCCTTAACAAAAAACCTCTCGCTCCGAGTAATAATTCACCGACAGGTGCTTATGCTAATTAGGGAAGTCGGGGCTTAATACCTTACTCAAAAACTAAGTTGTTCCTATAACCTATATGTCTGATATATCGGTTCACCAGGTATCTGTAATTATCTTGTATATATTTTGCACTTTCAGGTATAGGCGATATAGAGGACAGTATATACAGTAACCGGTGTTCCTTATCGCACTATTTAATTTACCAAGTTGTATATTTTAAACGAACAAGCTATATTTATAATTTTAATTAAACCTTGCCAATTAATGCACCTCCTCCTTTACCATATGAAAGCTTTATCTTAAATAATATTTTGTACAAGGTTTTACAGTATTTAATATGCAGGATGTATACAAAGTAATATCAGAGATGTTTTTTGTTTTGTTTTTTAATTGAAATTTACGACTGTACAAAATATATACATCAAGTAAATATGCTGATAACGATTACAACATTTCAAAACCTGAAAAGAACTACTCATCAGTAGCACTTCAATAAAAATTCTACACTAGAAGATCTCTAGGCCATCTTTTCAGACACCTAGGAGAATTATCGGGAATGGAGTGGGAAGCAAGATGAGAAACTAGTGGGTTTGAGTGGTTATGAAGCTTACTATGAAAGGATAGGTATTTGGTTAGGGATAAATCAGAAACATATGGGACATTAAGATCTTTATGGATAAGTTTATTTGTATTAAGTAAGGAGCATTAAGAATTTTTCAAAGGATTGGTTACGAAATGAATTGTACGTTTTAGTGGAGCCCCAAAGCTCAACTCCATATGTCCAAATAGGTCTGATAACTCTCATGTAAATGAGTCTTTTGTAGTAAATTGGAATTCAAACTTTCCAGTAAATTCAGTCTAGTAAATGTTGAAGAAGTCGAAAGCGAGGAGCGGTTTCCTGTCGTTTTAGTCTTGTATGCAAATTCCAAGTTAAACGTTTGTCCAGTTGGAGTCCTAGATAGTTTATCTGTTCAACAGGGATCAGAGGGCTATTATTAAAGGATACTGTAAGACAGGAAGTCATAGGTTTACAACTAAGGGCAAAGGTTTAATATAAATCCAAGCAAAATGGGATTTGCTTGAATTTATTTTGATTCTCCATTTTCGACACAAAATTTAGGTAGTTAACTTGTACGATGACATTTCCTTCCTACCTTGGTTGGAGTAGTTAAGGACATTAAGCACGAGTTCATTTCAATTCTGGAAATAGTTAGAACTTTAGTTGACTTACAGAATACATATCAACAACTACATAAATGGAAATTCTATTACGATTTCCACAAGAAAAATATGCATGACTCTTTAATAATTCATAAGGCTGGAATCATCCCCAGGATGCTAAACACACACCGAGGACATAATCACGAATTAGGAAGGAAAATGCTGGAAGGTATAGAGAAGGAAGGGAATGCAAATAGGAAGCATGAATAAAGATATCTTCTAAACAGGAAATATCAAGGAAATGGAGTTTTCCGGTCCAGTTTTTAATTTCCACCGAGTCCCAAGGGCACAGCATTCAAGTCTCTAGGGCGCCCCTGGAGGAGTGTTTTCGAGAAAACTATGAAAAGCGTAACATTAGGAAAATGCACTAAGCTTTAAAACAAAAAATGACCTAATTTTCAAACTCGGTTGATCACAAATCTTACACCATGACATAAAATTAAAAAATATTATTTTATATTTGAATTATTTTAATGATAGCTTTGACTAATTTCTATCACATATATATATTTTTTATTATTAATGTATAATCATAATTCATCAAGTATTTTTTTTTATATTCTCTTTGTACAAATTAAAAATATTCGACAAGTAAATGATTTTAAATAAACCTAAACAAACTTAGCCTTATTAACTTAAATAAACAATCTATAAAATACACAAAATATGCTAAGATACATGCAATAACCATAGTGAATGCACAAAATACTTAAATGCATGCCCCCTCATAAGATTACTGATAGAGTAGAAATAAGAAAAAAAAATAAGTTAAATCTAAATTAAGTACATAAGTCTTTTCTTTTTTTGAGTGTGTGTTTTCCTTCCAGCAGGAACCCTGTTGGAAGGGATTTTATTTATTTCTGTACACACCATATTTAAATTTATGTTTTGACTATTATTTTACATATACATATACATAGTACATGTTTCGAAAGTAAATATAAAGAATAAACAAGAAAAATAAAATAAAATAAAGAACAAGAAGTTATATTATATAAAAATTTGACAAAACTATTTTATCACCAGAAATCCTTTAAAAATATTTAATAGATAAAAATTTTATGAATATTTAATTTTTTAAAGGTATTTCATATTTATATCCTCAATTTTTAGTTTGGAATTTTTAAGAAATATTTTGGAGGCTTCAAATATATTGTTCATCAAACATTGAGTATAATAGTATAAGTGCAATAGTAATTCAATGAGACACGATAAAATTAATAAAAATCGTATTTGTTTTAGTCAATTTACATCTAGCATAAGGTTGCCATAACAGTCTAAGTACTGAGAGGGACACAAATTAAAACTCAAGAAAATTACTAGGTACTAAGTGTGCCACTCAGTCTGATATGAACTTTACAAGGCATACTGAGAAACTGAAGGGAGTTGGAAGCATAGAGTAAGGGAAGTAAAGACTGCAACTTAACGCTTCGGAACAAGACAGCGTTACCTGCGATTTGGCCGCGCGGAGCTGCAAACGCAGAACATCAAAGATTACTCCCCGAATTATGTACGCACTAAAACTTCACCGAATAAATAATATTACACCTCTGAATTTTACACCGCTAAAGAGTTAACCAAATATACCGTAATTACTTTATATTCTCGCACTAGGACATATGATGGGTCAACCGGGACGGAATTTCTATACCGGTGACGTATGGCAACCCTGATCTAGCATTAAAAAAAACAATTTAAAAAAAAAAAAAAAAAAAAAAAAAAAAAAAAAAAAAAAAAAAAAAAGGAAAAGCAAATGTGTTCTGTATGTATAATCTCAACATAGCCTCCCCCCCCCCTCATTTACTGATATTTACAACTGTACAAAATAGTATACATTAAGTAAAAATGTGTTGATAGTGAATACAATGGCATGTAAATAACTTGTGAAGAACTTCTCACTAGTAGCACTTTAATAAAATCTACACTAAAAAGTCTCTAGGCCATCTTCTTTTCAGATGCCTCGGAGGATTATCGGGAATGGAGATGGAAGCTAGTTGGGAGGCTAGTGGATAAAAGTGGTTATGGAGCTTACTATGGAAGGATGCATATTTGGTTTGGGCTAAATCAGCAACATATGGAAAATTAAGATCTTTATGTATAAGTTTATTGGTCACAAAATAAGGATCATTGAGGATTTTTCGAAGGATTGTAGGATTGGAAACGAGATGAATTGGATGGTTTAGAGGAGCCCCAAAGCTCAACTCCGTACGTCCAAATAGGTTTTATCACAGTCATGTAGATGAGTCTTTTGTAATTTATTGGAAGCTTTGAACGTTCGTCCAGTAAATGTTGAAGTAGTCTGTAACGACGAGCTTGACGTTTTAGTCTTTTATGTGGATTCCAAATAAGACGTTTGTCCAAGTGGAGTCCTAGGTAGCGGATCTGTTCAACAGGGATTAGTGGAATATCATTAGCCTAAAAATAAAAACAATATTTATAATAAAATAGACACTTCATGAACGAAAAGATTCTTAATTACATACTATCAACCTTTAGTATGTAGCTCCATCTGTATGTATTAATTAATAATAATAAAGAAAAATAATATAAAATAATATCTAGCAATTATAAGAATGATATATCTTATGATGAAGAGTGCTAAATGATAATGAGTTAGATGGCACCCTTCCAATTCACTTGGACGCTTGCCTAATCCTACAATCATAAGAATATTTTTATTAGGAAGTTTTTCAATATAATTCCTAATGGGCTAAAAGAAAAGGAAGAAAAATAAAAGTTATCACTTCATCGTTTGAAAGGTTTTTGTATTTTTTAAAATCTTAGATAGAGGATCGAATACACCAAGTTCAGAAAACGAAGCGGGTTTGAGCCCCAGCATTTCTAAGTGGATTAAGAACTTTGAAAGATCCGGCCGCTTTCATCGAATTCGACTCAGTTCAATAACTCCACGGCGGGGAACTTTCAAACTGCAAACGATCATAAGAATCTTAAACAGTTCGTCAAAGAATTCACTCGATTCGGGAATTCGGTATTATTTTTAAAGAAGGGGAAGAAAAATATAATAATAGGACATAAGTCAAAACCAAACAATTGGCTTACTTATTAGTACTATTGGCTTACTAGCAATCTCCGTCGCTTCTTCACTCGCTACAGTAAGTAAAGAGCTTATATAATTTCAACTAATAATTGACGTTTTATTTGTTAATAAAAAATATCTTGTAATGAAGTAGGGTAAAGGCACCAGTAGTAGACACTATTGTGAGACTCTTGCAGTAATTTTAGTTGTAGTTCAATAAATTCCCCTCAAGTTCCTTTTTTTCCTTCCTTCGAACAGGAATAAGGTAAAGGTTCGGATGGCTGACACCAACCCCTACGCGCGCCCAGAATACCTTTGATCGATTCTAACCTTGTTCCGATTTATTTCGATGTTCTAGTCGCTACTTTTAGAGGGGACATAGTTTTGTAACACTTTTACACATTAGATAAGATGAAATAAGAAAACATGAATTGATAAAACACTTAATCCTCGTGTTGTTAACTTCTGTTTCACCTATTTACATTTAATAAGACTATATATATCAATATAACACACTGAACAACACAATCCAAGTTGAACCTGTAGAAGTGATTGTTTACATGTGAGGTTATAGGAATGAACTATCGATAAATGTAAACTCTAAGTGAAGCGTAAGGATCAAACTGTGGGTGTAGCGCGGGTCAAGCCAATTTGGTGGAGTCAGCCATCCGAACCTTTATCAGGTATGATACTAGTAGTTTTTATTATCACGATACTTAGGTAGCTTATATAAAAAAAAAAGAAGTTGATTTAAAAAAAAAAAAGTTTTAAGCCATTGCTAGTGCACAAGCTAATTTCACACAACGAAAATTTAAAAATAAATCGGTCTATTTTTAAACTTCATTGGGATCCACACATCGCTTAACATATTAATAGCTTTTTTTAATATCAATTTAATGGAAAATAACTAAATTTCATTTTAAATTTCTATCTCTATAACATAGAGATAGAATAGGTGTTATATTATAACACCGTACCTTAGTACTCTCTTGAATAGCGTTCGCCACCTGTCCAAATATTTATCGCTTTTTAATAACAATTTAAATGACATATTAATAGCTTAACATATTAATAGCTTTTTTTAATATCAATTTAATGGAAAATAACTAAATTTCATTTTAAATTTCTATCTCTATAACATAGAGATAGAATAGGTGTTATATTATAACACCGTACCTTAGTACTCTCTTTAATAGCGTTCGCCACCTGTCCAAATATTTATCGCTTTTTAATAACAATTTAAATGAAGATCTGTAAATTTTATTATTGATAAACCATCCTTGAACTACAAAATAATGTAATTAAAATTTGGTACAAATTGTTTCAGAATATGTGGATTTTTGCAGCTTAAGACAAGATTTCTTTTTAAATTCCGTTACCAACATTATAACGAAAAATAAATCACTTAGGTACACATGATGGTATAGAAGGACCAATACTGTTGAGGTTGTTGAATTACTTGCCAGTTTTATAGGTGCCCCCCCCCCCAAGAGTAGTTTCGAATGTTAACATTCATCATCAGTTTTTACATGTCAAAACATCAGCACTTCCATACGCAGATTATATACAGGGTGATTCCCACTTACTTAGTGTGAAAAACATTGAGTGAAAATAGACAGAAAATGCCGCTGACATCACCTTTCTATTCCAATCCGTAGCAGAAATATGATAATTCAAAGAGGAAGATGAGGAAACCATATTTTTTTGCAATAAATCGGATTTAGCATTCAACTTCCTTTAAGACCATGGCACATGTTACCTTCAATTTTACAAACTTGGGACCTAAAGAACATCATGATCTTCAACTTATTTTGGAAAGTTGCAACGTCTTATAATACTTCAATGCTCACCATTTTTCGTAAAATAGTCCACAAAACAGCAAATGTCACACAAACTTGCACATTTAACCACATTACGAAAGGTAATCCGATCAAATTAGTGATTCTTTGTCGATTTCAAGGAGCAGACTGAATTCAAAGAGACGAAATAGTCAGGTAGTAATAAGTTATCTTTAAACTTTCCCATATGACTGATTGTTTTTTTTTTCCGTTTATATCGAAAATTTCTAATGGAAATAATGAAATTATTTACCTATTTGGTCATTAAAACAAAATTCTGGATGGTTTTGAACGAATTATTATTTCTAAAGATTCAAATTTAGACTATTTTCTACTTGATGTATCAATTTCACTACCGATCCTTCGTTGAATTTATTCAAATGTATGCTATATTATTTTATATGTTCTTTTAAGCTTTCTTAAGTGAGTATCAACATTATTGATTTCTCGTCTTAAATTTTAAAATGTTAATAGATAGAAAGAAAACTTTATTCAGGGACAAAGTCCCTTAAGAATAAATTTAAATAACAAAAAGTAAGATCATAACTGGCCGAGAGCTATTAGAAATAAAACAACATAGATAAAATTGAATACAAATATGTATTTAAAAATACAGAGAAAAACTAGAAAAAGAAAAAACTATAAATAAAAAGAGAGTGAAAAAATAAATATACAAAATAGAGGTTAATATTGTAAACAAAATTGCAGAAGAGAAAAAAAAATACAAAGAGAAACTTAAAGAAAAATAATATATAGAAATTCAAAAATTACCATTACAAGAAATCAAAACATTATCATAATAAAACTATAATTTATGCTAATGTTTTATGTCTGACGGTCATATTAATTAAATTAGACGATTACATACATAGTATATACATCCTTATAATTAGAGAGCGTCGGGTTGGGAAGAAAGAAGATGGTGAAAGAATAGTGATTTGTTAATCAACATAATATGCATATTAAAGAGTTGGTATTAAGATTTTTTTGTATATTTCTGCATCTAATGATGAATATTTAACAATTGAGGCTAGTCATTCATTAAAAAAGAAATAAAATCCAATAGAAGTGGCAAATAATTTATAAATCTAAAAAGATTTTGCGACTAATTTCTATAATTCATAATTTTTTTTTTTTTTTTTTAAAGCTGCTTTGAAATTCAGCTCCTACCTGAATTCAAGATTCAAGACATGGATATAATTATTCCATGCGCAGAGCTAAGGTGGAACATTAATAGTCAAGGAACGTTCGACGGAAAACACTTCTCCCACCCCCAACTCCTGACTTATGAAAACAGAGACAAGAGCAACTAATCCTAACTATAATATCATTCTACAACCTACAAGGAGTATATACACTATAATCCACAAAATCGCTGCTTCAGCAAGAATATTCCAAATAAATATTGAAGTAAAGTATAAATATGAATCAAAGCAAGAACATAACATGACAAAGCTCTTTAAAATAAAGATACAAGCAACATAAGCTTCAAGGTTGCTAGGAACAGACAACATCCCTCGTAGAATATGCTAGGTATCTGATCCATGCAAAATGAACCAAACTTTAACGAAGAAATATAGTCGAGGATAAAACATAATACTCTACGTGTTGTGAGAACAACGGGCATCCCAAGCACCCGAGGAATGCAGATGGAAAATATTGCATATGGAACTACCAGAGCTGCATACAAGTTAGCGAAATAAATGTAAATATTCTTATATAAAGATATATATAAAACATTGTTTTTAATGTAATTAACAACAAAATTATATTTTAGTTTTTAATACAAATATTTGTTAGCAACAGTAATCTAATTATGATAACTCATTATTGTTATTTTTTATTTATTTCATTGATATTTACAACTGTATAAAATTAAAACATCAAGCAAATGAGTAGAACAATTATTACAGTAAAACGTTAATAGCTGGTGAAAACTTTCCCGTTGGCAGTTTAGCAAACCATTCACTAAAGTTAGCATTAAAAAAAAAATTGCAGTATTTCAAAAAAGTTCAGTATTAGAAGATCCCCAAATGTGTTGATAATGATTAAAATGACATGCCAATACTCGAAAAGAACTACTCATCAGTAGCACTTCAATAAAAGCTTTATCCTATAAGGTCTTTAGGCATCTTCTTTTCAGACACCTCGGATAATGGAAAACACGTTGAGAGACAAATGGATTTAAGTGATTGTGGAGTTTACAATGAAATAATAGGTATCTGGCTTGGATTAAATGGATTAGACTAGTTTGAACTAAATAAGTTAAAAATATTAAGATTTTCATTTTTAAGATAATTGAGACATAATTTTAAAAATGAATTTGGACATAGAAAAAGGAATATCCTTCCGCCATCTTAAAACCTTTAAATCCTGGAATATTTAAAAATAGTATCCTTAAGGACGAGAACAAGTACATATGTGGCCCAAAGATGTTCTACCGTTATCATATAACTAGAGACCGGATTTCTGTGTTATTGCACATTTAGTTCGCTTTGATTTAGCGCTCTCTAACCCAAGTAGTTATCTCATTTATATAATAAGGATTCTTATTCTTAAATTTTATTTTGCACAAAATTGCACAAATTTGACTTTTTGAGCTTAATTGCACGAATTCGGGATTTACTGCACGAAATTGCACAATTGAACCAAATTCATCTAATTTATTCACTTAACCATTTATTTTTTGAAAATTTTACTTAGGATTATTAGGCAACATTTATAACAATTATTTATATTAAATAGGTTAATTAGTTTTAAATTGAAAGTAAAAAGTCGCTTAAATCAAATGTATTTGTGACGTACTACTTTTAAATGATCGTATTGAATTGGGAGCTTTGAGGATTTAGGCAAACATTGAGGATCGACGTACTTCCTAGAACTAAGACGTTTCCTCAGAAAATTTTACTAATCGCTTCCCATTTCATTATCTACTTCTGATTTAGCACAAAGGGCTAGTTGTTAACAAGATTTTAAACTGTCAACTTTGAAAATGCCAAAAACGTCCGCGAGTGTTTCTACAAAATTGAAACAATGGACCAATGAATATCTAGAGCTGATATTTGTTTGAAACTCTCGAAGAAAGCTTAAAACGAATTGAAAATGAAAAGGGAAGATGTTTATTTTCAAAATTTGAAAACTAAGGCTACATTCGTTAAAAAATATCAAATTATTGTATCAACGGAAAGGAAATAGAAGCTGATAATCTGGATCCATCCACAATCGCATGCTACAAAAATTGTCTTGTTACGTCCATAGATGTAAAACGTTCCTTTTCTTTGCTAAAGAACATTTTAAGTGACAGGCGGCATAATTTTACCGAGAAATATTTTGAAATTTATAATATCGTACATTTTCACGAAACTTTTAAAAACTAATTTATTTTTCAAAAACATTTAATTATATTTTGTTTCCACGTAAAAGGAAATTTTAACAAAGATATTTTATATTTCTTTTAATTAACAATTTTTTTCATCTCCTTTTTCTTTTAAGAAGAAGAAGAAGAGAATGAACTTTATTCTGGGACTACTTGTCCCCTAAGAATAACATATGATTACAGTACATAGGACAATCATCTGGCTTTGATAATTAATTATAATAAATAATAACAATAGATAATAATAAAAATTGATAAAGAATTAATTATATGTTACAAGATAACTGTGTCTTGATCTTGTAAAATGATACATCTTATGTATACTATTATAATGTATATTACATAAATGTTCACGTTTTACATTAGCTCGGAAGATTGAAGATCCAGGAGGTAAAGGAATAAATGATGTTTAAAGGAAGTAAGAGTGGATATTTTTCGAATTGTGATGGGCAATGAATTCCATAACGAGGAAGCACGGATAATAAAGGATTTCTCGAAGGATGCAGTTCGATGCGCCGGAGTGTATAGGTTGATGGGTTGGGTTCTAGTATTTAAGAGGTGAATGGAGGAGCGCAGAGTAAGGAGGTCATGGATATAGGTGGGTTTTTTTTTTTTTCAAGGTTTGAAATATGAGAGCACCCAGGAAGTATTGACGTCGAAAACCGGGGTACAGCCACCCAATTTCAGAATACCTGTGAGATATGTGAGAACGTCTGGAGATCCCGAAAATAAATCTAATAAAACAGTTCATTACTCTTTTACATCTCATCTCGAGCTCATCAGACAGTCCTCCATATACTGTGCATCCGTAGTCAAAGTTAGGGAAAATGAGTGATGATACTAAAAGTTTTCGAGTACTTAATGGTAATGAATCACGGTAATGTGAAAGTTGCTTAAGAATAAAAATAGATTTTCTCGTGATTTGAGAGATATGGCTATTCCATGCAAGATGTTTATCGAAAGTTATTCCCAGATTTTTAATGGAATTTTGGAAATGAATTGGACGGTTTTTTAAGAAAAGCAGTGGATAGTAGGGAAGAGCTTTTAGGTGAGGTTTTGACCCAATGAGAATAGCCTTTGTTTTTTCTGGATTTAGACTTAATTTATTCTCCACTGCCCAAAGGTTAATGCTATCTATGTCTTTCTGTAGCTTACAAGTCGCCTCTAGCATATTTGAAGGATGAAAGGATAAATATATTTGCAAGTCGTCAGCATAAAGATGATATTGGGAGTAGTGGATGCGATTCGGCAAGTCATTAATATAAATAGAAAATAGGGTAGGTGAAAGAGAAGATCCCTGGGGTACTCCTCGCGAGAGTGGTAGTGAAGATTAGTGAGGTTTTCCAGGTATAATCACAGTTTGGGAACGGTTGGATAAAAAAGAATGAAGCCAGCTTAACGCACTATTAGATATTGAGAGGTTATGGAGTTTGGAGAGGAGGATTGTATGGTCAACAGAGTCAAAAGCTTTTGAAAAATCAAAAAGGATCAGGATCGTAATATTCTGTTGGTCTAAGGAGTAGTAAAGGTCTTGAGTAATTTTTACCAAAGCAGACTGCGTGGAGTATCCGGATCGGAATCCTGATTGGAAAGGATTAAGGAGAGTTTTATAGTCAAGAAAGGAGGTGAGTTGGGTATGTGCTAATCTTTCTAATGGTTTAGATAAATTTGATAGGATTGATATAGGTCGAAAGTGGGAAACTGAGGAAGGAGAAGGAACTTTATTTAATGGACGGACAAGGACTTTTTTCCAAGCTGTAGGGAAAATAGAGTTTTGTAAGGAGAAATTATATATGTGGAGCAGGGCAGGTAAGATAACAGGAAGGCAGAGTTTGATTATTTTTAAAGGTATTTGATCCAAACCATGGTCATTGGTACGAGATTTAAAAACTGAATCAATTAGGTCATTAGGGGAAATATTAAGAAAATAAAAGTTATTAGAATTAAAAGGGGTTTGAGGAATAGAATAGGATAAGGTGTTTACAGGGAGTTCATTAGGGTGGGGGTCAGCAAAGTAGGAATTAAGTTCATCTGGAGTGAATGGATAATTGTTATCAGATGTGGAACTGGGTACTGCAAATTTTCTCAAAATTTTCCATTTAGATTTAGGGTCAGGCGCTTGGGATAGGATATTTTGAAAATACTGTGCTTTAGCACGGCGTAAAGAGGTCTGGGTGAGGTTTCTAAGAAGCTTAAACGATGAATAATCATCTGAATGTCTAGTACGCCTAAAACGTCTCCTGGCAGCATCTCTTCGCTTCATCAGATTTCTAATGTCAGGGTTAATCCATGGAGCTGGTAGTCGTCGGATAATTGAGGTTTTGAGAGGGGCAAGATGATTAAGGACAGTATAAAGATTCGATGTTAGGCATTCCACCATTTCGTCAATTGAGGGGGAAGAATATATGGATTCCAAGGAATGGGATAGTGCGTCAAGTAAGGATTCTATTCTATCTGGGGTTATATGGTCAAGATTTCTCCAAGATATTTTCTTAGGAATAAGGATAGGAACAGATATGTCATAGGAGATTTGGATGAGATCGTGGCATGAGAGGAAAGGTACTGGATTTTGAGAGAAGGATAATAGGTTTTTCTGAGAATCTACAATCATAAGGTAAATTAACGTATCTGTGAACTGGGTGTGATGGGTGGGTTGGAAAGGTACTGCAAAAAGATGTAGAGAATACACCAAGTCCATAAGATACATTTTATCAGAAGAATCTGAGAGGAGGTTAGTATTAAAGTCACCAGCAATGATGACATTATTATACAGAGGTACATAAGTAAAAAGAGATGATTCGAATGATGGGTCGAATTTGACCTGAGGAGGGCGGTAAACTATAAGGTAAAGGAGGGAAAATGATTCCGAAGAGATTTCAGTGAACATGTATTCAAGGTGTGGAATATCAAGAGAACTGGATTTTAGAAGAATTTTTGCTCTTAGGTTATTGCGAACATATAAACAAACACCTCCACCAGTTCGGTCCGTCCGATCATGGCGAATAAGGGTGTAATCAGGAATAGATATGGAAGAGGTGGGAATATACGGTTTCAACCAAGTCTCAGAAACTGCAATGATATGATAGGTGTTATGGATAAAGTAGTCATGAAATTCATCGAAGTGCGCTGGGAGGGATTGGGAGTTAACGTGACAGGTCAGTAGTATATTAGACATAGGAAAGAGAGAGGACAAGGTTACTTTGAGAGATAATGGAAATTTTTAATTGGAACTTATGGGAACAATAATTATCACAGAACCAATAGGGTAGTAAGAACAACGGGAAAACATAAATGCATCTATCATTAAGAAATTTGAAACACAGAGACAAGAAAAAGAAAAATAAGAATATTACATTGTATAGAGATTTAGATATGTAATAATTAACGAAAAAATTATGGTTTGTCAAATCATTACTAAAACGTAGACAAAAATTTACATAAACTGGTAGAAAAAATGATTTTTTTCTGAAAAAAATAGATAAATCGATTGCGATGTGGGAAAAAGTAAAGATGAATCCATGAAATAAAAATACAAATAAGAGTAAGAAAAAGTAAAAATGAAAAAGAAAGATATATGGAAATATGTGGTAAATGTCAAATATAATAAGCTGAAAGACTAATACCAATACAAAAGCCGAAAAAAAATGAAGATCAGAGAGAATGCTGTATCCGCGAGAAAAACTGGATGGTACTTGCAATCCTGTTAGTCATCCGAAAACATCAAGGTCTTGAGCCTGGTCAATGAAGATCACCGGATGGCCGTCATCTTTCCGGCAGCGCACTCTACCAGCCGCAAACCAAACATATTTAACTTTTCCGGTGGACCTCTTCTGCCGTGCAAGCCAGTATAGGTGCCTGTTCGCTGGTGTCATCTCTTCGGCGAGATATATCCGGTGGGAATCATTTTCCTGCCAACCTATATAAATTTTTTCCCAAATTTGAAAGTATTTCATATTGTATTAACACTAAAACGAATCGTTTGTCGAAATGTCCTTAAGTTTATTCAAGGCTGGTTAAGTTTTCCATATTTGTGTAAATAAATGGATTGCTGCATGTATTAAGTTTTTATATTCACGTTTTGAGTTTCTTACTGCACGATTTTGCATATTTTGAGTTTTTTACTGCACGATTTTGCATATTTTGTGTTTTTTACTGCACAAAAATCCGGTCTCTACATATAACAATAGAATCCTTGAGGACAAAAACTAATAAAATCGTCAAATCCTGGAAGAATAAAAATAATACAATCCTTGAGGAGGAAAACTAATTAGAGGGGAAGGAGAGTGGCCAAGGATGTCCTTCGGACACAAAAATCGTCAGATTCTCGCAGATGTGAAAAACAATATCCTTTTGGGCGTAATAGTAGAAAAAGAAGAATAAGAAGCCTCAAATCTCAACTCCGTATGTTCAAATAGGTCTAATTAATGTCATGTAAATCAATCTTTTGTAATCGATTGGAAGCTTTGTCTTCTAAATGTTGGAATAGTCAAAAACGATCAGCAGTTTCTTGTCGTTTAATTTTTGTACGTGGATTCCAAGTCAGACGTTTGTAAAGATGGAGCTAATAATAAATTCAATAGTAAGTGGAATATTACTAAAGATTACAGTAAGATAGAAACTCCTAGTTTTACGATGAAGGTAAAGGTTATTTGATGAAAGTTTATTGAACTGCGAAATACTTCTCAAGCGCTGATTAGAGAAATACTGAGTTCAAGAAAATATAGTTTTCGCTTCTCAGCCATCCAGTAAATAAGAAAGAAAAAAAAAAAAGGGTTAATTTATAAAATATAGATATTTCTAAATAAGGAAGGAACGATTCTATTATTTGAATTTAGTTTTGTGTAAATATTCCTTCTTATTGAAATTACCACAGCTTTAGTTCATTACCGATTATTAATAAACCGCAAATAAGGCACTTGCTATAAAGCTAATAACAGGATAGTTAATATTAAACGACGCAATTTAACTAATGCGATCGATCTGGCAAGTTTCCCGTCCAAAGATTTTATCTCAGACCGTTACAATTTTATGGTCGTAAATTATCTATGATGCAATCCGCTTAAGATCTGCAACATTTACGAGTAAAATATATTAGAAATTCTATAGTAATTTAGCTATATTGAAAATTGTTCTTAAAGTTGGAAATTCTCAGCATCACGCATGTTAACTCTTAAATCTTCAGGTGCTCTGAAGATACTGGTCCGACACGCCAATAGCTACTGAATGTTCTGTTCATCGCAGATTCTTTTTCACAAATACTTGTATAAAAATTACCTCTTCTGAGTAAGAAAAATCACTATTTTCATTTCAACAAGTTTTAGTTTAATGAGAAGTAGAGGGAACATATACAATTAGAAATTTAGAAGACGGATTTATTGAAGATGAGCAGTAGAAAAGTTTTCACTTGAGGTACGCATTATAGTATAGACGGATAATACAATCGGGATCGCTGATCGAAGACTAGTTACAAATGTTAAAAATCAGTTGAGGCGTGGAGAGCAAAAGGAGGTAAATTCACTTTTTATCATTTTTAATTTTTTTTTAATAGTTTTTTTTTCACAAACTTCACACAAGCGTCCTCTATAAGGTGGTAAATCGTTCACCCTTCAAAACATGCTAAATCCAATCTAATTTTACCTCCAAAGTTTGGGTTGAGTTTCAGAAGCGGGTAAATCCTTGTTTATTAAAACAGCCGCCTGTAGCACCACTTACGCTTGTAACGAAGGTGGTAAAGAACATTTAAAAAGGTTTTAGTTGTCGATATGTTTTTACACGTGTGATAATCAATTTATTGTGTTGTGTTAAATATGGAGAGATATCCTGAAAAAAATATAACAGCATCAAGAAAAAAATTGGAAGCGGCCTTTATCAAAACATCAGAGGTTTGTACAATCTTCATTTACCATTTTCTATCTGTTTTTACAACTGCCGATTCCAATCTAATTTAATAAAATTGAACTTAACTAGATATGCTGCTCCTGGAACTTGTGCCCGGATACTTGAATATATACAGCTCAAGCACAAACAATTAAAATGCTCCATTATTGGCTGCAGTGATATAAGATTTTTCTTTAACATGTTCTACTCCACTGCGGATAAGTTTTTTTTTTATTAATAATTTTTTTCATAAAAGTTTGTTCAATTCAATTAATAAAATAATAGAATGTACTAATTGTCATCAGTTTTTTTTCTTATTTATCGCCTTTTTTTTTAAATTTTCCCTTGCAGATTGGGATAAATCCAATTTATTTAAATTGTTTAAAAATTTAGAAAAGCTGAACATTATTTTACAGATATGTTTCTGATATTGTTTAAAAACTTTGGATCCAATAATAATTGTTTCAAAAAAAAGAAAAATCTGAATTATACATATTTTTGGGCTAACTGAAAAATTTTAAATTTTGGATTTACTCCCTTTTGCGTCTCCACGCCTCAGTTCTAAAAGCAAACAAAATTTCTAAACACCAGCACTTTGCTGCAAAGATTATATGTAATATTATTATATATTGTTTTTCAAACTAACACAAGAAATCATGTTGATTGAATTGAGAATTCTGGAAGATATTAAGACCTATAGCAGGCTGAATATGAAGAGGAAAAGGGTCAAGTAGATAGTTGGATTGTCCTTTCGGTTTTCCCAATGGCTGGTTGGTTTTTACCGTTCCTACTGGAAACAAATTTAAAATGATACTACTGAAGAATTTTCAGGAACAGAAACGCTGACTAATTATAGGGAAAACCGAAAGAACAAACCATCTCTACCTGAATCTTTCCTTTTCAGCTATTTTTATTCAGTCAGTTTTTTTGCCTTCTTATCAAGAGTATCAACATGTTCGATTTCTTGTCTTATATTTTTAAAAAAAATTAATACATATAATCAATGTACGAAAGTTCTGATGTTTTGAAATTATTTTATGTTTTTAGAACTGATGATGGACTTTTAATATTCGAAATTATATTTCTAATAAAATAATCCCAATAGAAGTGGAAATTAATACATCAAACCCAATTGCATTATCCTTCTATACCACCATGCGTACCTCAAGTGAAATAATATTTATTCGACTTTGATACTGTAGATCTGAAAGCAATAGAGAAATAAGATAAAGTGATACACAATAAGATGCAGCCGCGGCAATATAAAATAGGGATATATCTATCGCAGTAGAGGAAGGGGTATGGGGAGATGGCCTATATCACATTCTCCTAAGTCCTCAATAAAACATCCCAATCCCACCTAGACCCTCTCATATCTCCACTGTATCTTCCCCATATTTGGTCGCTTGGTATACCACCAAACCTTTACTTATTGCCATCGATCTATGGCATAAATGGCGCCCGTCACTGCTGGAGGAATCCTCAGCCAGATAGGAATCATCCATTACGACAAGTTCCATGAATCAACGGCCTACCATATTTCTTCCTACCATTGAAAGGGAAGATGTGAATGGCCCGTTCTGCCAGTTCATAAATGATTTAAGGCTCCTCATGATATATGAATTTGATTGATAGCACGTACGTTCCTTCTTCTGATAATGGAGTTTAAATAAATAGAGTATTTTTTAAATAAATGTTTTAAAATTCAATATACTATTTTACCAAATGGAGCAATAAAGAATTAAAATTCAACAGTATTTTCAGTCAGACCAATAGATAATTTATCGAAACGTAAGGAACAATAACTGCAAAATGCACTCAGCCATAGATAGCAGTCTAGTTACATTATATATATATATATATATATATATATATATATATATACATATATATATAAAATAAAAAAAGATATTACTTCTTCACACACTTCTCCAGATCCATAAAGTGATGTTTAGTGGATGATGTGTTAAAATAAAAACGATTTATCAAACCATACTATTTTTCTTCTTAAGAAAGGACGTTATTGGCTGAGCAGATTCAAGTGTCGGACAATTAAGCATTCTCCACACCAGCACCGATCGAATTGGCCCTGATACAGTCGCACCTCGACATATCGAGCCTCAACGGTAACGAACGAGGAAACTTCGAAATATCGGGGATTTCGATATAGGGGGGTTCGATTTATTGAGGTGATTACTGGCTGACATCGATACATAGAGGTTAGAGGTCCATAATAAAATATATAGTCAATGTAACTATAGAAATAATGTACATATATTATTGAAATATACAGTTGTACAACAATAATTCACCTCAACTATTAAATTAGTGAAGAAATTAAGCGGAGCTTTGGAAAAAAATCAGAAATACATGTAGTAGTTTATCTATCTGAAAACGACACTTTGTCTAAATGCATCATCCAAAAAAGCAATAGATTGGATTGCCCTATAACTCATCACAGTTTTCTTTTGTATGAATCTGCAAGGGGCTAATAGTACAAATAAGAAAATTATAAAATTCTTAACAATTCTAGAATCAAAAGAATTATTAACGAACAACAGAAGAAAAAAATGTTTTATGTTTTTTTAAACTGAAAGGAATGTGAGGGGATTTTTTAGGCTTAATTTAAAAAAAAAAATTTTTTTTTTTACATTTCATAAAACCATAATAATGGTGTTTTCTTCCCACATAAATTACTCTACAATAAATTAAATAACATTAAAAAAAAAAACTGTGCCTATCTACCGTCATCAAAAAAATAATAATTTAATGAAATTAAATTCAAAATTATTACTTGTATTCAAGAGAATGTTATTTTGTTAAGGTGAATGTTATATCGTTAACATTATCTATCCATACAGCTGATATTTTGTAAGACAATTGACAATTGATAAACAAGCGTCAACGCATCACATGAGCTTATCCCTAACGTATAATTTTTCTCTTCGAATATATAAATGCAAATATATAAACTATAACAAAGACTGAATGCTCTCAAGTTGCTATTCTTGAAGCGAAGACAATGACTGAAGAGGCTGACAAAGAGAAGGGTTATATAAGTGGCAGTGGCAGGAGCTAACCGAGTCCTAACAGAGACAAAGACGGAGGAGGGAGGAGGGATGGAGGAATGGAGCAGGACTGATGTGACAGCCAGGATACACTCCTCTCTTCTCTCTAATTCAACTCAGATAAATCCTCCAAGAAAGGATTACATGATATATTCCGAAAACCATTAGATATTACTAAAACAATAAATACAATGCTGCATGAAACGTTAAAAAACAAAACCTATGACATTGTATAATTTTTTTTTTTTTTTTTTAGGAAAACTGAAAATATCTACAAAGAATGACACATTCATATAGTGGTAAAATAGAATTTAGATGAATTAATTTCAGCAGAAAAAAGTCAATGGTATAAAATAGGAGTCTTGTAAATAAAAAATTAAAAATAAATATCGATCAGGGCTCCATTAAACCATCCAATTCATCTCGTATCCAATCCAAAATCCTTCGAAAAATCCACAATGCTCCTTACTTTGTCACCAATAAACTTCTCGATGACCTTAATGTTCCATATAATGCTGATCTAGCTCAAACCAGTAAACTAAAATAGTAAACTCCTTAACCACTAAAATTCAATTGTATCTCAACTTTCTTCCCTCTCCATCCCCGATAAACTTCCGAGGCGTGTATTAGGAGATGGCCTAGAGACCTTCTAGTCTAAAGCTTTTATTGACGTCATTTTGTGACCATTCATTTTTCCAACTGTTTCTAGGAGACACATCATATTATCATTATTACTAGAATAAAAAAAAGAGAAAAAAAGCAAAAACAGGTTCATTGCTTTAATTTATACGATAAACTTAATAAGTGCCACCATTACGTCGATGTTTCAAAGCGAAAACAACTAAATTGTAGCACATGGACAAAGGATTCCATTTGCAGCATGTGGAGGAAAATGGCCGTACCAGTGCTGATTTCAATATTTATTTTTTATTTTAGTCTCGGAAATGGATCCAGTGCGAAATTTTACGTAAAAGATTAGGTCTAACTAATTTTGGCCAAAATAAGACTTAAAAAGTTTGGTAGATTAAGCGTCAATGTAGTCATTTAACGTATGGAGATTATAATAAAAAAGCGCAGAGATAAATAGTATTTAAAAGAAATTAGATATAAGGCTTACTTAAGGTGATGGATAAGATGTTGCAGGGCAGAATTAATAGAGAAGGAAGCAGTCTGATAAGATGGGATATTCAAGTTGTTAAGCTTAAGATATGGTATCTAAGATACGAAGGTGGGTGGAGAAACGCAGGGCAAGAGAATTATTAATAATAAATAGTAAAGTTATTAAATTAAAAAATAAAATAAATAATAGAAAGGTACAGAGGAAACATTGCATTAGGAAACTATAAAAAAAACACATCTTAATTCTAAACAATTACTAGTAGTAAGATATGTGAGAGCGGCAGTGAACTCCAAAAATTATCCTGAAGTGATTAATTAAAAGTATTTAAGAAATATTTTCTTTTATGTAATATATATGTAAACACACTATGTCAACTTTGAAAAAACAAAGTCAATATATTAGAAAAAAATAAATAAAACACAATAGCAGATTCTCTCTAGAAATCTAGAAAAAATACTTATAATGTTTTATGAAGGGAAGTTTTTTTTTTTTTTCAAAATTTCTTTCTATCACACCTGTCACGGAATGAGCAACAAGTAGTGAAAATTAAAAAAACAAAAAATAAATAAATGAAGAATAGGAAAGATCGAGAAACTGCTCGTCGTTACAGACTAGTTCAACACTTACTAGACAAACGATTAAACCTCCAAATTCATTACAAAAGACTTATTTACATGACTGTTATTAGACCTATTTGGACGTACGGAGTTGAGCTTTGGTGCTCTACTAAACCATCCAATTCTTCTCGTACCCAATCCTTACAATCCAAAATCCTTCGAAAAATCCTAAATGCCCCTTACTTTGTCACCAACAAGCTTATCCACGAAGACCTTAATGTTTCATATGTTGCTGAGTTAGCCCAAACCAGATACCTATCCTTCCATAGTAAGCTCCATAACCACTCCAATCCACTAGTCTCCCAACTTGCTTCCTCCTCCATCCCTGATAATCCTCCGAGGCGTCTGAAAAGAAGGTGGCCTATAGACCTTTTAGTGTAGATTTTATTGAAGTGCTACTAGTGAGTAGTTCTTCACAAGTTATTTACATGTCATTGTATTCACTGTCAACACATTTACTTGTATATTATTCTGTACAGTTGTAAATATCAATAAATGGGAAAAAAAAAAAAATCTATCCAACAATAAACTAAAACCAAAAATAAATATCAAACTTTTCACTGTGTTCATTTAATTTACTATGTTAAATCAAGGACTAGAAAACCATTATTATCGACAGAAAAATTTTTTTTTTCTATTTTTAAAAAAATCATTTGTACAGTAAAGGTCCGGTGTAGTTAGGCCGAGCTGTAAAGAACGGGATTAGTAGTGCAAAGATCACAAAATCAAATCCACTTACCACCCCTACTTCCTAATGCGGCTCATCCCACGAGAAATCCATTTAATTAATGTTTCTTCAAGAGTTTGAAAAAAAAGAAAAATAAGTTGTTAGGTATCTTAAAAAGGTCAAGTAATTTAACTAGAGCGCAGTTTTATAAAGGAATTAAGTTTAAGAGAACCCTAATTCCTTGCAAAGGGAGGAACTTAATATCCCATTAGATTAAATGTTATATTTAATGTAAAATTAATCTACGCCACCATTTCGTTTCAATTTAATATATTACTACGTATTTTTTTTTAACATGGTACACATTTTTACGGGGACTAACTCGGTTACAAAAGTGTAACCGTCCGTTCGTTAACTGTCGTAACAATTATTTTAGTTACTCATTAATAAAAAAAGTAATAATTTGAATTAATAAAGGTCTGGAGTCTAACGTGAATTTATATTAATATTATTATTAATAATTATATATTATTATTATTTCTTGTGAGGCCCAAGAATAAAATTTATTTTCATTCATTCATTCACGATCACTTACAAGTAGCCGTAATCCTTCCAATAACTCTCTCTCGTATATGTACTCAGTTCATGCCCATGAGGGTGGAGCGGAAAAAAAGTTTGAGAATCAGAGAATTCCTGATACGGGAAAATTGGCGAAATCGGATAAAAGAAACTGTGGAAAAACCTAATTCTGATATTATACCATCTTGAAGTTGCAAAAATCAATTTAAATTCCAGTTCCAAATTGTTTTAGAAAAGTTATTGGGTTGTTTTACATGAAATGTCCGTTTTCAAGGTATAGGGATTTTAGTAAAAATACAATATGAAAACAATATAATTTTATTGAAGTATTTACCTTCTTTTTCTACACATTTTTCCCAACGTGACAACAACTTTTTTATCCCGGATTTGAAAAACTCTGAGCTTTGAAGTGAAACAAATTCTAAAAACACACTTTCGATTTCAGCATCATTTGCAAAAAATTTTCATCTGCAGAAGTTGTATAATTCCTGATAAGGTGATAATCTGTTGGAGAAAATTTGGGAGAATATGGTGGGTGCGGAAGAACTTCGTACCCCAGCTCTTTCAATTTATGCATGGTAAGTTTTGAAACGTGGGGTCTAGCGTTGTCGTGTAGGAGTATAGGGCCCTTCCGATTTACCAATCCAGGTTGTTTTTTTTTCAATAATTTTTCGTACATTTGGCCAATTTCATTGCAGTAGGTTGTAGAGGTAATGGTCTCACCTCTAGGCAAAAAGGAATAATGTATGATTCCAGCCATGGACCACCATACTGTAACCATCAATTTTTTCGGGTGCAAATTTGGTTTTGGCATTTGTCCTGGGCACTGCCCTAACCGACGCTGATTGTCATAAGCAATCCATTTTTCGTCGCAAGTTATTATTCTTTCAAGGAAAGGGTCGGTGTTTTGCCTAGCAAGCAACGAAACGCAGGTCTCAAGACGTTTCAATTGCTGTCGCTCAGTGAGATCGTGAGGTACCCATGTATCGAGCTTTTTCAACAACAGAGACTCGCAAAATCTTCTATGTATTTCAAATATTATAAAATCGGACATTTCATGTGAAACAACCCAATAGAAACGCAAAAGAAATCGTGAAACCATAATAATTCATAAGAACTGGAATTAACCTCAGCAAGCAATTTTTAGGAATTTCTCAATTCAGATGACCCTCGATCTCAGGACATGAGATGAACCAAAAGAGAAAATATCTTATGAATTATTTTTCAAGCCTTCTGACTGAAAAATATTACTTTTCAAATAATAAAACTTGGAATTTTTGTAATAGGGATTTTTGATCAAACCTAAAACCATTTGTACGACCTTAAGACTGTAATATTTCAGTCTCAAATGTTTACACCATTGTTTTTTTTTTTTTCTCCGTCTTCTTACCATCCCAATGTCTCACCAAGGAAAAGAAAAATTATGTAATAATAATAATAATGACTAAAAGCATACAAGGAGATTAGCACTCTGATTAAATAAAAATATATAATTTTGTTTCTTATATTCCAGTGAAGTAAAATTTAAAAGAACTATTTGCATTAAACAATAATTTATATATAGGGTATTCTAATTGCTTTAAATCTATTTCGCTTCTTCTCTTAGAAACTTGGAAGGCTCTTAGGAAACATATACCGATGGAAAGCATCGTTAAGAAAATTGCATTACTCCGAAAAAGGGAGCCAGGGAAATAAAAAAGAATAATGTGGAGATACCGGCCGTTAAATTTTCAAAAAGGGAAAAATAACGCTAATGGACCAGAAATAGCGATATCATTCTTCCCCTTTATTCTTATTTAAATACACTTAAGTTAAAATTGACTCCAGACTTTTTCAAGGAGAAAATTTAATAAGAATTGTAACATAGTTTTACCTAATGATCCTGGCAATAAAGCAATAAAATTAGGCCATTAAACCTACTTTCTTTAATTTTATTAATTGAATTTCACAACAATAGAGGTCGTTTAGTTAACACGTGGTTTAATGGCGGTTTAGTGTCTTATACAATGCCTTATGAAGGAACTATCAACTAACACCAATTTGTTTTTATTTGACTGAACCGATGCCAAATTCTTTCCACTTCAACAATCACGCTGCTATTAGCTGAACTATACTCGGATAAATATTCCGTAATTCTGCAATTTGAACCCTTTTAAATTCTCTCTTAAGTTCGACCTTTTTTGGGCCATATGCTCTAGGCATTAGTTTTATTTTTTAATACTTTAAGCTTTATGTTCTACCTATAACATTGGCGGTCACATTTCACATCCTCAAGGAACTATTGATAGTAAATAGTCTCCAATATCAAATTTTTTTTTGGAACCGTTACACAAGCATGTCTCCAGCCCCTAGGCGCGCCTACAATACCTTTTCTTTTATCGATTGTAACCTAGTTCAGATTTACTTCGGTGTTTTAGTCGCTAATATTCGAGGGGAATATTATTCTTCTTCATTTAAGGAGAAACTCTAAATCCCTGTTCAAAGTAATACTAACTTCTGGTTACCTTCTGATATTAAAATGAGTAATAAGAAAATAATGAAGTGGAAATAAGAAAATATCAAAATATAAGACACTAAATCAATGTTGAGTTAATATTATATTAAATCAGAATTAATAAAATGCTAAACCACCAGTAATGTTAACTCCTGATAAATTTTCTGATGTTAGGGAAGTTAAAATAAATAATTATAAATATATAAAAAACATTCTTATTGAAAGTTATGCTGTCAATTTCTGCTATGTTTTCTCAAGGGAAGTGGAAAGATCGAATTGGTAGGTGTAATGCGGGTCAGGTAGGTTTCGTCGAGACATGCTTCTGTAAACGGTACTTTTTTTTTAATTTGTGGACAGTAATATTACACTTATAATTACGCATGATAGTATAGAAGAATCACTACGAGGATTGTAGATTTTTTTGCTTGCAATGCAACAACCATGAGGATGTTGTGCGGTTCATAAAATCAAGAAGAATTAGCTGGCATAGAAATGTCGGGAGGATGGCCAATGAGAAAATTATGACGAAGATTATAAAATAGAGCTTTCCAGAAAAACGAAAGAGAGGACGCCATAGGAAATATTGGCAAAAGGATATTGAGGAAGATATGAGGAAACTTAGAAGGAAGAATAAGAATAAGTCTCTGAATAGGAATGAATGGAGCAGAATTGTACGCGAGGCAAAGGTCCACCCAGGTCTTTAACGCCAAAACAACAACTACAATACAGGGCTGCTGAGAGGGGGGGGGGATGGGCAAAATCCCCAGAGCCCGGGGTGTTTGGATCCCATGCTAAGGTGACCTGTTACAAATGTTACCTCATATAAACGATTCTATAGCGATTTATCGTATTAGGAAATTAATCAAACATTGTTGTTTATTAATAAAAAAATAAATTTTGTTTCTTGGATGATTTTGGGAGGAGAGATGAGTTAAGGTGTTTAATATATTTATATTTGTTATATCAATTTATGTGAGAAATTTTCAGTTTACATCTTTTGTGAATGGATTCTTTGTCGTCCATATTACTTATTGCCCTAAAGTAAGACAGATAGTATTATTAATTCAATAAAAACATATCGATCTAAAAATAAATATGAGGAAGTATATCACTGGTTTCATATTTTCTTATTTCCACTTCCCTTGAGGAAATATAGCAGAAATCACCATCAAACAACATCCCTTTGTTGTTTTCCCTTGTTGTACTTTCAACAAGGATCATCATCATCATCTTATGGCGCTTATGGTCCTTGCAGAACCTTGGCATTTCCACTTCCCTTGAGGAAATATAGCAGAAATCACCATCAAACAACATCCCTTTGTTGTTTTCCCTTGTTGTACTTTCAACAAGGATCATCATCATCATCTTATGGCGCTTATGGTCCTTGCAGAACCTTGGCTTCCTCTACCATTCTCTGCCATTCAGATATTTCTTCGGCAGCCCTTCTTCATCCACTCACACCCAGAGTCCGAAAATCGTCCTCTACATCTTCAAGCCAACGAAGTCGAGGCCTTCCTGCTATTATTCTTGATTTTATTTCTTCTTTAATACTATTGTCCTCAGTGACAATAGCACCCAGATACTTAAACTTAGGCACTCTCTCAAAGTACTATCCAGCCCCCTCAGGGTATCTATGTCCTCTTTCCTCTCTGGTTGTTACTATGTATTTAGTCTTTTCTTTATTTAGTGTGAGTTCTACATTTCTCGCTGCTTTTTCACACTCCTCGAAACCTCCTAGGAGCGCATAAGTAGTTCTTCCTGTAATTATTACATCGTCCGCAAATGCTAACTGTTGGGTCAGTCGTTGGTATATACATCCTTCCAACAAGGATTCTGTGTTTTATATATTTTTAATTTGTTATCAACACTTCTTGAACATCACAAAGTTTATGAGAAGTTATCATTATTTGTAATTTAACATTGTAATTCTGATTTGATATAATATTAATCCAACATTGATTTAGTTTCTTCTTATATTTTGATATTTTCTTATTTCCACTTCATTATTTTCTCATTTTAACATCAGAAGGTAATCAGAAGTTAATATTACCTTGAACAGGGGTTAAGAGTTTCTCCGCAAATAAAGTAGTATAATCTTCCCCATCGAAAAGTAGCGACTAAAACAACGAAATAAATCGGAAGAAGATTTGAATCGATAAAAAATATTCTGGACGCATGAAGGGGCTGAAGTCACGCTTCTAGAAGTGGCAAATAATTTATCGATCGTAACACTTATAATTGGTTAGTTTAATTTTTTTATTTTATCAAAACTTTCCCCTCACCAACATCCACGAGAGCAATCCCTATCCAGTTCCACTAACCCCCATAATCCTCCTCTCAGGTTAAAAAGACATTGGCCTCGTGATCTATTGTTAAAAATTGAAATGGAGGCCTGGCAATGCCCAGCTTCTCAACTCATGCCCTGAATGACTGTACTATAGAGCTCACACTCATCCGCCACTGGTTTATGCACCTGTGACTCAACCGAGAGAGCAGCGCTGGGATATCTTGGATCTCCATAAATGGAGGGACAAGTCAAATTGGGGGATCCCTTGAACGTGTGTTTATTGTTGTATTTTTAGCTTTTAATTTAATCCTGTTTTTGTTTTCACTATCAATATTGTTTGTTTTATATTATCAATTATCTTATTTAAATTTATTTAATTTTTTTTTCATTCTATTTGTTTTATAGTTTGAGGTTCTTTATTTATTTATTTTCTATTTTACTTAATTTAATATTTTATGTATGAGGTTACTTAGATATTATTTATTTATCTTTTTTTTTTTAATAGTTTTCTCATTGTATATATTATGTCAATGAATCCATTAAGTCATCCATATTACTTATTGCCCTTCTTGAGGCAGATTGTAATATTCTCTCAATAAAAGATTTTAATATAAAATTTTTGTTTGGTTGATTTGTAACTAAAAATATGTTCATACATCATTAAGATCCGTTTCTATGGCAAACCAATTTTTTCCTATTAATTGGGTCATCAAGATTTTTAACAAAATAATACATATATAAATGTAAAATTAAATTTCGTACTATTTATCACAACTCAAAAATTAATATTCTTAATATTTCAACAACCAAATCCAAAGCAGGACCGTCAAGTAAGATAAATAATTAATTTTAAACAAGAGAGAAGGCTACTAAAGTTGCCTAATACAGAAACTGATACTCTTCAGCGTTGACAGGGGGCGGAAGCTGTTAAACAGCATTTACAAGCTTAAGTCCCCCGACATTACACTACCATCACCGCCCCTCTCCCATCGCCTCATCGCATCAATATAAACTTGTATACTGTTTCACTTAGCAGCTAACTGGATAAACAGTTCCACTTAACAGTTAGATATAACGACATGGCAGTTAAATACTGTTAAATTTAACGAATAAAAGACAATCAAGAACGTGTTGACGAGCATTATTTAGGAAATATCAACTGACATATTTCTCTAGAATAATTAGGATCTCATATTTAATAAATAGGACAACCAATCATTATAAAATAAAATAAATTATAAATAAAGTTATAAAGATTTTTTATTAGTATTGAAAAAATAAGTACTTACAGGCAAGGCCGAAAAAACAGAAAATATATTGTCTGCCTATAATCAGGCTCGAACTCTGGCTCACGTGCCTTCCCCATCAAGCTACGGTGCCTCCCTATATTCCTCATTCTGCCCACTAATTGAATTTTTTTTTTCTCAATTATTGAAATTTATAACTGTACAAATATATACATCTAGTAAATGTGTTATTAATGATTACAATAGCAAGTCAAAACTTGAAAAGAACTACTCATCCGTAGCACTTCAATAACAATTCTACACTAGAAGGTCTCTAGGACATCTTCTTTTCAAACGCCTCAGATGATTATCGGAAATGGAGTGGAAGTTAGAGACTAGTGTGTGTGGTTATGGAGTTTACTATGAAAGGACAGGTATCTGGTCTGGACTAAATCAGCAACATATGGGACATTAAGATCTTTATGAATAAGTTTATTTGCAACTAAGTAAGGAGTATCAAGAATTTTTAGAAGGATTTCGGATTGAATACAGAAAGAATTAGAAGGTTTAGTTGAGCCTAAAGCTCAACTCCATATGTCCGAATAGGTCTGATAACTGTCATGTAAATGAGTCTTTTGTAGTAAATCGGAAGGTTTGAACGTTTGTCTAGTAAATGTTGAAGAAGTCGAAAACGACGAGCAGTTTCCTGTCGTTTTAGTCTGGTAATTTAATTAAACTACTTATTTCCAACAGATTGGTTTAAATACCCTAATACTATAAAATTAAATCTTTCGAAATAATAAAAAAGTAAATAATTTTTAATAGTCCCATCTTATTCACAGAGGAAGCCTAGCGGATCGTCTATTTAACAGTTTATAAATCCGACTATTCCCTCTCTTCCTATTACATTGCAGTTTATTCCAGGTCCTGCTTTAAGAATCTCCTTCGTTTTTTGTATTCTTAATTATAGCCCGTTCCGCTATCCTTTGGAATTCTCTTCCTCCGTCTATTTGAAACGCATCTTCCCTCAGAATTTTTTTAACACACCACTTCCACCACCTTATCTCCCTCGAGACGGATGCTATTTAATTATATAGATGCTTTATAACGAATGTCATACTAGTATAGTAAATATAAAACTTTTTCAATTCTTCTTCTTGTGATAATGTTTTCACTGTTTCTCAGATATTTTTTCTTCGTCATTTCTTTCTGTTCCCTCTCAACAAATATTATTTATCTTCAAACTTTACTGTGTGTAACTTTAGAAATTTTATCGTTCAATCAACTCTGTATATATGGTTTTGTATGTATATATGTGTGTTTGTTTATACAGGGTGTCCCGAATTTAAATGGCAAAACTTCAGGAACTTATAGGGGACCGAAAAACTAAGACAAAAAGTCCTTTAGAGATTTGCTCGTTTTTGCTTAGTTTTAGAGAAAATCGCAAAAAAAGAAACAAAACAAAAATGTTATAGGCAGCGATTATCCCCTTTCAAAGTTCGTCAGGCGAGGCAGTGAGATATGTAAACACTTAATGTTATCCTTTACAATCTTTTATTTAGGATTGATGAATTAAATGCCACTTCTATTCAGATTATTTTATTTGAAAACTAGTTTCGAATGCTAAACATTCATCTTCAGTTCTAAAACATACAATAAAATTTTCAACACATCAGTACTATGTTACATAGATTATATATACTAAAGTTTTTTAAAAAGATAAGACAAGAAATCAAGCATAGGCACTCACCTTCGAGGTAACTAAAACACTGAATTTGTGAGAAGTCAAACAGAACAAATCTTTTAAAAGAACAAATCTTTTATTTGTTTACATTTTGGCTTCCTTCTAGGATTATAATTCCAAAATCGGTCTTCAGTCAGTTACTCAGATATTTTAGTGTGAATAGCATCAGCCACAATGCCCCATACATATTCTAATGTTGAATACGCTGATATGATTTTTGTGTACGATTTTTGTAACGCCGATTTCCAAATAGAAGAGTGCCTAATCGACGAGTCTTTTCGTTAACTTTTAATAGACTACGAGAGACTGGGTCATTCTTAATACGTAATGAAGGCGACCGATTCCAGGCAGCAATAAGAGCAGATTATCGGAGAAGAAATTGTGTCCAACGCCACTTCGATAACAATCCTGAGACTAGCATCCGAAGAGTATCTGCTGCATTATCAATACGGCGAACTTTGAAAGGTGATAATCGCTACCCATACCCTCTTCAAAAAGTTCAGAATTTATTACCTCAAGATTATGACAAGAGATTGAATTTTAGTAACTGGTTTCTTGACAAAATTCGCGATGATAATTTATTTCCATTAAAAATTATATGGACCGATGAAGCTCCCTTCAAAATAGGAGGAATTGTTAATCAAAGAAATTATCATGTATGGGCTCTTGAAAATCCCAGAGCTATTACAGAGAATAGGTTTCAGCATGAATTTGCTATTAACGTTTGGCTTGGAATTTGGAACGGATTACTGGTGGGACCATATTTTTTACCTGGAAGATTAATTGGTATCAAATTTACACATTTTTTGGAGAACGACTTTTCTAATTATTTAGATGACATTCCCTAGCAAACTCATTATAGCATATTATGATTATTATAGCAAAGTTGCTCGAGCTTCGCTGGATATAAATTATCCACAACGATGGATTGGACGTGGAGGAGTAGTACCTTGGCCACCCAGATCACCTGATAAGACACCCATGGATTTCTTCGTATGGGGAACCTTGAAGCAGAAAGTTTATTCGGTGTCAATCAACTCAAGAGAACAATTAAGAGACCGAATCATAGATGCAGTGCACCAAATATCATCAGAACAATGTTTAGCTGCAATTTATCATGTGAGTGCTAGATGTAATGCTTGCATTGGTGCAAGAGGACATTTTGAGCAATATTTACATTAAAAAGAACATAACATAAATATAAATGTAAATAAATAAGTATAAAAATGAAAACTTGTTTTGTTTCTTTTTTAGCGATTTTCTCTAAAACTAAGCAAAAACGAGCAAATCTCTAAAGGACTTTTTGTCTTAGTTTATCGGTACCCTATAAGTTCCTGAAGTTTTGTCGTTTAAATTCGGGACACCCTGTATATTTGTATATAGATCTTTTTCTTTATGTTACTTTATTATAAACTTGTATTTACTTTATATTATTTTATTTTATTATTTTACATAAAATATTTTGGCCAGATGTGATTACTTTCCGCCATGGGACTTCGTCCCAGAATAAAATTTATTTTCTATATATCAATCTTAATTCAGGATCAACCTGGTATATATAAGCTTTGGATTATATATATAAATTATAAGAAAAATTCACTTTATTGACTTTAATTATTTATCTAGGTACCATGTGACTAAGGTGCTGTTTTATCCGGAAGTTCTGAGGAACAAACGTGAACTGAAAAGAAGCGTAGAAGCATAGAAAACTGCAAACAAAGGAGAGTAATCAATTAGCTTTGAAGAGGATAAAGGGAAGACAGCGGAGACGCGGGGAGGTGGAATCGATATATATAATAATAGGATTAAAAGTTAATAAAGACCTCGCCAGATCTATTGTCTATATTCAGCTGTAGCTGCGGGATAGGATCTGTCCAATGGGGCCATTGTACTCTCTCATCCGCACCACTCTCTCTCACTCTCTCTCTCTCGCCGCCCAAATTAAATAATAAATCAAACTGTGAAATCCAGGGCTAAACCTAACCTTTTAGTCGATGTTTAATCAATACCACGCTCTTTCCCTGATGCGTACAGCCCTAGCAGCTGGTATTATACGCTTCCCGGAACTGGTGCGGGTACGCAATAGACGACAAAAAAACTCAGTTTCTGGCTGTCGATTTCACGGGCAGAAAGACACACGGTCTAAAGCACAGCTGTTTTGAATTCAACGAATATCACTGCTACTACCTACATAACACCGTAAACAGCTACTAGCAAATTAGTCCAGTCAATAAACATATTGTAAAGTGCATGAAATATTAGCTAATTTTTTACTTCACTGCTTTTTTAGGAGTAATTAGAAAGTAAGCATACTAAAAGGGGGGGTGAGCTAACGGTGGGGGGTAGGGGAGGAGATTTTTTTGTTTTTCGATTATATCTCGAAAACAGTGGACTCTAGAAAAATATATTCATGTGCCAGAAAAGTATATACGAAATAAAGTAAATTAAACCCTCTACTACTTTGATTTTGACATTTCTTCTGAGAAACGTTAGTGGAAGGCACCAGAAGCAAATGTTTGACAAAAAGTGAGGAAAATATTTCCCGTAAATTATCGATTTTCAATAACATCTCGAAAACTGTTGGAATTTCGACAAATATATATAGAATCAATTTTATAGGTAATTTAATTAAGTTTAATTTTAATTTGAAACATATTTTTCTAGAGCCCAACTTTTTCGAGATATAATCGAATAACCCAAAAACAGGACCTTCTCCCCTGCCCCAACGCTAGCTCACCCCCAGGGAAGGGCACTTATAGTATGTTTATCTTCCAACTTTTAAAGTGAGATGTATCAGATGGGATTTGAAGTTAATTTGATACGTTTTGTACATTTAATTGTAGATCATTCAACTTAACCATAATGAAATTGAAATGAAATGAAAAATACAGATTTTTGAGTCGTGTCACTTTTGAAATTTATATGCGATATATCAGTAGATGAATTATTTTCTTATTCGCACCAATACATTAATCTGTATTTAACATCTGTACTACTTAGCCTTCACCTGGTAACTATCGAGCAGATCGGCTATAAGTACTGTTTCAGCAGATCTCTCCAGCTTCTTTACAGCTTTCAGAGAATATTTCCCAGTAAGTCAGTCATGGCCATCTATGTCTCGTATGATACTACAAATTATATGTATACGCTTGTGGATATTTGAAACTTTAAGTGTGGTGCGCGTATATTTCTGTGGGCAATTTTTTTTATGAAAACTTTAAGATTAAAATACCAATACGAAATCACTAGACCCGTACCTCGTTAATTTTTCATAAACTATATATAATATTAAGTAAAGACAAATTAATTTATTTATGTGCATTTAATTGTATCGGTGGTTCTTGTGAAAAAGAAGATAAGTTAGTCTTTTACAATTCACAAAACTACAATAAAACAATTTAATTCACCTAATTCTTTTTCGTGGTGTTGTCTCACCATGTCAATATCTAAAACTAATCTATATTAAAATACCCTGCTTATTGCGGCCCAAGGTTTGTGTTGGACAATCTATATTTTCAATTCATCTATAAAGTTTGCTTATTTTAAACTGAAATAAAGTGTCTCAGAGAATAAATTAACTAATTAAATACTCCTTTACTGGGGAATTAAAATAGATAAGTTCCATTACCTCAGAACGAGATATTATACTTCAAACAGGATTATTTAATATTTGAGCTGTGAAAAATTAATAAAGTTGCTCTAATAATTAAGGCCTTAAGGCTTAAGGGCAATGCTGTTTACACGCACTTCAAACTTCAAACCTGCGTTTAAACGCTCCAATTTATTTGCACAAACTGGCTTGTGCAAGGCAATATGCTTAACCCTTAAATCCGAGCGTCTGGCGCACAAAGTGCGCCACTTCTAATATTTGGCTACGTGTAGAGAAGAGGGTTAACCTTTCAGATTTTCCTTCAAGGTACCCTCTCACATGGTGCCTACCAATTTCAGCTATCAAAATTCCCGACTTCGGAATTTTTGGCGGAGTAGTGCGTCCCTGTCCCCTACAGCTTTAAAACTATTGATTTGGAAAAAAAAAATTCATAGGATCAATTTTTTTCCAAATGTACTACAAATAACGGATTCCGAGTTATTTGATCAAACGGCTGTGAACTTACGATTTTCAACCCTTTCCCCCTCTCCCCCTTGCGATAACCTGAGGTATACTATATATATATATATATATATATATATATATATATATATATATATATATATATATATATATATATATATATATATATTGTTTGTTTGTTTGTTTGTTTAAGCATTTTCGTATGTAGGTATATAAAACAATGTTCGATGATGACGAAATTCCCGATTATGCTATCTTTTTCTTTTTCATCAATCAATTATTTAACAATAACAAAAATAAATAAATTTTGATTAATAAATAAACCATAAAAAGACAGAACAGTATCTTCCCCCAGAAGCCACTTTTGACTGTTTTTTGTAATCTGCCGTATTTGAGAGATATTTCACAAAATAAGTGACCATATCGAAAAAACATCATTTTTGGGGGGAAAAATGGCCTCTTTTCGAAGATAATATCCCTGTATCTTAGGAACCAATGGCTATATAGAGTTCACCCTGATCTCAAATTGTAGCAAATTTAGTTTAATTTAAAAGTATGTGGAGTAACTATACCAATCAGACGCTTCCTTAACTGACATATTGAGCAAAAACTGAAAAAAGTCTGAAAATTTTAGCATTAACGACGACTTTTTCCCGACTTTCGCAAATTTTCTGTAAATTCCCGAATTTTTCCCGAACAGACGAAATTCCCGACATATTCCCGAAATTCCCGACTAGTAGACACCCCGTCTCAGTATGCTAATGGGACTGTTGCGCATTGTTTGGGTATAATATTAAAAGTTTTTTGCAACTATAGCTATTTTTTTACATCCGTTCGATCTGGCGCACTTTGTACCTCATCGCGCGGTATTATGACTCAGTAAGTAAATTTTTATGTTGAAGTTGATGAGCGAGAATCGGTATATAATGTAGGTACGATAAAAAAAACAACAAGAGAGAACTTCCACAAGAATTTCTTTCATCAAAATCCAAAGAAATTGGGTCTTCTATTTTTGGTTTTCAAAAAGACCTTACCCTTGTTTCACTTGCTCCGAACAAAAATAAGGCGGTAATTTTGTTATCTTCCATACATTTTGGAAATGAAATCGATGATAAATCGAAGAAGCCAGTTATTATTTAGGACTTCAACAAAACGAAGGGAGGAGTTGATACTAATGACCAGATGTGTCAAAATTATACAGTGGCTCGGAGGATGAGGAGATGAACTTAGTTTTTTTTTTGTTTTTTTTTAACTATGCTAAATATTGCGGATATAAATGTTCAAATCATTTACAATTTGAGCAAAACTATGCAGGGTCTTCCGAAATTCAGGCGCATTTTTCTTTAAAAGACGGCACTGTCAATGATGAAGAGGTATTACATTGCCAGCCGAGATTCGAGGAATGCTCGAAAAATTAGGATACACGCCAAGGAAAAGGAGTATAGAAGCGGCAGGACCTTGCACTTACAGGTGCAAAACGGGAGTTCGAGAAAAGGAGCCAGGTAAAGGACACGTGACAAATAGGTAAACCCGAGGAGTAACCATAATAGAATAATTTCTGACCTAGCTACGTAATTTCTTTCAGAGAATTGAGAAAAAATTCTCACCGTTTTATTTTGTTAATGCATTTAATATTAAATAACTACCAGAGGATTAAAAAAACATTGAATATAGTAAGTTTCATCATTTACCAGATTAATTTTTTACTGAAACCTATTTTTTATGCATTAAAAATGTGGAGAAAACCTACATTGGGATAAAGTGCGCCATCGCGCGGCCTTATATTAATCCACTAGGCGCGCGGACTTAAGGGATAAGCGTGTAAACCGGCCTTTAAAGCATATATTTTAGCGCAAATCGGTATTTTAAAATAATTTAGATTTAGGAAAACGATCAAAAATGCCTAACTGAAAAGTGCACGATTTCTATAATCGACTTATTCACGACAGTCATGGCTATTACCGTACATTTTGACAAGTACTGTCATATTATTGTATGTACTATTGTAACGCTATTATATTATAGTAATAAATCAAGTAATAAGGCATAAGTTTAACTAAAAATAAATAAATAAAATTTTTATTCACTATGGATTTATATAAATAAATACACGTATTTATTGAGGTAAAAAAAGTTTCTAAAGATTTCTAACATTAATTCAAAACTATAGAAATGTGTTCAACCTCCATGTTGGGATTTATTTCATCACCTGATAACTCGGCGCTCGGGGTTAATTAAATTTAAATGACTCCTCTACGAGAGGAAAGGTCAGAGCTAACATTGAGGAGAGGTGAGACAAAATATTTAATAAAGGCAAAACCCTGAACCCTCCCTCGCAAACTCAATTGTCTGTTAAGTGCCCGAGTTGAACATCCCTTCTACACTGTAATTTAAAACCGAGTTCTTAAGTGTTCTTAAAGGTAGTTTCTATTTCTTTCCCCTTCTCTTCTCAGGTTGAAACTTGTGCTAAGGATGAGGTAAAACAATAAACATCTAATACTTCAACTATAGTGATTTAATAATTTATAACTAGAAATTAAAATAAAATTTACTGAGGAAATATTTTTATATAACTTATTTAACTTCTCGATGAATGTATTAGAAAAGGACCAATAGGGCCTAAATCGAAAGGATTAAACAGGAAAAGAGAATGTTCTTAAAAAAGTGTGAGACCTTAAAAATCGTTAAATCGTGGTACATCTCAAAATAATATTCTTATGTGTGTGTGTGTGTGTGTGTGTGTGTTTATGTATATATATATATAGAGAGATATTTAAGAACGTGTAGTCACAATTTTTGTTTATTTTATTATTAGAATGTTTATTCGTTGAAAGTTTTTTTTTCATATATTTTTCTTTCATTATAAATTATGATTACATCACATATATTTAAGTTGATTATAGGATTGTATTTTAAGTTGAGTCTGGTTTATTTTCTTGGTACAGCAGGTAACTTTGTGAATTTTAATAGAAATAAAGAAATAATATCAATATCATTCTCATGTGACCTTTTCAAAAACGAAAATTTTTAAATAATTTTCAAAAAGTCAACTAATTTGTCGGGAAGGAGAGTGGCCAAGGATGTCCTTCGGCCGTTATATTCTTGCAGATCTGAAACCAGCACGCTTCACTGCCTTTTGGGCCTATTTTTATTTTTAATATTACTAATTTTGTATTTTTATTATTTTATTTTGTAATTCTCTGTTCTCCTACCTCTCGAACAGGACTAAAGATTTTGCACAGTATTTTTCTCTCAAATATTTCAAGAATAGTTGCAGCTGCACCTAGGGCTGTTTCGGGAGTATACGTCACAATAGGCCTTATAAGAGTTTTATAACGTCTGAACTTAGTTGTTTTAGAAAGCAGAGAAATTTAGGATCGGACAAATTGGTTTAGAGTTATAGCGAAAAATGTGCCAAAAAACCTGGATTTCACAACATCCGGCGGTTCTTAGCGTGGTGGCGTGGGTGTTTTACAGGATCTTATTAAACTTTCAGAAGAAAAAATGAAATTTTAGATCAGACAAATAGTTTCGGAGTTATACTCAAAAGAGTACTGGCAACGTATTTTCCCTGAAAAGTGCGACTTATCGAAAGAAATCAATTTCACACCCCCTTCCATATCTCCCTAAGCATAGATCCCAACAAACAAGTGTGTAGGACCTTTTTTGTAGACAACTTTATGTAGATTAATTTAGTAAAAATACATGTTTTCGCTAGAGGCAGTAGTTTTCGAGTGATTAATGAAAAAAGAACCTTTAGAGACCTTTGGCTCCACACCCATCCCCCAGTACTTTCGGTATGTTGTTAAGAACAACTTCCCCTACAACCGTGCCACAACTGGCTTCTATATGAATTATTTCTTTTTTAGTATTTGTTGCCTGGGCTAAAGGGGGAATATAACAGGACACTCTTGGATAGAATATTCTTCGCGACGAAGGATACTAGATAATTGTTGTGATTTTTTTTATTAATTTATTTTAATTCTCCAATTATGATAACATTCTTCAAAATTACTTGAGGTACGCATGATGGTATAGAAGGATCAATACAATTAGGATTGATGAATTAATTGCCACTTCTGTTGAGATTATTTTATTAGAAAACTAGTTTAGAATGCTAAACATTCATCTTCAGTTCTAAAACATACAAAATTTTTTCAAGTACTGATGTACTATGTTACATATATTATATATAATAAAGTTATATAACTATAACTATACTAAAGTTATAACTATAGTATATATAATATATGTAACATAGTACTGATGTGTTGAAAAAATTTTGTATGTTTTAGAACTGAGTTAAGTGATATAAATATAAATATACTAAAGTTATAATTTAAGTATAAATAATTGATTTGTAAAACATTTATTTAAAGAAAGTATTACAATCTGCCTCGATGTGGGCAATAAGTAATATGGATGGCTTATGATCCATTCACACAATAAGTATATATAATATATGTAACATAGTACTGATGTGTTGAAAAAGATTTTTGTATGTCACTTGAGGTACGCATGATGATATAGAAGGATCAATACAATTAGGATTGATAAATTAAATGCCATTTCTATTGAGATTATTTTATTTGAAAACTAGTTTCGAATGCTAATGTTTAGTTTCGAATACAACGTTTTAGAACTGAAGATGAAAGTTGAGCATTCGAAACTAGTTTTCAAATAAAATAATCTCAATAGAAGTGGCATTTAATTCATCAATTCTAATTTTTGTATGTTTTAGAACTGAGTTAAGTTACATAAATATAAATATACTAAAGTTATAACTTAAGTATATATAATATATGTAACATAGTACTAATGTGTTGAAAAATTTTTGTAAGTTTCATAACTGAGTTAAGTTATATAAATATAAATATACTAAAGTTATAACTTAAGTATATATAATATATGAAACATAGCACTGATGTGTTGAAAAAGATTTTTGTATGTTTTAGAACTGAAGATGAATGTTTAGCATTCGAAATTACTTTTCTAATAAAATAATCTCAATAGAAGTAGCAATTTAATTAATCAAACCCAATTCTTCAAAATTTGTGACATGATGGCTTAAAATGTTATCTTAATTACAGATTAAATATTCAAATCTTTTATCACTCCAGTGTCACATTAATTTTGAACATGATTAATTAAAAACAACATTTCTTTCAGCCATTTCAAAGCTAACGTAATTACAATTCAAGCTTTACACCGCCTCTGTTCACACATCCACTCGTGTATTTCTAACAGATAAAAGGAGAAGATAAAAGATAACAGCGTCGACATCGTCATTAACCCAGGTATCTTTTTATAATCCACTTGAAGGTCTCAATAAGATGAGGAGACTATTCAGAGAGCAGACCTCGAGGGTAAAGAAGGAACTGGAAGAAGTGAAACAAGAAAGATAATTATAATGGAATGAGGTCCAATATTAATCTTGGGATTAGGCTAATTGTGGAGGGGCTCAATGAAGCTCTCTGCTCTCAATACGGCCCTTTTGATATCCCGTCTCTTCAGGCTACGGGCTTTCTAAATGGCGGCCACTATCCAATTTAATGGTTGATGAGCTCCTAAATATTCTTTTTTTCCCCACAAAAGAAAAAGAAAAATAGCTAGCGTTATTAATACCTCATTCAAAGAATAATTTTTCTTAATGAGAGCCAAAGTGTTTATAATAAAAATTATAGTTTAAAAAACTAAAAAAACACGCTTTAATAGCAAACCGAATTAAACCTATCTTAGACAGAATCTAATGATCTACAACTATTAGTATATAACATTTTTTGATTGGATTAGCCATTTTTGTGTTATAGAATCTTAAACATGACCAAAACTAACTTTTTGAGAAAGTAGGCGAAATTCGTCGATTTTGACCATCGATTAAGGCTAAAAGCTTGAATCAAATTCAGCTTAACAGATGTATTTCGACACACAATTTAATAAAATTTAATTTTGTAAATATAACATTTTAGTATGTTTTTTGCAAAAATCTGAAAAAAGTGCAAAAATATTGAGTTTTTTTGCCCCCCTCCCCCCAAAAAAATTTTCCCCTAGTCAAAAGTAGTCAGATTATTGATATTTTATTCTCAGGACCCACCTGGACCATGCTGAATCATAAAACCTACTACTTCACTTTTTACAAGGCAGACCTCCTTTTTGGGGTTATTTGTTTCGTACTGGACTAAGTACGAATATTAAAACAAAGTTGTGCAATTATTGTATTGCCATTGCTGTATTGGAACCTCTGCAAATTTTCAAGTTAATCAGATAGCTGGAAATTGGTGAAAATTGCGATGCAAGATTCCATTACATACAGGTGAAGTTAATACAAGCCTAGTAAAAATATTGTACTAATTTTATGACATAGTAAACAATCCGAACACCTAGTAGCGAAAGGCAATCGAATCACTTTATTTATTTTTATTTTTTTTTAATTTTTTAACGATATTCCGAGTACGATCACATTCTTTCGGTGAATGCACTACTTTGTTCTTTCGACGATTAGGTTTTCATTTTTTGACGGTTGGCTGAGGTAGTGATATCATTTATCGATCTTATTTCTTAGTCTATTTCCAGATAATATGTTTCCATATTTTATCCGCCTTTTTCATGTCTAATTCAATGTTTGAGTGAGTTTTCATTGCTCGATTATGTTCAAGTATGTAGCCGTCTTCTGTATTTGCGGTGCCAGAATTCTACTTATAATTTTTTCCCTTTATTTATAAGGAAAATAAGCAATGATATCTTCCAACATTAATTTTATTATTCAAAAATTATATTTATAATCATATGGGCAACGTTTCATGGCTTTGCCATTTTTTCATATGACAATAATAATATTTTTTTCTTATTTATATATATAGATAACAAATAAATACTATAATTCTGTGTTACCTTAAATTTATTTGATAATTAATAAAAAAAATTTTTTCAACTAACTATATCATCAATCCTTATAAAAAATATTTCTTTCAAACAATATATGTATATATATATATATATATATCAATTTATTGAAGTTTACAACTGTACAAATATATACATCAAGTGTCCGATGCATTATCCTACTCATTATCGCCTAATATCCTTTATTCAACCTTGAATTTCATGAAACATGAGTGGGGGTTAACGTAGCTATGGCCATTCATAGGAAAAAAAAAAGAAGAAATGTATTCAGAAATCCCCGGCCCGCCCGTTATAATATATTTATAATATTATATAGTTATAATATACATTCTGCATATGATATGGCTGTATTTGTGTTAATTTTAAAGCAAATTTAATTTTGATACTTTATTTCAATACTCCGAAAATTATATCAAAAATGTTTGTTATTCCTTTAACACAAAGCGTAATAATTAACTTGGTACAAGTATAGCAAAACATATAAACGACATAAATAAAATTGGATTTTCCTTTTCACTGCCATCAAAAGGAGACTTTGAACCTCTTTGAGTGCCACTAATCCTTTAAAAGAGGTAATATGTATACTGCACCTTTCACGATATTATAACTTATATAATCATTGAATATATAACAGATGATCAATAACAGATATACACGTATAAATTAGAGATAAATACCTAAATAAGTAAATAAGTAGTCGATCTCAAGCCAAATTAATCTCCAACCCGGAAATCAATGCCTGATCATGGTTTCAAAAAATAAAAAATAAAATAAATGATTTAAAACATATTAATCAAAATACTCTCCCTCCACTTCCCTCAATACATTTCTTTCAACGCAATATTTTTATTAATATTTACAAGTGTATAGATCAGTGTATAGACCTTTTGTGGCCCATCGCCCCCTCTGGTGGTTGACTGACTAACACCTATCGCCACCAATTCATTTAATAATACTAAGTAATGTATGAATAATAAAGCAGTTTTTTTATTTCAAACAATTTTAGTACTTCATACAAAATAAACAAAGCAGTTTCATTCGTTCTCTCTTATTGGCGAACAATGACATTTTTTTCTAAGAACAAAAAGTGAAATAATTTATTTTATTTATAATCACAACAGTAAGACGTTCTTTTTTTAAAACTGTTATCTGGAAAAAATAAGAGAGTTGACAATTAAGATTTGAAAACATAAATACAAATTTGAAAAGTGTGTATCATTTTATTTTACCTTTTCAAAGGCTGTCTTTTGTTTGATCGGTTTTAAACAAATCTTGAATATCCGACTTTATGTTAGTTAAGTTCAGGCACAACTAACAAAACAGCCAAACAAACGACTTATTCATTACAAAAGACTCATATACATGACTGCGATTAGACCTATTTGGACTTACGGAGCTGAGCTTTGGGGCTCTACTAAACCATCCAATTCATCTCGTATCCAATCCATACAATCAAAAATCCTTCGAAAAATCCTGAATGCCCCTTGCTTTGTCACCAATAAACTTATCCATAAAGACCTTAATGTTCCATATGTTGCTGAGTTAACCCAAACCAGATACCTATCCTTTCATAGTAAGCTCCAAAACCACTCAGATCCACTAGTTTCTTAACTTGCTTTCCACTACATTCCCGATGATCCTCTGAGATGTCTGAAAAGATGGCCTAAAGATCATTTAGTGTAAATATTTATTGAAGTGCTACTATTGAGTAGTTTTTCACAAGTTATTTACAGGCCATTGTATTCACTATTAGCACATTTACTTAATGTATATATTTGTACAGTTGTAAATTTCAATAAATTGATATATATATATACGAAGAATTAAAAAATGTATTTTCAATCGAATTTAAATCATGAAGTTTTTTATATTTCTTAAAAGAGATCTATATCAAGTCGAATCGACCAAGTTTACATTTATAAAACGAAATCACGCATTAAAATCTTTTGATTAACTGGACAGGATCCAAGTAGTTACATGCTACACAAGTAAACAAACTCTTTGAGGGGTAAAGGATTAATAAATAAAGACATCTATAAAAAGAAATAATCTTTCAAGCTTAAATAGTTTATATAGATTAATTTCTGGACTGTTACTATTCAATGTTTAGTAACTGTATATTATTGGTCTCAATGTATTTTACATTCAGACCAATAATATACATTTACATTAATATAATAAAAAAAAAAAAAAAAAAAAAAAAAAAAACCTGTAGCACTTACAACCCATGAAGGGTCTCGGGTTCAGTACTTAGGTAGGGTGTACTGTTTCTGAGCCAACGGTTGTGAAAGGAGGTTGTATATTACATTAATATACATCATATAAATCATTCATCCATTTATTAGTACATTACACCGAAACATTTTTGTACCTGTATCTTAGGAATACCATCCAGCCCTTTTAACCTAATTTTTCCTAGGGAATCCCCCATAACCTTTGTAACTGTTTTTCGAAATTTCCCCAGGTCAGTTGTGTACTAGAATTGTTAGAATTAAAATAGTCGATACCATATCCACCAGTAACATTGTAAGTAGTTTCATACTCTTCTATATTCTGTAATTATATATATTTGCATTATTCTAACACATGTTGTTATATACTTGTACTGTAGCTAACTTCATGTTTTGAAATGATTATGAAAATAATATAGTCTCGAAACGTTGCCAAAATATTTTGTTATTTATTTATTTATTGACCGAACCTCAAGAACCTTAATAGACATTAAATAGTTTATTTACTAGAGAAATAATTTAAAGAAAACGTTAAATCCTGCATTAATTTCCTAACAACCTAATAACTTTTAATAACAAAAAGATAAATATATCAGGACAAACTATATTTAGAGAATATATTAAAAATAATGGATACAAATATTTATTTTAACCAATTTAACTCTGAATTTCATCATATTTATGATTAAATCAACATGAAACGGAAAACTCTTGATTCCATTTATCAATAAGGATACAAATACTTTATAAGAGATGAGAGAGGTGTTTCTTTTATACCCAACCAAAGAGAAAATTGGAAAAGAGGATCTCTCATCTAATGGAAGGACTCTTATACAGAGGAAGGAAAACATCAGGATTTGAGGGGGAAAAATAAAGTCTCATTTTCAGGATATTAGCTCAGAGATATTTAATACTGAAAGATATTTTATTTAATATAAGACGTTTCTTTATATTATATATATGTACATATATTAGGAAAGAATTATTTTATACTTATTTTTATATATATGTATATTATATTTATATTTATATTTATCACTGAAGGATCTATATAAGGCTCGTTAAAAGCAATCTTTACGTTGCTGTACCTTCTTATAGCGAATATAAGAACCAAGGATGCCTTCGAACAGAGCTTGGTTATAAAATAAAATATTTTACGAGTTTTATTTTATTAAAAAATATTATTTATAGGACAAGTATACTAGGACTTGACTTGGAAAATTCGAGACCTTACGAGTTCATTACTATACTGAATTTTTAAGACAACAATATCACTAATAATAATATTAATAATAAAGTTCTTTATTTATTCTAGAACCTTAGTCCCTTAAGAATAAAGAATAATGTACAAACAAGGGTCTTCAGAGCCTTAAAATGAAATAATATTTTTATAACAAAGTAACAGATAATAATTATAAAAAAAAGAGCAGAAAAAATATATTAATAAAAAGGAACAGAATATTTATAATATTTTATTTACAAAAACAAAAAAATTTCTTAAATATAAACTGTTCATATTTTAAACAACTAAAAGGTGGGCTATTGACAGTTTTTGGAGGACAGGATCTGGGTGGATAGTAGGTGGTTAAAGAAGTGGTATTTGAAAGTAGAAAGGTTAATTGAATGGCGAATGTTGAGAGGGATGGAGTACCAGAGAGAAGAGGATCGGATTACGAAAGATCTGTCGAAAGTGGCTGAGCAATAAACAGGAGTATACAAATCTGATTGGCGGGTAAGAATTGAGGATTTGAGTTGAAGGAGTTCGGAAATGTAAGTTGCACAATGGGATTGGACGGTTTGAAAAAGAAAGGATGCCAGGAAATACTGGCGACGGTAGGAAGGAATAAGCCACTTTAACTCCGCATAAAACTGCGAAATGTGGGCGCTTCTCGGGATCACGAAAATAAAACGGAAAAAGCAGTTAAATAGTCTTTTGATTCTGGCCTCGAGATAACCAGAAACACCGCCATACACAGCACAGCAGTAGTCGAAGTAGGGGAAGATGGGAGAGGTAACTAGTAACCTGCGGGTTTCGAAAGGAAGAAGGTGGCGAACGTAGTTGAGACGTTTTAGGATTGGGATAGTGCGGCGGGAAATTTCGGATACGTGGTTTTTCCAGGATAGGGTTTCATCAAAAAACGACTCCAAGGTTTTTGACCGAGGAGTAGAATTTGATAGGATCACTGTTGTTAACGAAAAGGGTGGGAATAGAGGATATGGTTTTTAAGAGGTAACTGGAACCTATTACAATCGCTTGGGTTTTTTTCATCATTTAAATTTAGTTTGTTCGTCGATGCCCAGTTACAGATTCGATTCAGGTCTTCCAGATGTATTCCTAATAATACATTTAATCCCCATTTTTAATAAAGAAAAGTAAAATGTTTTAAACCTCTACAATTTTTTCAGTTAAAAACATAATTACGAGAATCTAAGAAAATTATTTTATAGCAATAGAAATAAAAAGTAATATCTTTTCGCAATTATTTCTTAACTATTAATATAATCAATTAGTATTCATTTACATAATGTAAAAAAAATAAAAAAAATGTTAACTAAAATTTAAATGAAATAGAAAAAATAACATTATTTATATTTTCTAGACTACAGCATTCTAAGATATTTACCAATGATAAATAATTATCATTGCGAACTATATAATTGATCAAAAATTTTTTTTCGACTGTTACCGTGGCTTTGAAATTGCAATAGTAGATGTTTTATAATATTTAATATGTGAGGAGGTAACTTTTAAAAATTGTTTTGTCACAGTAATCCCACTTTTCAGCAATAAGAAAAATCGTACATTATGAGGTGTAATTAGCCCTCAGAAACAAAAAATTCCTAATTAAACTTATAGCAACAAAAAAAAAAACACATTACAACAAGGATCAGAAAGATTCTATACTCCTAAAATTAGCATTTTTAATTTTAAATATGGACAAAGCACGTTTTAAAAGAAAACAGTGGACAAAAGACGGTTTGATGAAATAACAAAGGGACAAAGCACTGTTTGAAGTGGCTATGTTTTATTTTAAAGAAGTCACTGTTTGCTCAAAACTACACAACATAAAATTTATAATTACATAATAGATGATATATGTTAATGGCACTCATAATTTTCGGGGAATATTTTCATTTTCTTAACAGTCACTAGTTTTTAAATATGCAGTTCACATCTTTAATTTTCTAAACAGTAACAATTATCATCCTCTTCCACAGCATTTTCAACACTTAGAGAATCAAAAACTATAACCTTGTACCAGTGTTGGCGATTATTGTCAATAATGCACCGTTCCCATTGGCTTAGTGGACAAAAAATGCTATTAACTAAAAACAGGCTTTAGACAAAACACTCTTTGCTTAAAACCCTGATTTTGTTTACTAATTTTGGATGGGACAAAACTTTTGGCTGGCTAATACTCATTATATATTGTAGGGTTCTGAAAAACAAACCCAGTAATACGAAAAACTCAACAAAAAAAAACATTTTTCTTGACAAAACACGTTTTGAAAGTTACCTCCTCATGTATAGATTACAATTTTCACATGTATAATGGGATTAATTTATTATTAAACTAATGTTTTTTTGACATTTAATTTAGGTAATTATATTTGGCTATTCTTATCTGACTAATCTGAAAAAAAAACAAACACTAAAAAAATCATCACTCAGACTTCAAATTTGGATAAAAAATAATCTGTATTCTGGGACGCCTGGTTCCCCAAGAATAAACGAATAAGTATAAAGAAATAGATCTTGTTGTAACTGCTTCGCTCAGTCAAACACATACATAAATATATTTTATACAAATACATCACCAAATTATAAAAGCAAAGACATCTACATTCAAAATGTAGAAATTAAAATTTTAAAACAATTGCAGTTTTTTAAACTTCCTCCCTGGGAATTTCTAATTGGCTTAAACCGGCTAATCTCTCCAGGGGAAGGGTCAATATTTTTATATCTAATACCCCGTCCCACCTTCCACACTTTCGAGTGAAGCTTGGAAGGTATAATTTTAAATATATATATATCAGTATAATAAAAAAAAAAAAAATAAAAAAAAAATAGAAAAATTATAAAACAAAAAAAATAATACAAAAAGTATTAAATAAAAAAAAGTTCACGAACATATAATTGACAACTGAATGATATTTTGCTCCCGATTTCCAGGAGTAAAATTTCGATATATTAATTTTAAATTTTTTTTATTTAATGTTTGTTAAGAAGTGCATTTTATAATAATATGTAACCAGTCTTTTTTAAACAGCAGATAAATGTTTAGAACGTTAAGTATGTATTTTGTTTCCTTTTCCCTAGAGGACGTATCACTGCCCAGCCTGATGGAAACGTTTGAAGTAATGTTTACTCGGTCCACATTCTGTCAGCTGGGTCAGACTAGACAATGAGATTTTAATTAAATCGTAATTCGTTTATTCAAGGTAATTTAGAAAGGTCGTCCGCTTACAGTCCGCCGACTAAATCTGTTCATTATGGAATCAGCTTGATAGATTTTTTTTTTAAACGTTATTTGTAAATATATATATATATATATATATATATATATATATATATATATATATATATATATATATATATATATATATTCCAATTATTTTTAAAATAGTTTAATTTAGAGAAATTTCCTAACTAAAATAAATCATCTGTAACATAATACATGTAGGGAATATTGTCAAATTTAAGAACTTGAACCTAAAATAGGTTGGTAACCTACAGGAAGGACGGGTTATTCCTTCCTGTCGCAGTTAGAGTACATAAGGATGTTAAGCTCAAACTAACAAGAAAATTAATTTTATTTTATCAATTCAAAATATTTACAATGTACTTAATTATTACACGATTATTATAAGCCCAATTTATTCTAGAAGGATAATACAATAATTTCTTTACTATTACTACATCTATTTTTAAAGTTCTCATATGTAATTCATTAAAATTAATAAAAAATAAAAAATAAAAACTTCAGGGAAAAACCCATAGCATTTCATTATCTTGGACCAAATAAATTGAGAATTTTTATAGCGAATAGAAACAAAAACAAAAAAAAATAAATAAATAAAAGAACTTTATAATAATTAGAAGAACTACTTAATAGTTGAATATCGTGGTCCTTAGCTGGCCTGTACGAAACCAGAAGAAGAAGAAAAGAAGTTTAAATATCGTCATAGAAGCATTCCTTTCTAAATAAAGCAACTATTTATAACGTACCATATCAGTAATTACCGTGAATAAGAGGGAAATTCAAATGAATTTTAAAAAATGTTCACTATTAACCTTCGAAAAAGGATTTGTAAGATCTGCGTTGTGCGAAATTGGTTAAGTTGTGCTTCTTAAAGAACCTATTTCGGCGCAAATAGTATTAATGGAGTAATAACATGATTTTAGATTTTTTTTTTGAAAATGTATTACACTGTTTATTGTACCAAATTTTATTCGAGATGGACAATACTTATTGACAGGTAGTGTATAGCAATTAAAATATAACAACTCCCAGCGAATTACAATTGGACTACAGTAGTCTCTATATAGTTTTAAAATTTTTCAAAACTTAAAATAAAGCATTTTCCATACCATCCTTAACATCTGTATTTCATTTTACAACATTCATCCTGTTCATCTAAATATATATTATATAAATGTTTAATCGTTTGGTAATATGTGCAGAATATATTACGAATATTCACACATACAAATTAATTTAAGATATTAGGGGACATACAATCATCATAAATATAGAAAGAGACATATGTGTGTAGGTAAATTAATTCAAGGCAATTTGACTGTTTGTTCCTGAATGCCAAGATACAGATCTAATTTACAAAGGAATGTTAATGTTGAGGCGACGCAGGAATTGGAATACAGAATGTGTACCGCACGCTTCGGCCTGATTGTATTCCAGATAAATATTCTGTTAATATAGAAAACTAAAAATCCAGAAGGAATAATCGCTGTATACAACAAATTTTACTCGAAATTTGATACAATTTTATAGAACAGTTCTTTAAAATATAAAACTAATAATGATACTTTAATAATGATACAAATTAAATTATATTTTACTTTTAGATATTATGAGAGCAATTAAGAATTTATTTTCTTTAGTTTTCCAAACGTTCTAAATACTTTCATTCTTTTCTCTTTTAGGTTCTCGCAACTTTTCAAGCATTTTTAATAAAGTTTTTCTTTAAAAACTTTTTTCTTTTATATAAAAAATAATTACGAATTGTTCTGTGTTATTATTTATCATTTAAACGTTTAAATATTTTAAGACGTTAAAAATTAAAACAAAAATAAAAAATAATAATAATCGCAAGAATAATATTTACAATGACCCGAAAGAACTTTACTAGATTGCTTTTTCTTTTCTTTTGTTTTTTTAACTTAATTTTTCCACTAGTTTCCTACTTGTAATTTTAATTAAATTTCTTTTTCCTTTTCAGTCCATTTCTTTCTACTATTATTAATTTATTTTATATTAGCATATTTTATAAATAGAAATATTATAAAAAAATAATTGATTATTAATTTAATGGAATTATTTTCTTATTTTCATCGTATAAATTGTATTAATGGCTCCATTTTCAGCGATATTATTTATTTTCCTAAAGTGAGACAGATTTTAATTCAAAACAAAGTCATAAATTAAAAAATCAAAACTTCCAAAACATGGTTTCCATTCGATTTCTGATAAAACTACAAGGCTTTTGTGAAGTTACCAATGGGTTAAGTTGCTTTACAAGCCATTTATGTATCTTCATATATGTTATTCCTCAAATTTACGGGATATATTTCACTATACGGTTGTAAATTTCAATTAATAAACACTTTATTGAAAAATTAATATCTTATAATGCAAACGTAAGAAGAACAAAACTGAAAAACTTCCTTATTTCCCTAATTAAAAAAAAACATTTCTCACAAAATCGAACGAACAAGTCCTTTTTTTATTTATAAAAAATAATGAAAGAAGAAAAAAAAAAATTTTTTGAAAAATTATATAATTTAAAATCAAGAAGACGAGAACACTCGCAAAAACTTCACACAACTAACTTGTTTGTCAGTTTTAAACATATAATTAATTAAAAGAAAATGGAACTTGGTATTATGGGAGAGGACGGTTAGGGGTGCTTTTCTTTAACTGCTAAGAGATTAGATACAAATTGTTACATGTATTTGTCATAAATTTAAAAAACAAAACAGCATCAACATTTAGGGATAGTAATAGTAAAGGGATAGGGATAGTTTTAGCCTTATGCTGTATATAAGTTAAATTCCTCCTCTTTGTTAAAACGAATAAAAGTTTTTTTAATAATTTTATGCTGTAAATTATTGAATTTGTCATTCATAGTCATTCAGAATTGTTCTAATAATTTCGTCTATTAGGGCTAATTTCCAACATAAAGTTATTTCCACTCTGCTTCAAACTTGAAAAATGAATTCATACGTAGAATATTTGTATTTAAAATTCATTTCTCTATTTGGCATCAATGATTTTATAAATACAATTTCAGGGATAATTACGCCAAATTGGGAGAGGTAGATTTCGTTCAATATTTTTAAAACTAATTTATGGTTATTCGGTTTATTATTTAAAAAAAAAAAAATAATACTTTTAAATATACTAGATCAAGGATGATTATTAAAGGCTTGAAAAAAAAAATTAATTTAGTCAACTATTAATATAAAGTACTTCTGAATGTCTGTATTTTTAGTTAATTTGGATGATTATAATTTTGATTAATTTTTATTAAAAAATTCACCATTCATACCTAACTTCATTTTCTGTTAAAGAAACAAATTCCATTTAAACAATTTTTGATACAACTAATCCTTTAATTTTAAGTTAAAATATAAAATAAAGTTTACAATAAAAAAAAAAAAAAAAAAAAAATTGAGGTTATAAGCTGTGTATTTTATGATTTATTAGACGAGTAATAAACATAATTAATATCTAGAAAAAAAATGTTTTTTCTTATATTCATGTTTAAAACTTTTCTTATAATTTTAACCACATTTCCTATTGGCCAATACCGTTCAGTCTAGCAATTAGTTCGTAATTATACGTAGTGATATTATAACCATATACTATATCGTAGAGTTATACAATGCTAGGAGACCTGAGGTATGATAGGGTCGCTTCGTCGTCAGCTCCTCTGGAAGACTAAACCCCTTCCGCGATCCTGGTCTGGGTAGTACTGTCGGGGGTCGTCTCTCTCGGCTGCCACCTCGGCTAACTTCGGCTTCTGTTCGTTCGTCTGCCGATGTCGTCGTTAGTCGTTTGTCTATCAACTGAAAGCCGGTAGAACCTTTATGCAAGAAGGTAAACCAAGAGAGAAAGATTTAAAATCCATCCTTTCATATTAAAATAAAATACAAAGGGAAGAAAAAAAAAATCGAATATTTTCTAATAAAGTAGAATGTAGAGCGGGGATTGAAATAAACAAACTATTACCATTTTTCCAACGTTTCAACCATATCTTTGATGACCACCTTGCGGGCAGACGGAAAATTAGAATAAACTTGAAAAGATGCACCATCTGAACAACAGAAGAGGACTGAGGCAAGATATGAATATTTTCAATAAGTGTTAGAAAGAAAGAACCATATGGATATCATTTTTCAGACTCGAGATGTAAGTTATTAATATGTTTCATTTTTACCTCAACTACAAGAGTGTTTTTGTTTTTTCCTTCACAGAATCATCATCAAATTTGGATTAAACAGTTTGAAAGGTCCCCTGGCGAGTTACTAATTTTCAAAAATGATCTTCAATAATGAAATTTCATAAAATAAATGTTAATTAATCTAATTTAACATTTTTCATGTAAAATTAAATTGTTAGGATAATGACATGGGGACAACATATTAAAAAAACGGACTTCATTAACCATGAGACTGAAAACGATACACTCACTTTTAGGGAAAAAATCAAAATTACATTTGAAACAATAATTAATGATTTACACACACTTGCTTAAACCTTTATGACCTTACGCATCAAAAATTTATAGAACTGCTAAACAGACACGCATAAAAAGATTACAAACTTTTCAATACAAGAATTAAGACTAGTAACACATGCACCTTGGTACGTTAACAATAAAACAATACACACTGACCTACACATACCAACAGTCATTGAAAACATACGGACACACTACCGACTGTTTCATGAAAAATTAAAGGGACACCCCAACAGGTCATTATGGCCACATCTCTCATGACGGAGAATACCAGAAAGACTGATAAGAAACTGGATGAGAAACCTACTTATATAAAAGTAAACCAAAGACAAGGAAGGGGGCCACTGGGCACTATCTCTCCTCATAGTCTAATATGCCAATTTTTATTATATAATCTGATTTCAGCACATCCGTTGATTGTCAATAATGTTTTTGACAGGTGTAGATTTAAAAATAAAATTAAAAAAAAAAAAGAAGGAAATTAACAACCCAATAACTTAAAGATAACAGATCCACAATTCTCATGCTCAGTATTTCTAATGAAAATTTAAAAGGATCCGGATGAGAGATCTACTAAAGTAAATATGTGAAATAAAAATAAGGATGAAGTGCCTCTCATACTATTTTTTTCTCATGCGTATCCTGAAATGAATGACATCACTGATCTTTTTTTTTTTTTTGTTTGACAAAAGCAATAAATAAAAAAGTAAGAAAAAAAAGAAAGAGAAGTTATATTTATTTATATAAAAAAAATTATTTATTTACATAAAAATTCGATCAGGTTCCAGATTCCACACTTTTAAGTAAATTCGATAGTCGTAATTATAGTCCCCCTTCTATTATGCAGTTTCGAAACGCTGTTTTATTACAATGCTACGATCTAGGATTATTGGTGTAAAAAAAAGTCTGCGTATTCAAATTTAAAATTATATTAATTTCAGCAGAAGTACAAGAATTTCATAATATATAGTTGGAAGCTTTAAATAATTTATTTTTATCTTAAAATAAAACTGCTGATGAGATTCTTTTGATTAATTTTTTTTTTAAATTGTAGTGTATATATAAAATAGATTATATATGAAATCAGTGAATGAAGAGAAATGTTCATTAAAGTGCTACCGAGAAAAAATCCAACAATTGCTACCAACAGCTCTTAGAGATTGACAGAGGAAAGTAATCCAGATGAAAAAAAAAAAAAAAAAAAAAAAAAAAAAAAAAAAAAAAAAAAAAAATGGTAAGGGCGTTTGAGTTCGGTCAATTTAACACCGCTGATGACGGCCCCTGATGTTTGCTAAACCACGCAGTGATTAACCATCGTCACAGGGGAAATCCTCTTGGTTTTCCACGAAAAGCAAGAGAACATTGCTTCTACTGATTTGATAAGCATGGTTATAAAATAATTTCATATTATATTTTAATTATAGAATGTTTAAATAACAGAAGATAAATATTTATAACATTTATAAATAAGAAATCAAAAATAAAATTAAAATAATAAAAATTAATAAAATAGTTATTATTTAAAAAAACATTTATTTATATTTACAGCTGTATACATATATGTACAATAAATACATTTGAGGAAATTAATACAATGACTTTACAATAACATGTGAGCACTTCAATAAAAAAAAAAAAATTCTATATAAGATCTCTAAGCAATCGTCTTTTAAGACGTCTCAGTGGATAATCTGGAATAGAATGGGGAGCAAGTTGAGAGACCAGTGGATTAGAATGTTTATGGAGTTTACTATGAAAGGATAGGTATCTGGTTGATATAAATAACAATTATATAGAATATTAAGACCGTTGTGTATAAGTTTATTAGTAAGAAAGTAAATAAGATTAAGGATTTTGGATTGCAAGGATTGGATACGGAAAGAATTAGAAGGTTTAGTTGAGCCCTAAAGCTTAACTCCATATGTCCCAATAGATCTGATAAATGTCCAATAAATGAGTCTTTTGTAGTAAATCGGAAGGTTTGAACGTTTGTCTAGTAAATGTTGAAGAAGTCGAAAACGACGAGTAGTTAAGCCCCAAAGATCAACTCAACATGTTCAAATAGGTCTAATAACTGTTATGTAAATCAGCCTTTTGTAATTAATCGGTGGGTTTGAACGTCTACCTAGTCAATTTTGAAGAAGTCAAAAACGAAGGAAAAAATAAATAAATAATAAATCAAATAATATACTTAATTAAAAAAAAATATCAACACTCTACAGTTTAGTAAAAGTAAATCAATTTTTTTTTTTTAATACTATGATTAATTCCAACCAAGCCTGTCTTCCTAATTTCCACGAAACTCCGTTCTGAACAAAAACATTCAAACTGTCACTCATGAAGCATCCAATTTCTGAAAATCTTTTATCTCCTAACCTTAATATCCCAGACTAAGAATAAATATTTTTAAAGAAAAAATTTACATACGAGTATTAAATCAAAAAATCTCCTATAAATCACACCAAGCTTAGTATTGGTTCTAACCGTACTTTATGTCCTTTAACTGAACTGATCCTAAATATCCAGAACTATTCTGTATTAAGAGAAAAACATCAACTTTTTATTTATATTTTTTGAAAAATTGTTAACTTCACGGTTTAAAGAAAATACTAGATAAGCTTTAAAAATAACTTAAATTCGTGCTCTCAAAATTTAACTTCCTAGAAAAAGTATAAATTGAACCTAGGGTTTATTTCAGGGTGATAAATTAGAATCAACCTTCATTATTTGTGGTAAAAATACAAAAAGCAGTTTTTTTTTGTTTTTCTTTCTCTTTCAGATTTTAATTCACACCTGTTATTGGCAATTTCATCACAACAATCAGTGAATGTGATGAAATTGAATACTACAGGCCTTGTATGGTGTGTGGGAGACTAGCACTCGATAGTACCTCCTCCTGGCATGGGTTAAAGAGATTTATTTGAGCAAATCTCTCATCCAGCTTCTTTTAAGCCTTCTGAGAGTATTTCCAGGTATGTCAGTCGTGGCCATGTCATTAATGAGTATGTTGTTATGTCCATGAAGTCTGTCATGAAATCGTCCATAAAGGTCATGTATATGTTCCTTTACAGTGGGTATTTCTAAATCAGTGTGAAGTGTGTGGTTTGAAACGTACCAAGGTGATTTCGTGATTAGTCTGAGTAATTTTGATTGGAATATTTGTATTTTTTTAAGGTGTGTATTTTTTGGAGTCCCGTATATTTGTGTGGCGTACGTACATATGGGTTTAAGTAAGTAAGTGTATGTATTCAGTCGTCGTCGGAGTTTTAATGTCGACCGTTTATGAAGCATTGGATACAGAAGTTTTAATCTCTTGGTTAGACTGATACGTTTTTGTTTTACGTGTGGGCCCCATGTCATTCTTCTATCAAATGTAAGTCCTAAGTAATGAATTTCGTTTGTTTGTGGTATGGGTTGATTGTCGATGAAGACAGGTGGACAAGAGTCTTGTCTGAGTGTAAAGGTTATGTGCTGTGATTTAGTGTAGTTTAGTTTTATTTTAAAGCAGTTTAGTCAACGATTTAAACATATTCCTAAATCATTTTGACAAAAAATTATGAATTTTTTTTATGTCAGTATTTTTATGTCTTTATATATGTCTTTTGGCTAGTCTATAGTTTTCTTGTGTACCAGTTTTTACACTCCATATAACATCTTGACTTGACCTAGCTCTTTAGTATTGGTGTTACTGGGACCGACAATTTGACAACTTCCTAGTCGGAAATGTAATGGAAATTTTGTTTGCTGATATAGCATTTGTAGCTAGGAACTATCCTTCAGAATCTATAATGATCTGACTAAAAAAAGTCACGTTTGCTTACCTTTTATAAGTTATGGGGCTTACGAAACAATCTAGTTCTGTAGGTGTTGCTCTGATCAAACATTTGACCGCTTCCTAGTAAGAAATGTAATAGAGAATATTTTTGGTAATATAACATTTGTAGCTAGGACCTAACGTTTAGAACCTATATCGGTTTAAATAAAAAAATAAGTAACGTTTGCTTACATTTTATAAGTTATGGGAGTTTTTGAAAGACTCTAGATATGCAGGTATTGCTCCGATCGAAAATTTGCATTAGAAATTTAATGGAGAATATTTTATATTATAGTTATATAACATTTGACGGTAGGAGCTACTGTTTAGGAGATATATTGGTTTGAATAAATTTTAAAAAAACGAGTTTGAAACGCCTATTTTATCTCAACTTTGTTCATTTCGTATAATCATTAATTGTTAATGTAATATAATTATTAAATTAAATAATTTGATCATCTTAATTCTAAAATGTTAATTGGGAAAAGCAGTAGATTATAGATAGATATACCCATTATTTATTGTTTTCCCCAGTCAAAAAGAAATTGAGTTTTTTTTTTTTTTTTTTTTGTTTTTAATATTATTCATAATACACGACTTTTATACTACTGACTACCAGCTAAGAGTAAACCCAATATACATTCAAACAATACATTATTGAACAGAGATCGAAGTAATAACGCTGATTGGCACAGGCACTATAACCTGATAGGGAAAGCTGAGATACTGAACCCGCATTACGTAATTGTCTTCTGCCACTGTATCCGCCGCCTGCAGCACGTGCTCTTCTCCACTTCACTATTATAATCTATATCCACCCCTTTAGTAGTATACTAAACAATATTATTAGCTCCTAGATCTAGCTAATAAGGATTATATGTAACATAACTGAGCAAGCAGTAGGTGTGTACATACATAAATACATATATATATATATATATATATATATATATATATATATATATATATATATATATATATATATATATATGTATATATGTATATATATATATATATATATATATATATATATATATATATACATATAGACACAGAGGGTGTCGCAGACAGTGTAAAAAAAAAGGGTAGAATGGCGCAGAAACGAGTTTCCTATCTCAATTTGTTGAGGAGATAGAATTTTTTTTGTTTTTATTTTTAAAATCTTACTTTTTTTCTGAAAAATGCCAGTTCTCTCTACTTTGTTTTAGCGTAGAAACTAAAACGATGATATTTTCTTAATCAGCATTAAATTTTCTAAAAGATGAAATAGGTCTAGTTATTTTGAATCCACTTTTAGGGGGCCTATTAACGCCCAAAACACAAAACATTTATTAAAACTTAAATTTTTAATACTTTTTGAAAATTCCTCACTCCCCACTGGAGCACCCTAGAAGACGTCAAATTTCCACAAAACTGCGGAATTTAGTTAGCTTTTTAGTGGTGTAACCCATGATACAATTGCACTTCACCTTTTGAGTCTAAAAGCATCAATGATTATCCTCGTTATACTAAAATATCAACCATGCTCCATGACCTAAACTTACTCCCTCTAAAACAGTATGTCTTCGAACAAACCAAAGCATACTTTGAAAAAAAAAAAAAAAAAAAACAAATTCAGAAAATCCCCTATTAAAAGAAATTAGTAACTATGATAAAAATTCCCTCAAAAGATACACGCACAAAAGAATCAAACATGTTGTCTTAACATAAACCTCCCTTTGATTACTCAACTGCTATGTATACATATAGTCATTCATTTATGTACGCAGGTTATTATATATAGATTATTTATATTTATCATCATTGTTTTGTATTTAATTATTAATTGTATTTAACTCTTATGCTATATTTTATTTTATACTATGTAATATTTTCTTTCTTCACATTTCTTTCTTTTTTTTTTATATGGGTTTTTTTTCCTTATTTTTCCCACTGTTCACAGATAATCTTTAAAGTGTAAAACTATTAACTAAACTATAAAACTATGTTAATCATGTTGAGAAATTAAGACAGGCACATGTATACTAAATGATTTGTAATTGTAAATATGTCAATAAAGCATTGTTATTATAAAAACAAAAAAAAAAAAAATATGGAGGAGTATGAAATTACTCTATCTATCTACTACTAAATTATAAAATCTATCTATCTACTTCTAAATTATAAAATTCTAGAATACAACCTGATTTGGGGAAATTTAGGGTAATAGTAAGGGTATGATGGTTAGTGTGGGTTTTTCCAAAACTTAGTGGTATTCCCAGGTACAGGTAGATGGAATTTCCATTTGGTGTGTAATATGTAAATGGATAAATGGTTTATTATGATGTAACGTATATATTATATATAAAGGTAGATTATTCACACACACACACACACACACACACACACACACACACACACACACACACACACACACACACACACACACACACATGTATATTAAAACCTGATCATCAGTTCATGTATATCAAAAAGAATACATCAGTTTACAATCGTTTACCTTAATTAAGAAATAATTATACATGACTTTTACCTATTTTAAAATATTTTTTATTCATTATTAGTAACAAAGACATTTTTTTTTAAATAAGTAAATACTGATTGATTTCTTTATAATCAAAACCATATTCTTTAAAAGAAAAAGGAAAAACTATTGGCTGGTCTCCGGAAGTATTGGGAACAAAAGAAAGTACCCAAAGCAACTGGTCATAAGCGCTCCTAGATCGGCTTAAATCAATTTCTTTAAAAATTATTGTTCAAGATACGTAATCGCTATAGACTTTTTTTTTTTATTTGCAATTTATTGAAATTTACAACTGTACAAGAATACATTAAGTAAATGTGTTAAAAACGCTTACAATAACATGGTAAAACTTGAAAGTAACTATTCATTAGTAGCACTTTAATAAAAATCTACACAAGAAGATCTCTAGGCCATCTTCTTTTCAGACGCCTCGGAGGATTATCGGGAATCGAGAGGGAAGAAAGTTGAGAAACTAGTGGATTTGAGTGGTTATGGAGCATACTATGAAAGGATTGGTATCTGTTTTGGGCTAAATCAGCAACATATGGAACATTAAGATCTTTATGGATAAGTTTATTGGTAGCAAAATAAGGAGCATTGAGGATTTTTCGAAGGATTTTGGATTGTAAGGATTGGATACGGGATGAATTGGATGGTTTAGTAGAGCCCCAAAGCTCAACTCCGTAAGTCCATATTGGTCTAATTACGGTCATGTAAATGAGTCTTTTGTAATTAATTGGGAGTTTTGAACGATTGTCCAGTAAATGTTGAAGCTGTAACGACGTGCTGTTTCTTGTCGTTTTAGTCTTGTATGTGAAAGATTATTTTTCAATTCATTACATGTTCATATCAGTTTTGGATACCAAATTCACCGTTAACATATTTATTGAAACAAAAACGTTTCGGTAGCATTAGCGATTCCGTAAGTAATAGATGAGTTATTTTTTGGGCATCATCTGCATTGTAACCATGTTGTGCACAATAAGCTATTTGATTTTTATTTTTTTTTTAATAATTAATGTTTTGAATACGTTTGGCATGCTTTTTTTTGCTCACATATATAAGATAACATAAAAGCCGGGATTATTTTTCGAATAACAAATTACTACGTTAGCGAAGAATTAGAAATGTCATATTTTAGACTTAAAAAACAATAATTGCAAGACTAAAACTGACTGTTGTCTTTGAAAAGACGGCAGTAAAAATCCAACAGGACTCGCTATATCGTGGAATAAAGTATCACAAATTCACTCAATAAAGGTACTACGTACTATCTTTTCTACCTCTACAACCAGAACCTAGTCAACAACGGAATGCTTTTATGTGATGTGGTCGCAGATCCCCTCGGGCTAAATATCAATATCCTATCTTCGGTAGATAGCTCTACCTTCCAATCCCATTGAGCCTATGTAATGATTATATTTGAATCAAACACTATCGTATATAATAATTTTTATAATAAGCAATACTTCATTATCCTGAATCCTGGAAGATTTAATAATTTTCAAAAGTATTAAGTCGACGGACATATAGTACTTATTCTTTTATAATTAATACAATCAAAAGGGTTGATTAATATTTTTTTTTCATTGCTATTGCCACTTTGAAGTCAGTAGATACAATCCTGATTTTTTTTTTTTTTTTTTTTTTTTTTTTTTTTTTTTTTTTTTTTTTTTTTTTTTTTTTTTTTTTTTTTTTTTTTTTTTTTTTTTTTTTTTTTTTTTTTTTTTTTTTTTTTTTGGGGGGGTTAGTGAAAAATAATTCAGATTTTGAATATTCAATTAGTTTAGGCAAGTGCTTACTAATTGTAAGTAAAAAAAAATAACCCTCCAGTCTAGTTAATGAATTATAAACAATGGTAATTAAAGTTGGTTTTCCTCAAAGATTGTTTTAGTTTGTGTTACATTTTCATGGTGTCTACCAATTTCGGTAGACTCAATTCCCGACTTTGTCAAGAATGTTTCTGAAAATTCCCAACTATCGATATTTTAATATTTATGCAATAATAATCAATGAATGATTTTCTACTTACATATCACAGTTTGAAACAATATCTTTAATTACGTGTTATTTGTTATTTCAAGAGGAAAAAAGACATTTTGTAACTGAATAAATTCAATAATTAAAATGACGAACGTGTTAGAGAGCTTTAAACAATTTTTTATCCTTAGTGAAACCAAAATTTAAGGTAAGGAATAAAATTAAAAAAAAAAAAAAATTAAAAAAACCACAGACATTCCACAATATTTTAATAATGAGTAAATATCACAACATAAATTCAATATTCAACGAAATATCAACGATAAATTCAATGGACAACCCAATGTTAGTTGACATAGAAAAATATAATTTAAAAAAATCAGAAATGGTCAAGCCGATCACAAAACTCAATCTATAATACATATTAGTGAGGTATTTCTTTTTTTCACTAAACTAATAATCTGTTCATCGGTTTGTTGATTTCGAAAGGCTAGAGGGCTTCGTATATCATTTCAATTCCCGGTATAACATTATAATTTAGTACATATAAAGAAATCTGAATTAGAAATTGAATGAGATGAATTTGTCAGGGGTGCAGTCAAGGTTGAATAAACACAGCCAGTTTTTAAATGAAAAACTTATATTTTGGCGTGCCAACGTTTCGACCTGCCTTCATCAGGGCTAAAATAACAAAAAATTGGATGTGACCAAGATGATACTAACATTAAAAAAAATTAAAAAATAAATAATAAACATAATTTAAAAATGAAAAAGAAACAAGAAAAAAAAAAAAAATTTGCAGTTAACTAGATAATTGAATACAAAATAGTAGTGAAGTTTAGTCGAAGATACAGTTGTAATAGAGTAATTAAATAATTTAAATTGAATAATATAAATTTAAAATTTTGTAAACTAATACAACAATACAAACTAATGTAACAATTTTATTAACAGATGTTTTTTCTTAGGAATTAAATTTTAAATAAAATTAAAAAAAATGTAGTTCGGTTTTTATCCACCATGCGCCCCCTTTCATATGTTATATTAGCCACTGCCACCCTTAATTACTTTCTGCAAGTCATTATCCCCCCCCCCCTTTTTCCCTGATTTTATTTTTTAACAGTCATTGTTAGTCAAGCCTTCATCTAGACTACTTCAGTAAGTCCATTTATTTTAATTTCTCATATTTTCTCAACCTCTTCCTTCGTTTATTGTTATGCCAACTTTATTATTTTGCTTACCTTTCTATCTTATCATTTTCCTTTTCATATAGATCCCTTATACCTTTTTTAATTCCTAAGAAAAAACATCTGTTAATAAAATTGTTACATTAGTTTGTATTGTTGTATTAGTTTACAAAATTTTAAATTTATATTATTCAATTTAAATTATTTAATTACTCTATTACAACTGTATCTTCGACTAAACTTCACTACTATTTTGTATTCAATTATCTAGTTAACTGCAAATTTTTTTTTTTTTTTGTTTCTTTTTTCATTTTTAAATTATGTTTATTATTTATTTTTTAATTTTTTTTAATGTTAGTATCATCTTGGTCACATCCAATTTTTTGTTATTTTAGCCCTGATGAAGACCTGCAAGGCAGGTCGAAACGTTGGCACGCCAAAATATAAGTTTTTCATTTAAAAACTGGCTGTGTTTATTCAACCTTGACTGCACCCCTGACAAATTCATCTTCTTAGTAAAAACTCACAGTCAACAATACAACCATCATTAGAAATTGAATGGGTCTGCCGAAAAACGTTGCAAGCGACAAAATTTCCGAAGTGGCGATTTTAAAGGTTTTTAAATGTATAATAATTAGTACATCATAGTATGATATAGTAATCCATTATGTTATTATACATGTAAATATAACAAATTGCAAGGTGAAAAAAAAATCTAACTTACAAAACTAACAAGAACTTTAAATTATGATTTTCTTTTACTGATTACTCAAAATTTGTTCTGTCGCTTAGAACGTTTTTCGGCGGACCCATTCAATTAATGAATCAAAAATAAAACTATGAAAAGAGTACTTTAATTATGAAACTTTAAGCTTAATGTAGTAGATTTTAGAATTAACGTAGACTTTTTTCCAACTTTCGAAAAATTTAATGTAAATTCCCAGCATATTTTCAACTTTTTCCCGATCATACGAAATCCCCGACATATCCCGAATTTCTTGAAATTCCGGAGTGGTAGACACACTGCATTTTTATGAGTGAGGACCTCTGAAATTCACCAGGTAATACAAGATTTTCGTCAAATTTATTTTATACGAGTTCAAACTTGGTCGATTTGGGAACACGAACCCAAATCGGGCGAAACCTAAAAGTTTTCGTCTTTGAGATTTTGTTCTCGAAGACAATGAAGGTCGCTGTAGGCCTTCAGTTGTTTATCACGACCATCTGAGATCTTTGGTAGAAGAAAACCCTCGCAAAAATTATCCGGACATTAAGAGAGAAGTTAGTGTTGACTACTCAACATTATAAACCACACAAAATTAAAATAAGAATTTGTTGACACATAAAAACACCCAAATAGTTTTATGGTTTATGTATTTTTTTTTATTTATGTATAGTGGTTGCAGTAATTTTCAATCCAATTTAATTTGAATTAACAGACAATATATTATTGGTGAGGTGAGCAATATAGGTCGCTGCTGCGGCTGTAGGCTTTGGCTGCCGTTACCTAGCAACGGCCATATGATAGTTAGCCCAACTTGATAATTAGTTGTTTGGAATGCAATACAAGATGGCGAATAGTTAGCGTCACTGTAAGACGCTGCTTTCATCGTTGAAAGTTTTAAATGTAGACGTGGGCCCACTAGCACTTCGACCTCTTTCGAAGACATCTTAGAATATCTTGCGAAGGTTCCTCACACACCGAGACCATCTAGATCATCACCATCTCGTTGCGGCTGTACTAGTCATAGTCGTCCCGCTCCCTCAACTAAGCTCTTCACCAATAATATCATATCTTTTTATTTTATTTAGTTATATTTTGGTTTTGTTTAGTTATTTAATTGGGTATAATTGTCATAATTTTTATTAATAGGTTACTTTAACTTTTAATTCAAAAGTTAAATAATTATTTGTTATTTAATTCATTGTTTGTAAATAGTAAATGTTTGTTTTCTTTATAGTAAATATATTATATATGTTTGGTGTATAGTTTCGGTTTTCTCAAATAGATACTAATATTCGGAACCTTAGTTTATTTATTTATTTTAGTTTTTGGAGCCTCATTTAAATGACCCTGTCAATTTTGCGGGGGCTCCAACAGTTATAATTATTGATTTAGTGTTGATATGTACATACAATAATACTAAGCATAAAGTGATTATAAGCATCATTTTATTTTCACTTACATTTTGAATATTTTCCTGTTAATTTTTCGGAAAATTAAAGAGAGAGCCAGACCTCCAGTAATTGTAACTATTACAAAATACGTTATTATTTCATTTATTTCATTCAATGTCCATCCATAAAGAATGCAATGTCCATAGAGTCCGAATATTTGTTAGTATGGCACGTTTAGTGATCCGGCCTTCGATAGTACAATTTTCTACCACATGTTAACGAGATTTTTTCCAACGAATGTTAGGTAGATTTCAGCGAATAACCGAGAACATAAGCCACATTTAGTAAACGAAGCTGAAATGGAGTGACGAGCACAGCATAGCAACGAGACGAGTGACATTAGCAAACACAGAATGGGAAGCGTCGCTCGATTGCCGCTTGTCTGTTCGCTCTGCGTCCTGTCATTATATTATCGTCTCTTAGCTGCGAGTTTAGCCTAAACCTAACCTATACTGTGAGTTTTAGTATAGAAAGATTACAGTTGTGTGTTTGATGTAATTTACAATGCGAAGAAACAAATGATGAATAATAGTGCATACATATCCTAGAAATATGATTAGTGTCTTCATATTTTTTTTTTATTAATTGACAATTTTAAGTAATAATTAATATTAATTATCATTAATGGGGAATACATGTACACATCCAGTCTAAAAAAACAATGTTTCTTGATAATTCCACGGTAGTCTGATACCGGTTTATCAACCTGGAATCGTATTATGCCGCCGGCAAAACAATATTCAACCATCAACTTCATCAGAGTCGTTGTTTGGTAAATAAACAAACAAACTTATTTTGGAGTGTGTATGAGAAAGAAAACATCCAAAATGGGGTAGTGTTTACATCTATATACATATACATTAGTGATGAGTCTGTAGCAAAACATTTCGATTTTCGATATCGATAATATAGGTGCTATTTCAAATACAATCTACATAAGAGATATAATATATTTACTAACAAAATCTAAACAAAGTATTCTTAAAAAATGAATACACATCTCGTCGACCCTATGTAAAACTAACGAATGTTAAAAATCGCATTATTTATTTCGTTCTTTTACCGTTGTATTCTGCAAGGTCTACCTGGTGGTAAAATGCTAGAAATTCGTAAAAATGACATTATTTCTATCTTCTAATTGCCGATTCTACAATTTACCACAAGGCCTTAGAGAATACAAAGGTAAACGTACAAAATAAAATAAATGCTATTTTTTACATTCGTTAGTTTTAGTGTCGGCGATATGATAATATCGTCCGACCTACCTACTAGCAGGAACTTTTGATCTTTTTTATAAAATAAGCAAACAATCAGTTTTTTTAAGATGTATAAAAAAAAAAAAAAAAAAATATATATATATATATATATATATATATATATATATATATATATATATATATAGGTACAATAAAGGACCTATAACACGACTATTGTAAAATAGTTATTTATATAATTTCTAAGGGTCGACCAAATATAATTTGGATATATATATATATAAATTTATTATTTATGATATTCTGTGATATATAATTTTGTTGGGAGTATTTTATCGTGTATAGCTGCAATCATTCTTCATATTCTACCGGAAGCTTCAGCTTGGCTAAGTAAGTGACTGAACTTAATATAGATTTATATTTTAGAATTTAATACTTTCAAAGTCGAACTATTATGGGATTTATTTTTTTATAATTATAATATTATGTTATTATATTACTAACTTTTGTTTTAGAATGTTTTATAGAATAACTATAATTATTTGAAATTGGTGTAATTGTGAAGATTTTTTGTTACATAATTAATTATATAAATTTTATAGATATATAATTATATCCACTTTTCTGGAAGATTTATTATTATATAGTTAATGATCAGCATTTATTTTTGGTTCATTAATAAAATTTATTTATGCACAAATTCTTATTTCTGATGTCCATTCCTTCACTACTCCTATATTTATAGATTGAGTTTGACTTTGATTTTTCGTTTTAGTGAACCATCATTATAATTTAAGAAATGAAATAATTTAATTTAATTTAAAACTATAAATAGTTTAAGTTTCTCATAACTCAGGACAACATTAAACATTTACGTTTAGTAAAATGTTACCGCCTGGGGATTCCTAAGATATAACTATTGAAACAGTTCACCAGACTCCTAAATTTTTCATATATCATATACAGAACTGGAGAATTATCTTTGTATACTTGGGATGCACTTGCCTAAACAAAATATTAGAATACTCAAAAACTGTATTATTTTTGCACCATCACAATATATAGAGTTAGTGAGGCCATCAAACAAACGATATAATGTGTTAAAAAAAATAAACATATATCGTGTAATATTAGGTAGGTAGTAAAAACATCAATTGTTTTCCCAATTGCCTTGAGATGGCGCTCGATTGTTGACTGATCCACATCGAGTTCTTCCGCTATTTCTCGAGTAGTTTTGGTGGGGTCAGCTTCAATTATTGCTTCTAACTGGTCGTTGTCAATAGCAGAGGGACGGCCACCACCTTCTTTTTTTAAAAGCTAAAAATTTCCACTACAGAATATTTGAAACCGTCGCTGCACTACAGATTCATTAATGATACATTTTGTCTGGAGGCACTGAATGGACTGAATTAAATGTTTAAAAAAAAAGGATTATATAGGAAAGTAAGCGAGATAAATACGCTTTAAATTGATGTGTATAACTTAGCATTGTGGATTAGTTTTGTTTACACAATTGGATTTAATAATGAAACGGAAATAAATCCTGCATTATTTTTGCATCAACCTAATATAATGTAATAACAAATAACGAGCCATAGGACTTTTATAAGGATGTAGATATCGTGCAGGTCATTAAACTAGCCAGATTACGATGGACCGGTCACGTGATAAGGATGGACCCTGAAGAAATTTCAAATAAGGTGTGAAGTGAGCGAGTGTATGGAACTAGAAGAGTTAATCATCCAAAGCTTAGATGGGAATATTCCGTAGCTATTGATGCCAGGATTCTGCTTGGTACCTGAAATTGGAAGGCAGCAGCACTTGATCGGGAAAACTGGCGGTCGATGTTGGAGCAGGCCAAGTCTCAACTTACGTAGTGCCAATAAATAATAATAATAATAATAATAATATAATGTAATACAAAAAATAAATAAATAAACACAAATCGTCATTATATATATATATATATATATATATATATATATATATATATATATATATAATATATTTATATTTTCATTACATATTTATTTCACCTCATATATTGGATAGAAGGTAGGCTCCTTCAATAAAGAAAACTCAGGCTAAGGTAAAGGAATCCAAACGAATTCCTAAATCCTGTTCTCTCAGGCCAATTTGAATGGAAAGCGGAAAGAAGGTTCGCTAAGGAAATTCTGCTTCCATTTAATTAACTCTGCTAGGAGGTGGAGGAGAGGGTGAGAGGATGGGGAGGGTGAGGAGGGAGAGAGGAGGGAAGAGGGCATTGACTGGCCGACATCGAGGGGATGAGGCACGTAGATGTTCCATCAAGTTCCCCTCATTGAAATCAGCTCTCGATCCGGCTACTGCACGTCTATCTCTTGTTCCTATTTCATTATGGCCCTCAGGGAATATTTCACGACTTTTAACTTAGTTCTTCTATGTCTTTTTCTATAGTTAATAAGAACTATATACTGATAATGGATGAAATGAAAAGAATTGGAAAGAATAAAAGTTTATTATGGGACTTATTGTCCTTTAAAGCAATCATCTTCAATCAAAACATTTTGTCTGTAGCAGGCAGAAAACTCTGGGAACAGGTGGAAATGATGGGAGCGCACAGTGGTTCAAGGGCGGAAAAAACATCAAAAAAATCATGTCTACATTTAGTACTGTTTTTTAGGGTGTGATCTATATCTGATATGGACTGCTCATGCATTATTATTTTGCTTGTAAAACCGAAAGCTAAACCCCGAAACTTTGTCCTAATTTATACACGTGAAAATATTTTCATTTAACCATATCGTCATCCCAGAATTATCTTGTTATAAGTTCATTTTTATGGTATACAGATTTATATACACCAAAAATTTAGAAAAAAAATTCTTGTTCTATATCAATTTAAATAACGGTATTATCTTAGCCCATAATCGAGTATTCAGTAAATACATGTTCTATAACGCAAGTTTTGTGTCTACTTTAAAGAATTATCTTGTTCTGTTGATAGCTTGAGGAATTATAATGTTCTATTGACCGTTCATTTTGTTCTATATCCATAAAATAAACCAGAAACAACTCCAAAGTCAAGGAAGACAAAACCGAAAGAGATGAAATTAATTATACAATTACACTTTATTTACATTTGCTTATTTTTTTTACTTCTCTATTACTTCTTTTGTAAAAATAAAATTTATATAAAATAAAAGAGCTTTTATTACAATATACTGTCCATATTATTATACAGAAATGATTGAAAAGAAATTAGTTCAAAGGGATATAGAACAATTTATTGATCTAATAATGTTCTATATCCAAATGAATAAAATCGTTTTAGTTTTAAATCAATGCAGTAAGGATGTAAGTTTAATGTAGTAAAATATTTTCTAATATACTGGGGATATTTAACTGCAAATGCATTTACATATTATCCCAAAATAAAAAAGTACTTTAAGAAATAAACTTCAAATCTCATTTCCCAAAACAAGGGTTTTGGGATATAGCACAACATAATTCTGGGATGACGATGTGGATTTATTTTTTCTCAGAAGAGATTTATAACTCATTTTGACAAAGAATGTCAAATTAAAACGCAATTTTAAAGAATAGCGAGTTGTTTTAAAAATCACATTATTTTAAAGTTAGCTCCGTCTACCTCCGCAATGTAGCTTATATGGATTGAAAAATTATATTCAGATCTGCAATTCACATTTAAAATTTTCACCGTCTATCACCGGTTGCATGATTACAATTTTTTTTTTTTTTTTTTTTTTTTTTTTTTTTTGTGATTTTTATGAGAATGAATCTAATTAACTTATTTTTAATGTTATTTTATCAGACGTTCTTACCTGAAGAAATTAAAAATAGCGAAACCGGTCGTCTTGTAACCAATTGTTCTTAAACTCACAATCAGTGTCAAAATGTTAGACACACCCTTGTAAATTAGAAACACTTTTTATGATTTCTTTATTTTCGATTGATATTAGTTTTTTTAACATAGCTTGAAGTATAAGTTAAGATATTTAATAATTAATATAAAATATTAATCAAAATTTTAATTTTATGTGCGGCAAAACGATAGACACACTGTCATTTATTACGACTTTCTTGATCATCTTAAAGCTGAAAGCAATAAATACCATTTTCACTTCAGAGGTGTGTTGAATTTTTACGAATGTAGACACAACTAAGCACCTTAATTATGAAGGAAAATTAAGGTTTTTGAAAAGAGGAGCGTCAGGATTTATTCATTAATAAGGATGGGATGACAACTACAGAAAGAATTTTATACGAAAAAAAATATTTCATGGCAAAAATAAATCACACAAGAACTACAACATATTCCGAAATCCAATCACGCACACACAAAATTTACACAAATAAGAAATCGACAAAAAATTCATACAGCCAACAGCAAGCATTGTAATTGGTAGTAATGAGAGAAAGGATGCTGATTAGTTTAAATACAACGGAGTAGAGTATTACAAAACTAATTACACCGAGAAGACAATTAGCCATGAGTGTCCCAATTAACGTTGCCATGAGAGCATTGAGAGCGGTCTATTAAGTTACAAGTTACCCTCTCATTGGCCCTGGGATATTGGATTTATCGAATTCATCGGGATTATCAGTTAATTGTTATTAAAGCTAAATATCATCATTAATTAACAGCCTTGATTGAAGAGATGGTGTAAAAAATTAATCAGATTAATCTGAGAAATTAAATCCCATTTAACCTTATTAACAGATTTAATCTATTTAAAAGTCTGTCCGATTAATAATTCAATTAATGTTTGAATAATGATTATATATATTTGGATGATTCTAAAACTAAACGCAACTTTTAAGTGAAGAATTTCCAAAAATTACCTAATGCAAAAATTCATGATGGTAACATTAATGATTGAGCTGCCAAAAATGTTATTTGTCGAAATCGTAATTGATTTATATGCTCAACATCAGTAATTACCAAGGGGAAAAAATTACTGTGGACTTTTAAAAATCGATGGAAATGACATTTCATGATTTAGAGTCAATTATCTCGAAGATCGCTAATCTCCTAATACAATAACCAATATATTCTTTTCCTTTCGAATTCGGCCATATGTGCGGACCACATTCAACAATTAATTTCTTGGTCTTCCATTACTTCTTCATCACCTCTGCCTGATTTTTCCTCCTTTCATCTGATCACTGACTATTAATTTCTGTTTTAACTACAGTGGAAACTCGTTATTTCGTCACTCGATAATTCGTCAGTTTTTTTTTGTTTTTTTTTTAAATTGGCAACTATAAATAACAAAATTAAATACGTATGTAATTTATTTTCTCCCGTGATACTTATTTACTCTTTAAACCGCCTCATTTTTTGGTTTGTTACTTAAAAAATACGCTTATGTTCATACATTTTGTAAATTATTTAATAGAAAAAAAAAAAACAACACAAAAGTATATATTGGATAAATACAGTATGTATATCTGTTTTTTGTTTCAATTTTATACATTTATGTACGTTTTTGTATATAAATTCATTTTTTTTAAATTGATGTGTTCCAAGGTTTTTGTGTTTTTTGCCATTGTCACTCAAGTCCGATGTTTATAATGTTTATATGGTCATTTTAATTTTCAATAAATTGCAAACAAATTACAATTATATACTTTCAAATGATTTTTTGTTAATTTACCAGCAAAATTCTGTTTTTCGTCATTTCCTTTATTTCGTCACCCTCCCTCCCCCAACCATCACGAATTATCGAATTTCTACTGTACTTCTGGAAATTCGATCTTGTTGACTGCTGACCGAAATTTGTCTCTGTCCCAAATTGAATCCTGTAGTATATTTGCTACCATCATATCATCTTTTACCATCCGTATCTATGCATTCGTTTTCTGTTTTTAGAGGCTGTGTTGGAAAATTAACTTGTCTTCTCTCATCCATTCTCACTTCCATAGAATGCCAATCTACGTTTCCTCATTGCATCACTTAATTTTTCAATATTTTGATATATTTCTGTATTACTTTTTTATTTTAAAACCTTCTTCAGTCTTTCTTGGTCCTAATACTTTCATTAATATTTTTCTTTCCTTCTTCATATTTTCAATTTCTTCTTTTTTTTTGTTCAGAAACAAACATTCAGAGGCATATAAGGTTTCTGGTCGAACAGCTGTTTGGACGCAATATATTATCGATAAAGAAATAAAACTTATGATGAAGTAAGAATATTATTGACTGGTAATTACCTAAGATAAAACCGTCCAATGATGATTCCATTATTAAAGGTACGCACCTGTTAACCGCCCATTCATGATGAAAAGACATTGATGACTGTCATCTTAAAGAACTTGGTTATCATACTGTTAGGGCTGTCAAACGAAGAACTCCCCCCCCCCTTTTTTTTTTTTTTTTTTTTTTTTGGCTTCAAGACTTGTTAACACAAGTCCTATATTGCCAATGTAATCCTATCTAGTTTTATACCCTGTTGAATTTTGTATGTATTCCTCTATTATATGATAACTTTTGTTTCTAATAAAAATTTGTGGGCCTTTTCTTTGGTCATATTTCTTAAAAAATCAGAACCGTCGTGAATAGTTTGTGTACCCAGCGCTGTTATCCTCTCTTTGACAAACCTTTTGCAATGAAACTAAATGTGTCTTGGATCTTCCAGGCATTGGCATTCAGGACACTTGCCACTTTGAGCTAGTGCCATTAAATTGAGGTGTTTATTAGTTCTGCCATGGTTAATCTTGAGTCGATTAAAACTTTCACTCTTTTATGGACGGAAATTACAATATGCAAGGACAACGTACTAAGTAGTCTCAATCATAATTTAGGCATGATATATACAATACCATAACCATTAAATTAAATTTTATCCTTCTACTTAACAAATATAATTATTTATTTTTTGATAATTAGTAATTAGGTTTTGAAAGACAACCTGATATTGCGAATATTGAATTTCAGGACAACCAAGGTAATTACCAATTAGCCCTTTAGTTAAATAAATATGCCTAAAAGTCTACAGTTAAATGCATTACAAGATGTTTTTCATAAAAAATAATGCACTAATAAGCATATATACTAGAAAACATAGGATTTTATTTATTTATTATTTTTTTGGAGCAGATCTCATGAGGGCACAAAAAATGCTAATAGTTAGAGAATCACCCATATATACTATATTGAAAATAGGTTTTGTTTTTCTTCCTGTTTTAATCTGATGATACGGGATCGCTCCATTTCAGGGACAAATAACAAACTGAGAGTTGTCCTCTTGTTTACGCTAACTCCTGTGCAATCGAGTGTGCGATAGATATCATTGTTAGTTTCTTCTGCAGATTGCCCCGGTGGATAGAACAAAAACAGGATTGGGTTTCCCCTGGACTTGTCAAATCAAGAGGCAGTTTATTTTATAAACTTAAATCTTACTGACGAACATTAAAAAAAAATGTAAAACCGAAACATTTTAAAAGCTGCAGCAATTAAATAACTTAAACAGTTGTAAATAGTAAATAACGTACATAAATTACTTGTATAATGAATTAAAACACGATTTCAGATAAATGTACAAATTGGTACCAAATCACTTAAGAAGTCATAGTTGTTTTTATTTATTTATTTTTATTTTTTTTAATTATTTATTGAAACTTACAACTGTTTATACAATATAAAATATAATACATCAAGTGAATGTGATGACATAGATAAAAATGACACGTCACATGTTTTTAAAGCAACTACCCATTGGCAGAACTTATAAAGGTTTTATATAATGAAGTACTATATTAGAAGGTCCCGAGGTCATCTTCTTTTCAGGCGCCTCTGAGGGTTATCTGGAATGGAATGAGAAGCAAGTTGTGATACTAATGGATTTGGATGGTTGTGGAGTTTAATATGAAAGGATTTATATCTGGTTTGAGCTAAGTCAGAAACGTAAGGTATATTAAGGTCTTTGTGGATAAGTTTGTTTGTGACGAAGTAAGGAGCATTTAGGATTTTTCTAAGGATTTTAGATTGTAAGGATTGGGTACGAGATGAATTGGATGGTTTAGTGGAGCCACAAAGCTCAACTTCGTATGTCCAAATTGGTCTAATTATTGTTATGTAAATGAGTCATTTGTAATTAATTGGAAGGTTGGAACGTTTGTCAAGTAAATGTTGAAGTAGTCGAAAATGACGGGCAGTTTATTGTCGTTTTAGACTTGTATGTGGATTCCAAGAGGTTTGTTCAAATGGAGTCCTAGGTAGCGGATCTGTTCAACGGGGATTAGTGGAACGTCGTTAGAGGATACTGTAGGGCAGGAAGTTTGAGGAAAGTTAAAAACTTTTATTCATCAAAATATTCCCAGTCAAGTGTCCAATTCAATAACCTCTAAACGTCATAATGAGTTCCTGTAAGTCCATCCGTATAAAAATTTGCTAGATTTCAGTGTCGACGTCAGCCCGCAATTTTGAAAAAACTCTCTGAGAGAGAGAGAGAGAGAGAGAGAGAGAGAGAGAGAGAGAGAGAGAGAGAGAGAGAGAGAGAGAGAGAGAGAGAGAGAGAGAGAGAGAGAGAGAGAGAGAGAGAGAGAGAGAGAGAGAGAGAGAGAGAGAGAGAGAGAGAGAGAGAGAGAGAGAGAGAGAGAGAGAGAGAGAGAGAGAGAGAGAGAGGGGAGAGAGTGAGAGAGGGAGAGCAATATTATCTCAATAAAAAAAAATTAATAATAATTATGAAAAGAGATAAAAATCTAGGTTTGGGCTGACAGGCAATAAAAACGAGCTACATGTCAAAGTCGGTGTATATATTACAACAAACGTTTGCATCTGATTGGATTACAATCTCATTTGGATATTTGATGATTTGATGAAACATTTTATACGAATCTATGGTAACAGTTCTTCATTCGTAAGCCGAATTCCACGCAGAATTTCGTGAAAACTCTTGAAAGCTTATTTAGTTTGTTTGTTTATTTGTGCTTAACGTCCTTATGTACTCCAACTAGGGCATGAAGGAAAGGTGAAAGCTTAGTGATAAATGTCATAAAAGTATTCACAACAATCTTTGACACCTGTTTAAATTATTTAAAAGAATATGAGAAAATAATTTACCTTCCAAATTATGTCGACATCTTTAAATATTGAAGGAAAAAGCAGATAATGATTCCACTCACCTGGAAAAAAAAATCATTATATAGTTTCACAGCATTTTTATAATAGAATTGTATTTTTTATTTTGTTTTCATTTAAAATAAGTATATTTTATTCTTAAAATATTTGGAGATGAGCTAACGATTCTGTCCTTTCAAAATGTTTGTTGCATGATTTTTTTTTTAACGGAATCGAGTCAAGATTGCCTTGTAAAGAAAACAAAATTATTTGTAACTCATAAGGTCCCCCAAGTAAATTAGCTTCGTTTAAAGGAGATTTCGCCGTTTCTTCAGATGGAATACTTCAAGTCAAGAACCATTGTTCCAGGAATTCTCTTGGATTTGAAGATCAAACGACCAAATCGCGTGGAAAGTGGTTTTATTTAACCTCGGTCCCTTGGTTCATCAGTGAGCAGCCCCCACAGAAACCTCTGAAGAACTACGATCTGCAGGAACTGCTTGGAGTTACGGACATAACAATGGCCTTTGTCTGCACTTGGGTCTTTGTTCGGGATTGTAAGGGGTCCTTAGTTGAGATTTATTTTCATTATTTCGTGTCCTCTCTTACTGTTCGCCTATGTCTCCCCAGATTGGACATGATCTAGTTTCAAAAGTATTTCACATCTTGGATTTACAAGTATCATTCAACTTATATAATATAATGTATTCAATATAATTATTTGTATCATTCAGTAAGGGAATGAACTCACGGCCCCTGAAATTAATTTAGCAAGAAGCAGAATGTTCATTTTCATTTACTTCAACTGTGGATCGTTTTCGAGGACGAGAGACCCTACTATGGCACATCTAGCCATATACATAGCCATATACATTGGCTTTTATTAATGGAGGGATCTGTCGCTTAAGCGTGGAAGCTTACTGACCACGTATCCTTCAATTAATATCGCTAGCTCAATTACTCAGTTTAATATTTCTGAAGTTTATTTTCATACCTAAAGAAACTGCACTACAGAGTTATGAAAAATTTGAAAATATTTTTGTTAAGTTTATTCTAATTTTTTTTTCTACAGTTCACCATTTTTTTTCCATTTTGTTTTTATTCACACCAGTTATTAGACAAACAATAAGTGAATCTGCTCATGTTTTAATAAAACAGGCCTTATAGGCGTGGGGGAGACTAGCACTTAATAGTACCTCCTTCTGGTATGGATAAAAAAAAAAAAAAGAAGGATTTCTTTGAGCAGATATCTCATCCAGCTTCTTTTAAGCGTTCTGAGAGTATTTCCAGGTATGTCAGTCGTGGCCGTGTCATTAATAAGTATGCTATTATGTCCAAGAAGTCTGTCGTGAAATTGTCTACAACGGTTATGTATACGTTCCTTTACTGTGGGTACTTGTAAATAAGAGTGAAGTGTGTGATTTGAAATGTAACGTACCAAGGTGATTCCGTGATTAGTCTGATTATTTTTGATTGGAATATTTGTATTTTTTTTTTTAAGATTCGTATTTGCTGCAGTCATTTGTGTGGCGTACGTTTATACTTAAGTGTTTAGTCGTTGTCGGAGGTTTGATGTCGACCGTTTATGAAGCAATGGATACAAGTTTTAGTCCCTTGTTTAGACTGACAAGGGGAGGACACACTCAGTCTCTCACGGATCTTGTTGGCAATTATTTTGGAGGTTCCTGGTCAAAAAACATTAGACGCGTATTTTGCCGTTCCGACCAATGGGCCCTAGAAGCCGAGAAAAAAAATAAAATAGCATTAAACTATTTTATTTTTTATCTCGAGTTTGAAAAATGATATCGACATGATTCTTGCACCAAGATTTTCAGTTTTGATTGCGAATTAAAGGAAAAATACAGTCGCTCCATAGATTTTGGTTTAGGTTAATTAAATTCTAAAAAAAAATGATTAGTTTTTCAAGCAAACTACCTCTATAGATTTTTTTCACACAAAAATTGAGGTCAGATTCTAATTCAGCACCCTCAAAAACATTAAAAAACGGTTATTCAACAAAATCAAAAAATATCCTTTTTTTCACCCTCTTCCAGGAAAATGAAATTTTAAAACCGATTATTGGTTACATACCTTTAAATCGTCATTACTTTGTCATGCAATTCACAGGTTGATATCACTGGAAAGAGGAGGGTCTCAGCTTTCTTTTGATGTATATAAATGTAAAATTCGATGAACAAAAACCTATTTAAATTATTGGAAAATCCGAAAAACATTTTGATTTTTAACTTGAGTTTGAAACCAGATAGGATGATGAAACCAAATACATTTCAAGCGTATTACCACCCTATATTTTGTGTAAAAAAAATAAAGTTGATACGTTAAACCGTCTAAGCGTAATTCATAATTTTATCAATTTAAACAAAAGTTGCCTACCATTTGGTCAGGCAAACTTTGAAGCTTACAAACTTTTATTTTTCTATTTGGATGAAATTTCGTATTTGAGGGTTCTCGTATTTTAATAATAATTAAAGTAACAAATTATTTCTCCCAATTAGTATATATATATATATATATATATATATATATATATATATATATATATATATATATATATATATTTTTTTTTTTTTTTTTTTTGATTGATATCTCTATATATATAAACGTTTCCTGAGTTTTGAGGGTGCTGAGATGGAATTCTAGGGCTAAAAGAATTTTCTATCACATTTTACAGTATAAAAGCTAAAATTTTTCAAGTAAAGTATATTCAATATAATTTTTTCACAAGAACCGATATCGGATTCGAATTCAGCATTCAAGAGAACCCTTAAATACGAAATTTCATCTTAATAGAAAAATAAAAGTTTGTAAGCTTCAAAGTTTGCCAGACCAAATGGTAGGCAACTTTTGTTTAAATTGATAAAATTATAAATTACGCTTAGACGGTTTAACGTATCAACTTTTTTTTTTACACAAAATATAGGGTGGTAGTTTGCTTGAAAAACTAATCATTTTTTTTAGAATTTAATTAACCTAAACCAAAATCTATGGAGCGACTGTATTTTTCCTTTAATTCCCAATCAAAACTGAAAATCTTGGTGCAAGAATCATGTCGATATCATTTTTTAAACTCGAGATAAAAAATAAATTAGTTTAATGTTTTTTTATTTTTTTTCTCGGCTTCTAGGGGCCATTGGTCGGAACGGCAAAATACGTGTCTAATATTTTTTGACCAGGAACCTCCAAAAAAATTGCCAACAAGATCCGTGAGAGACTGAGTGTGTCCTCCCCTTGTGAGACGTTTTTGTTTTACATGTGGGGTCCAGGTCATTCCTCTACCGAATGTAAGTCATAAGTATTGAATTTCGTTTGTCTTTGGTATGGGTAGATTGTAGGGTTGGGCGATAGTCGAAAGTTAGCACTATCGATAGGCCGATGCTATCGGTTAAGAACTATCGATTGCTATCGATAGTTTTTCGATAGTTGCTTCCTTTTTTTTCCAAAGCTATTCAATAAAGAATTTCAACTAATTTAATTAAATTCAATTATCTACTTACTATTTAAAATTTGCAGGATTATAAATTATATGATTATATCATAAATATGAGAGAAAAAAAAATAATTTATTTGAATTTTAAAAAAGTATTTAAAATTTACATGGTTACAATAACAATGAACAAATCAAATCTTCAGAAAAGAAAAATAATAATAATAATAATAAGGAGATGAATTTGTCAGGTTGAATGCAGTCAAGGTTGAATAAACACAGCCAGTTTTTAAATGAAAAACTTATATTTTGGCGTGCCAACGTTTCGACAGGGTGAAGTAGTCTAGATGAAGGCTTGTTAGTCATAATAGGTCATTGTTAGTCAAGCCTTCATCTGACCTGAAGGATGAAGACTTGCAAGGCAGGTCGAAACGTTGGCACGCCAAAATATAAGTTTTTCATTTAAAAACTGGCTGTGTTTATTCAACCTTGACTGCACCCCTGACAAATTCATCTCCTTAGTAAAAACTCACAGTCAACAATACAACCATCATCAATAATGATAATAGTTAATTTCAAGAGTCAAGTGTTCTCCTTGAGCCACATATTTCCCGAAAGAAAAACTAGCATTTCTGCTTTCCTTTGGCTTAATCTTTCAGAGAACCCTTGAGCACAAGGAATTCCGAATTCAATTTAAAAAAAAACTCGACACTGGACAGAGACAGATCAGCACAATTCTGAGAGGTTAAAAACTTGAGGGTAAAAAAGATCTATCGATAGTAACCATCGATAGGCATGACCTATCGATATATCGATAGTAACTATCGACTATCACCCAACCCTAGTTGATTGTAGATGAAGACAGGAGAAGAGTCATATCTTGAGTGTAAAGGTCCTACAGGTCATAAGGGTCCAAATTTATCTGCAGATTATTTTTCTCAAAGATAGCATTGATGACTAAAATTAAACATGTAATATTTTGAGTAAATACAAACTCTGTTATATATAGGTACAAATATTAGAAACCAGGCAATATTAATAAATATTCACTGTTTAAACTTAGAAAAAGTTGAGAGGAAATAAAAATTGAAAACTTTTGCAATCACCCCGTGAAGAAATCATCTCCTTCCGGGTCAGCGGACCTTTCAAAAAAAGCCCATACCCCTCCCTCTAACCCCCTATTCACCATCCTGGGTCCATCGAGTGGCCCCTTAATGCATCTCAATTTAAACTCATTCTATCGGAAAGCGAAAAGAAATTTCTCTGCCGCTCACGCTCGCTGATACTTCGAGGGAAAAAGGTTTAAGAACCAGGGATAATTTCGGTGTTATCTATAAAAGTGTTATTTCCTTCCGTTGCGCACTCAGATAGAAAAGATCATTAAATAAAAGAAGATATTACTCCATTAAACAATCGAAAATAAAAAATGAATACAAAAATCACTTTTCTCAAAACATTCAAAGACACAACATAAAAAATGAACTCCTATAACCTATTTGGACTTACGCATCACAGATATACGAAACAGCAAAAAAGGTACACATAAACTAACTCCTAATTTCTCGACCAACAAGGATTTGTCACTTTATATATTAACTAGCTGAACCCGGTGCGGCGCGGGTTGCTACGCGTTTAACATAATTTAAAAAAATAAATAAATAAACTCAGTACAAAAATTATATTGTAGCATTGTTTGATTTATTTTGTGTATTTTTTTAATTTTTATTCGAATTGAAAAAATTTTCAAAGAATTATTTTTTTTACTTTTATTCATTTTATTGAAATGCTGATGGATATACAATATTTTTATCCGACTTCAAAAGAAAAAAAAGAATGTTAGCAATTTGACATGTATGTAAGTAATATTGTTGGAATTGCATAATATTTGATTATGGTGATCCGTATAGACTTTCAAGCACGTGTGCTTAATTTCGTAAGTCAAACATACACTTACGAATGTATGTATGTATGTTTGTCCACGAATTTCTCAAAAACTAAAAGTAATACCGATCCTTTTGGAATTAAGTTAGGCACACCTCAACTTAGGGAACAGTTTAAGTTTCATTAAAATCGGTCCAGCAGTTTCAAAGATATGGTAAATTAAGTAAATTAAGAAAATATTGGTAGGTATTAGTATAGTTATTAATTGACGTAAAATAAAAGTAATTTAACAATAAATAAAATTAAACCGACTTCAAATTGGTTGATAGGTATACAAAATTAAAAACATCCAGTGAACTCAAAAGGAAAAAAAATAATATTTTTTAGGAATTACGATAAAGAAAAACAAAATTCAAAAGCGGATTTGTTTAAGATATACCTAATTCGGTACAGACGCCGACAATTTTTTTTAAGGTCGTAGCCTGAAAGTCCTGCCACCACAGTGCATCAAAAACATAAAATATGTTAGGAAAAATAATAATAAAAAATCTACGGCACGCGTCGTTTCTGTTCGGGCAGGTGGACTTACCCAGCTCCAGCTCCTGGCTGGCACCGACATCAAAACAATTGTCGGCGTGTGTACCGAATTAGGTATATCTTAAACAAATCCGCTTTTGAATTTTATTTTCCTTTCCCGTAATTCCAAAAAAAAAAATGTTATTTTTTTCCTTTTGAGTTCACTGGCTGTTTCTAATTTTGTATAGGTATCTACCAATTTGAAGTCGGTTTAATTTTTTTATTATTATATTGCTTTTTCGTATTTCCATCTGTTGCGTATACAAATAAATCAGATGTTTTTCCAACGTGTTAGCAGACCGCATATAACTGTCCATGATAGAAGGATGGATTTTCTAAATTTATTCAGCAAACTTGTAGTGATAGCCCCTTTGCCTTGATACTCGTTGCAAAGGTGACTCGTACTGGAAATTGCACTCGTTTAAATTCGAATGATATCCTCGCCCATAAATTGACCATCAAAATAGTAGCTTCGGTGATATTGTTCATCATTTTTTTTCACTGATAGTGGGGTATCGTTGCAAAGTCGTGGCGGTTTGATGTTTCGGAGAAGAATCATCGGCACGGCAATTTTCAAGTAGTTAATGGCATTAACATCGCTACTTTTTGCTGCTAATATCGAACGTCCACTGAGCCACAGATAATTTTTGTAATTTTGCACGATGTCTGGATAAACTTTGTGTATTAACTCTTCTGTAGTTGCTGTGATTTTACAAACGCTTGGTTGCAATGTGATATATTATGTGGATTGAACGATAGCCATTTTTCCGTTTCTATTTTGTGAAACTTTGGGCGGAGGAGTTTTGTTGCAGTTGTACACGCATATTTGTTTTCAAAGTCAATTTTTGTACAACCTTCAGTATATCCTCAGATCAGGAATCATTCTGGTCCAGTTAACAACCCTGATGCCCATAGCTCTCCCCCTCTAGCTATATTTGGGTCGTTGAAGAAGACCCCCCCCCTTTTGCTATTTGTCACCATCGGCTGCTGTGATTAACGGCCACGACTTTTTTAACTCTTACGTCCTAAATGCAATGGAAGTCATGTCATCAATTCTCCATTAGTCATCAAACCGCTGGGGTCAAAGATTATTCGGATAAACATTCATAAAAACACCAATAGGTTTCATGCTTCATTGATATATTGATTATTTATAAACGGCTTTTCAAATTATTAATCTCACAAGGGGACGTTTTGACTCGTAAATCACAGATTTGAATACTGATTTGTGTGTAGGTAGCACGGACATATAATAGTGCAAAACTAGATTATAGCTGCCAATGAGATTGGCAGCCGACAAAAAAAAAATAAAATATGAAAATCACGTTTTATTTTTTTTCTCAGCTCTCAGTCAAGATAGAGAAATGATTTTTTCACGTTAAATTGTGGCTTTGTATGCTATTTAAAATAAAAATACTTTCGTTATACTCAAGATAGTACCCGGCTTAAGGGTGCTCAAAAACTCGAAAAAAAAAGGACAAATTCCTATGAAATCCGCTGTAAATCTGTAGAAAAGTTTTTCCATGAAAAACTGACCTCAAATCTCGATTTATCGCACCACAAAACTCTTATAAGTGAAATTTTATCAAAATCAAAAAATAATGACTGCAAGTTTTTGTGAGATTTCCAGTTTTATGGATAGTTTTTTCGTAAAACGTTGAACGTTAAGTAATATAAAACATTGTAACTTCCCTAAATAAGGTGAAGATCAAGATGTTCTTTAGGTCATATGTTTGTGAAATTCAAGGTTACAAGTACTCTGTTCCTATAGGAAATTTAATGCTAAATCCGAAAGAGTAATCAAAATTTGTGAAATATTTTTAAAAAATGGAGATATTACAGCTTTTATGGTAAAAACCGTGGTTTCCTCAAAAAAGTTTTAGATTTATCGTATATCTGCAATGGATTGTAATAGAAAGGAGAGGTCTGCGGAATTTTTCTACATTTTTCATCTAGTTCCACCCATATTTTTTTTTTTACACTAAGAGGTACTCACCCAGTATATAATAATACTATTGGCCGTTGGATCCGTTAACTTCTTAAACAGAATTGCAGACACCTGAACAAAATCTATTACTTGAAGAATTAGATAAAAAGACAAACCCGTCTTCCTTTTTCCTCACTGAACAGGTTATCTCCTCTGACGAAACAAAACTTAAAGAAGGCTTTTCACTATAGAATGTAGTTGAAACTTTTTAAAGTTGAAAAGTGTTAGAAACAAAAGGGGAAACAGTTGATAAAAAGGTCCGGGAACTTTCCTGAGAACTGTCTCGAGAAACTATAAGGGCCACAACTCTAAGTGTATTGTCGAAAACATAAAAGGAAGTAGAAAGGAGAAGATTCCCTCAAAATATCAAGAGGGGGGTGGGAGGGGGGGTGTAGGAGGAATGTCAAAGTAATAGTCAACTATTGTTAGCAGCTGGAAAGGGAAAAAAAAGTATCAAATCTCTGTAAGCATCAAAAGCAGCTTACCGAGGGAAATCTCAAAGAATTATGAAGGTCAGTAAGGCTTAAAGGAAAGTTTAATATTAAGAGCTCTTTTCATTTTCAAAAATAAATAAGTGGATTATTATGTTATTATTATTATTCTAAGATTATTTGATACATAAGGATTAAATAACCGCATGTCAATTAAACAAACTGAAAAATACTATGTCTATGTTTAATAATGGTTAACAATTTGTGTGAAGATGAATGTTTAGCATTCGAAATAAGTATTCTAATAAAATGATTCTAATAGAAGGGCAATTAATTCATCAATCCTAATTGTATTGATCCTTCTATACCATCATGCGAATTTCAAGTGTTACTTGTTGTGTTTCATTCAAACAAATTTAGCTCCTAAACGATAGGTCTAATCGGTAAATGTGGTAAAAAAAACAATATTATTCAATCAATTTCTGATCAAAGAAACTGTCAAATGTCAAAATGTCAAATGGAGTCAAAATGTTACAATATTTTACAATTTTATGTTTGAAAAACGTTACACATTCTAAAGGTGAAAAAACGAAACAGAAGACAACTATAGAACCCCAGCGAAAAAACATATTGATATCAATCCGTTATGATATTTTTTTTTATTTTAGAGAATCATTTCTCCACTATTAGAGCGAATTAGATATTTACAAACAAAGATCATTTACTTTATTTTTGAAGAGAAAAGATTTGACCCCGGTTGGGATTCGAACCCAAGTCTCCACATCTCTAGCGTGGTGCCTTATCGGGGGTATGGATCAAGTGAAGAGAATGGATTTCCCTGGTTCGGATACGAGCTCGGTGGCCTAGTGGATAAGGCACCATGCTAGAGAGGTGGAGACTTGGGTTCGAATCCCAAACGGGGTCAAATCTTTTCTCTTCAAAAATAAAAAAATATATTTAAAAAAAAATAATTATCAACCAAGAATTATTTCATAATTTAATATATAGGACAGCTTGTCAATAGATCTAATTAAAAGTAATGTTCAAATTGAACATTCATCCCCGAATTGTACATCGCAATTGCGAGTGCCCGGGGGTATGGATCAAGTGAAGAGAAAGGATTTCCTGGTTCGGATACGAGCTCGGTGGCCTAGTGGATAAGGCACCACGCTAGAGAGGTGGAGACTTGGGTTCGAATCCCAACCGGGGTCAAATCTTTTCTCTTCAAAAATAAAAAAAAAAATATTTAAAAAAATAATTATCAACCAAGAATTATTTCATAATTTAATATATAGGACAGCTTGCCAATAGATCTAATTAAAAGTAATATTCAAATTGAACATTCATCCCCGAATTGTACATCGCAATTGCGAGTGCCCGGGGGTATGGATCAAGTGAAGAGAAAGGATTTCCTGGTTCGGATACGAGCTCGGTGACCTAGTGGATAAGGCACCACGCTAGAGAGGTGGAGACTTGGGTTCGAATCCCAACCGGGGTCAAATCTTTTCTCTTCAAAAATAAAAAAAAAAATTTAAAAAAAAAATATTATTAACCAAGAATTATTTCATAATTTAATATATAGGACAGCTTGTCAATAGATCTAATTAAAAGTAATGTTCAAATTGAACATTCATCCCCGAATTGTACATCGCAATTGCGAGTGCCCGGGGGTATGGATCAAGTGAAGAGAAAGGATTTCCCTGGTTCGGATACGAGCTCGGTGGCCTAGTGGATGAGGCACCACGCTAGAGAGGTGGAGACTTGGGTTCGAATCCCAACCGGGGTCAAATATTTTCTCTTCAAAAATAAAAAAATATATTTAAAAAAAAAATATTATCAACCAAGAATTATTTCATAATTTAATATATAGGACAGCTTGTCAATAGATCTAATTAAAAGTAATGTTCAAATTGAACATTCATCCCCGAATTGTACATCGCAATTGCGAGTGCCCGGGGGTATGGATCAAGTGAAGAGAAAGGATTTCCCTGGTTCGGATACAAGCTCGGTGGCCTAGTGGATAAGGCACCACGCTAGAGAGGTGGAGACTTGGGTTCGAATCCAAACCGGGGTCAAATTTTTTCTCTTCAAAAATAAAAAAATATATTTAAAAAAAAAAAATTATCAACCAAGAATTATTTCATAATTTAATATATAGGACAGCTTGTCAATAGATTTAATTAAAAGTAATGTTCAAATTGAACATTCATCCCCGAATTGTACATCGCAATTGGGAGTGCCCGGGGGTATGGATCAAGTGAAGAGAAAGGATTTCCCTGGTTCGGATACGAGCTCGGTGGCCTAGTGGATGAGGCGCCACGCTAGAGAGGTGGAGACTTGGGTTCAAATCCCAACCGGGGTCAAATCTTTTCTCTTCAAAAATAAAAAAATATATTTAAAAAAAAATAATTATCAACCAAGAATTATTTCATAAAGATCATTTACATTTATAGAAATTTTATTTAGGGAGCTCCCAACAGGCAGTTACAAGTTGTTGACATATTATTTTTTACATTAATTTTTATTTAATAACCGAAATATTCTTCCTTTATACATTTGATAAATTATAAATATTGGTAATTGCTAAATATTAGTTCAAACTATATACCAGCAATACTATATTTTAAACAAATATTTAAACTATATTCGGGTTCTAAAGGCAACGATAAATTTGAGAAATGTGAGCGAAAGGTGTGTTAAACGAAAGGTCAGATCACTGTTGGTTTTAAAACCCCAAAAAAGGAAAACTGGCTTGGAATGAAAACCAGGTTCGCGATGAAATTTGATTGGGAAAAAAAAAAAAAAATGCGTCGAGTCTGACTCCTCCCCCACCCTAGTTGCCAACTAAAAAAAATTCAGCCGGTGATTGTTACATCAAGGGAATCAAGCCAAGTCGGTAGCACAAATCGGCACTGGGAAACCTACAGAGCGCGAACTGCAATTTAAAAAATGAGAGCTTGCTAATAGCTAGAAAAATATAAACTTTTTGATTACTTTAACGGAGCGGAATTCTCGAAATTGAGGCCGTAGGACACATCAACTAAAGACGGAAACATTGTGTAAAATACATGCACATACATTACATATATATATATATATTAAATAACTGCCCACTTTTTGACAAGGACAGATTTTTTTTATCAAACATATTATAATTAGTGGAGAAAGATGGCCAATGTCAGAAAAGAATCTCATCAAAAACTATAGTTCTGAATTTAAGAAATTTGTTCAAAGCATTGAACTTTAAAAAGATCACAGGGCATACATAGATATCAGCTTATGATGTATTTTTATTTTATTTCATTTTTATTTTGTTTCGTTTTATTTTTATTTATTTATTTATTTTTTTTTTTGTTTTTAGTATATTCATTTCTATAAAATAATTAAAAATGCTGTAATTAATTAAGTTTTGTATTTGTTATGAGCTAAGCACACAATATGCTTGCATGCATGGGATGTGCTCATTTTTTCAATAAACGACTCTTTCATAGGGTTACTATGGAAGAGAAAACAAAAAAAAAAAATATATATATATATATATATATATATATATATATATATATATATATATATATATAACAAAAATGGAAAAGAGGTAGGTAGGTAAATATATTATTCTGAGAGCATACATCTTGGAATTGACATTCCTATGTTTTTTCAGTGGCGATGATTAAGATTGAATCGAACAATTCTCAGCCGACATGAGTCGGCAACATTCGATGCAAACGAACGTAATTCTGGAAAACCAAATTCTAATTCAATGATAAAATAAAAATTATAAGACATTTTATCGACTAAGGAAGGGAAAAAATACATTACACCAAGGGGATTGGTTTTATACGAATCAACGAGATTTTTACGATACACGACTCTAATTCAACGGAAAAAAACGAATTATACGTTTTGTCGACAAAAAATTCGTTATACGACCAAACAAAATCCCTGACTGAGAAAAGCAATGTTTATGTCTATCTACTGCTTTTCCGAATTTAAATTTTAGAATTAAAATGATCAAATTAATTAAACTAATAATTAGTAGTATTTCAAAATAACCTAAGTAGCGAGCGAGAATGTTTTGAGATGATTTTTTTCATTTAACCCAATACATCTCCTAAACGGTAGGCCCTAGCGATGATAAATGTTATATAACAAATAATACTCTCCATTAATTTTCGGATTAGAATACTAACGGCAAATGTTCGATTGGAGCAACACGAATAGAGTTATGTATGTCTAAATGTTACATTTTTGAGGGTGAAAAAAATGTTAAACATTGTTGATTGTGAAAAAGTTGTTACACCTAAAAAGTACAGACCCCCAGCTAAAAAACATACCCACGTCAAAAAAAAAATACGTTATACAGAGGGCACTAAATATATTGTTTTATATCAATTAACGATATTTTTCCGAAATATCAGGATTCCACTATATTTATATATGAATAATCAATGAACCTTTAGAAGTTCTTGGATTAATTACCTAACGTAACTATTTTTAGTTTAATTAATTAAAACTGAATAATTTCAAGTTTACTTCCCCTCCAAAAAACCCAAAAGAACGAAACCATCGAAAAGGAAAATCGCTGTAATGATATAATCCCCGCAGAGATTTTTCGCTAAAGCGATTACATCTGGCCGCAAGGGACTACATCTGCATAACAACAAAGATCTGAGGACTTTGCAGGATTCCCATTTGCAACCACAATGAGCCCTTCCACAGCTGGTTGCCATCCCCACAATTCTAAAGGCAAGAAATTCACACTCAGCCCTATCCCAGTCAGAACAGAGAATGCATCAACCCTACTTTAGTTGTGCTTCTTCACTCAGACATACGGTCGGTATAAAAAAAGACTTATTGTAGGAATTATGACATAATTAAGGCAAGCAATAATATGCAACCAAAAACATTCATGTCAAATTGTCATTAAAAAAGTTTGATGAGAGTTTTTTGAAAGGAACTCCATTCTCCATAATAAACTTCATGTCAAAAAGAATTTTAACAGGGGGATAGCCATCTGCCATCCTATATAAAGAAAATAAAGTAATTTTATTTACATCAGCTGGTTTTACTCATCGGCACAGATTTAGAATCAAAAGAGAAAAAATAAAGAAAAAATGAAAATATTTAATTATATTTACAAAAACTATTATAAATATAGAGATCAATTTTTTCAATGCATTCGTCAACAGCACCATTATAATTTGGAAGCTAAAATAATAACCTTAATTTAGACTTTGAAATATTACGAGCTCTAAGCAAAAATAAAATCAAAAAATGATTTTATTACATGAATATCATTTTCAAATATTATAAATTATTTTCTTTAAACATTAAAAAAAACAATTGGGAAGAGTAAGATAAACATGATTCTGCATTGCTATGTAAGAAGATAAGAACCAACCGGCAATATTCAAATCTCGCTTTTACCGAAAACATATAAAATCAATCGTTAGTTCATTGATCATCCCCGAATAAAGTATTATTTTTGGTAGCATTTGTGACTTTTTAAACCATGACAAAAAAATTATTATTTTATGATTTTAAACCTTTTATGAGCTTTTGGGCTCCACTAAACCATCCCGTTCATCTCGTATACAATCCTTACCATCCAAAATCCTAAACTTAACCATAAATATCTTAATGTTCCATATGTTGCTGCAAGATATCGATTCTTTCATATTAAGCTCCATAACCACTAAAATCTACTAGTTTCTCAACTTGCTTTCCATTTCATTCCCGATAATCATCCGAGGCGTCTGATAAGAAGATGGCCAAGAGATTTTCTAGAGTCGAATTTTTCTTGAAGTTATTTAAATCGTTAATTACACATTTACTTGATGAATATATCTGTACAGTTGTAAATTTCAATAGATTAAAAAATATATATTAAAAAAAGCCATTGTGTTCACGGTCTTTTTAGAAATTATTAGGAATGATTCGATTCTCTATTCTATCGATTCCTTAGATAAGCATGATTACCAAAAAATAGATTTTCTGGTATCGATACCATGATGATACAGACAGATCACAAGAAATTATGCGAAACATTTGATGCAAAACATATAAATTAGAGTAAATTATAGCTGGATATAAACAGTGAATATTGTGTGCCTGGTCACGCTTTTAAATAAATAAGATTATTTTAAGAGTATGTAAACGAACCCAATAATTTATTGTAGAATTGACATCATGATGGAGACTGTTTTTCATCAAATACGAGTGAGTGAGATTGGTGTAAGCTATTATCAGACGAGACAGAGTAACCTCTCCCCTTCCAATGGAACGATTCGAACCGGCCCTTTGATGGTTTAACTGACCCTTTTAATGGCATTCAATTTGTTCGATGGGCTCTCGTTCCACACGGATAGCCATCTATATGAGATTTCTTTGCAGAGGGAACCTGATTTCTGAGAGTGTTAGGAAGTCTATAACTCTAAACTGGGAGAGTGAGTACCTGCTTGGTAGGTAAGTCAACTAGCTACATTTTTACATACCTAATATAGCTCCTAATAATTAAAACAGCAAATATATTTCAGAAAGTAACAAGAGTTGTGTATCCTATAGTGAAGAGCTAAACCCTTTTTTATTTTTATTTATTTATTTTTTTTTTATTAATTTATTGATATTAACAACTATACATTACAACTAGAAGAAATAAATAAAAAGTGAAAAAACTGACTATAATGTAAAATTTAAATGACTTGTAAACCAAATACACATCGATAGCACTTCAATAAAAGTTTAATATATATTAGTCACGTGTCCATCTTCTTTTCAGATGCCTCAGTAGTCCAGTCAATGAGGGCTCTACAGCGCATGAAATATGCGATAACTTTGTCTTCACAGCTTCGGTAGTAGTAGTAATCTAGGCCAAACCTTTGGAATGACCGCCGGGGAGTACCTGAAAATATTTCGTCCACAAAAGTTTACTGGAGACAAAGAACGTTGTGACAAAAAAATGAAAACTTTTAAACAAATAAATCTAAAAAGCAAAGGAAAGGGATGAGGGTTTGTATATTGATGGCCCTGGAAACGAAGAAAGATAGTTTTGATCGACGGGGAGTTTGGCTGAGGAGTGTTTTAGAAACAGAGAGGAGGGCCCGTTTGATACACGGCTGAGGATGAGACACAGACAGGCAATCAAGGAAGAGTTCCCTTGATGGAAGAAGATGGAACCTGATTAAGACAGTCGAGACCTTGCCCAGACCAACCTCAAGAAGCCGCCTTAGACCCTAACTAAGTAAAATTAGTACCCATGTATCCTGTTGGTAATAACTATAACTTGTAAATTGTGTGCTGACCCTCACATAGATTAGTTATAGCATTTATTCTCATCTTGAAACATTTAAAATAGTTATATTAAATAAATTATGTCCAATAATCATTATTATTATTCAATTTCCTAAATGCCACTTACTAATTTCGAATCGGTTTGCACGTATTGGGTTAGAATCCAATAAAGGTAAGAAGTAAGATATTAATAAATGGAGTTCTATTTATATAGTAACCTAGTATTTTAAATAAACCCCAAGAGCAACAGAGCAGGTGGCAGGGGGGAGAAGGTAGGAGGAGAGAACCATTTTGGGGTTTTTTCGATTATACTCGTACATTGACAACGGTGGACTCTAGGAAAATATATTACAGATCAAAATAATGACTAGAAAAAATGTATTTGACATCATGCGTCAAAGAAAGTACAATTAGAATATGTCCAGAATATTTTGTTAAAATTTGAGGATTACTCAAAAAACCAAATAAATGAAATCAAGCTTAATTTTTCTCATTTTCAGCCAGAGTTTTAACAAAAATGGATAGCATCGTACAAAAAAGAAGATATTTTTGTCGAAATTAATGAAGTAATGAAGATTGAAAAAATGAAGACTTTAAGGCGAATTATTGTCACTAATGGCAAAAATGCGACAAAGGCGACCATTAAAGAGATTTGAAGAATCCAGAACTTTGCAAATGATTATGACTCTGATGCAAACATATTTCAAACTTCACTCGTGCCCACTGCAGTTAACTTGTGGATTATGTGAACAGCGAGTTGTTTGACAGAATCTAATACCATCCTCGCCGCGCTTTTGCTGTCCCATCAGAATTAGGTTTTGGAAGGATAACGCAGACATATAGAATAAATAAATACGATATATTCAAAATTCATCAAGCCAATTAGAAGAATCAACAATTGTATTGGGACAAAGATTTTATAAAGTGTGAGTAATGCCGCTACTAATCGATCTTATCTTATAAATTCCTTAGAATACCGAAACCCTTAATGTTCTTTACTATTAGCCTATTAACTTATCCTTATAAGGATCATTTTTGACTTCATAGCTTCCTTATAATTAGTTAGAAGATAAACATACTAAAAGTCCCCGCTCCTGGGAGTGAGCATATGGAGAGGGGGGGAGAGAAGTTCCTATTTTTGGGTTTTTCGATTATATATTGAAAACGGTGGACTCTAGGAAAATATATTACAGATCAAAATATATGTACATATTTGTCGAACTTTCAACGGTTTTCGAGATATACGTAATTAAAAATCCATAATGTTCGAGAAAAAAAAATAGATTTTACCTCACTTTTTGTCAAACATTTTCTTTAAGTGCCAGAAACGAATAAATGAAATTAAAGTAAATTTAATGCTCTACAACTTTGATTTTTTCTGAGAATCGTTGGTGGAAGCCACTAGAAGTAAATGCTTAAGTAGAAGTAAAAGCGAGGTCAATATTATTTTGAAGCGAAAATTATCTACTTTTTAGTAACGCATATCTCGAAAACGGTTGGAAGTTCGGCAAATATGTATAGAATCAATTTTATAGAAAATTTAATTAGCTTTAATTTTTTATCAGAACCACAGTTTTCTGATTTAGGTCAAATAATCGATATAGAGAACATTAAAATCATTGAGGATTATTGTATTCTAAGGAATGTATGTAACGAATGCTAAACATTCAGCTTCAGTTCTTCGAGGTAACTAAAACACTGATCCTTCTATATCATCATGCGTACCTCAATTGACTTTTAGTATGTTTGTTTACATTCTAACTGCTCCTAACGAAGCTGTGAAGTCAAAAATAATCACGTATTTTATGCACTCTACACCTTTCAGCACTCATTGACTAGGCTACTGAGAAGGTGAACACGGGACTTATAAATATTGAACTTTTATTGAAGCAACTATGAATGTGTAGTTGCTTTACAAGTCATTCTCATTTTACATTATAGTCAGTGTTTCTCACCTTTAGTTTATTTCTTAGAGTTATAATGTATAGTTGTTAATATCAATAAATTCATAATACAAAAAAAAAAGAAGAAATTTATTTCTTCAGGAAGTCCTAGGAGGAAATCCTCCGGTTTTGAAACCATTCTAGAAGGTTTGTGATATGAGACTGAAGTGAAAGATATGTTACAAACGGGTCATTATTTTATTTAATAATAACACTCATGTTTCATCAGTATATGTAGAGAGCTAGGAAAAGTTAGAATATTAGTTAGAATGTACACACCGTATAGAGGATAAGACTAAGGATACAACCTTAAAGAACTCCGAGTAGCGGGATGAATACGATGAATTATAATTTTTTTTAGAATATCCTGTCCCTAAGATAACCTATACCACTACCATCTAAGAAGGTATATAATAAGGTAAAGGGTTCAATACTTTGGTAAGAAACTACTATTACTAGGTCAACGGTTATGAAAAGGATATAAGGCGAATTCAGGCTCAACCTACAGGTTCTTTCCCCAATAAAATGTATCTACTTTATAGAGGCTGTAAGTGCTACAGGAGGTTTGCCTACCTTGAAGTCGGATATAAATGTTCTGCCTTCAGTCGAACTTTCCCAGGATTCTGGCAATATCTGGCGTAGAATGTGTGACGACGTCAGCTTATCGCTAAGATAGGAGGACAAATATATAAATGACAAAACTTTTTTTTTTTTTTTTTTTTTTTCATGTTTGTTCTAATCTCTTTTTCCCTATGTGGGATAAAATATTTCGGTTAGTAGAGGAAATGGTAGCTAGAAATCTATCGACCAAGATAGACAGAGATGGAAGAAGCTGGTGAAGGCGGTATAATATCTCCAAGGTCAACAGTGTAAGCCAACCGAAAAGATAAATCATAGAAAGACTCTTTGCAAACCAAGTGATGTTTATACGTTTAACTATCCTATCCAAAATATAAACGCATTATAGTCCAGTTAATAAACACATTGTAGAGTGCATGGAATATGCGATATTTTCTGAGTTCATAGCTTCGTTAGAAATAGTTAAAAGGTAAACATAATAAAAGTCCACGCCCCTGGGGGGTGAGCTAACGGTGGGGGAAGAAGAAAAGTTCAATTTTTTGGGTTTTCAATTATGTCTCGAAAACGGTTGACTCTAGAAAAAAACGTTTAGAATAAACATAAAAGCTAATTGAATTTCCTATAAAATTAATTATACATAAATTTGTCGTAATTCTAACCATTCAAGAGATATTTGTTATTGAAAATAGGTGATTTTCGGGAAAAAACAAATGTTACCTCACTTTTTGTCAAACTTTTACTTCTAGTACCTTCCACAATCGTTTCTCAGAAAAAACGTCTGAATCAAAATTGTAGAACATTAAATTTACTTGAATTTCATGTATAGGTTTTTGGTATTTAAAGCAAATGTTTAACAAAAGGTGAGGTAACCATTTTTTTATTTCTAAAATTATCTATTATTAATAACATATATCTCGAAAACGGTAGGAAGTTCGACAAATATGTATATAAACAATTTTATAGAAAATTTAATTAGCATTAATTTTTATTTGAAACATAGTTTTCTTGAGTCCACCGTTTTAGAGATATAATAGAAAAATCCAAAATAGGAGCTTCTTCCCTCCCCACAACGTTAGCTCGCCCCCAGGGACGGGGACTTTTAGTATGTTTACCTTCTAACTACTCCTAACGAAGCTGTGAAGTCAAAAATTATGGCATATTCCATGTACACCCCTCATTTCAGCACTCATTGACTGGACTAATAAGATTTTTCCAAAGTCAAAATCTAAAACCTACAAATGTTTATTTAACAGAAGAGTTTTAACAGAGCCGCGGCTTCCGTGTAATAACTAATTTCGTTTAAAGGTTGCCTTTAGATCTAGGTGATAAAACAAACAATAATACCAGCTGGGCCAAGCATAACAATAAATGACCTCGAAAACGGAACATCAACTGCAGTAGTAGGGTATAAAAATATTACTACCACTAAACACTTATTGAAACCATAAAACGACAGACCTTTTATTTTAATAATAATACTTTTATTTTATTTTTTTATTGTATGGATATAATTCCATCTGGAGCGGTTAATGGCCTAGTAGGCTAACCGGTGGCCTGAATCGGATGTGGGCTCGGCGATATTTTCAAGACCTTAAATTCGTGAAATATCAAGAGCCAGAATCGTGAAATATTTTTAGGGCCGATATAAAAAAGGTGAGCGGAAATTAAAAGGATGTCAAATACGACCTTTAAAGAGAAATACAATTTAAAGAATATTAAAAATAAACTAAAAGTGTCTAATGGACTCTATGGTACAAGAATATGATAATAATGATGATAAACTCTTGAATAGATTTCTATATAATGAGAGGCAATAAATAAAGCTTAGTAAGCATATAATGAACACTTAAGCATATAGCATAAAATAAAAAGCATAAAAGAAGCAATGAAGTAAAAAAGTGGTGTCAGACAAAAGTCTTAATAGACAAAGAGATATGCAGCTCCTTTTCTATTTCCCAAGAGGGTTGCCGGAGATAAAGATTGCGGTTAGTTCTTGTATAATTATTACAGAAAGAACTTATTACTTAAAGAAAGAGAAGAGAAAGTTTTTTTGCTATAGGATGCTAAGAAAAATCGGTTACTAGGATTTCTGGAAAAAGGCTCAGCCCCAAACAATATAACTCGAAAAATATACCTAATACTAACGAAGACACTCATATCTTAAAAGATAAGATAGAACATTACGAGATACACATATATGTAATAGCAATCGCTGTAATAGCATTTTGAAACTTAATACTTACTTTGTATTAACACAAGAACTTCTAAAAATGCTTAGTGTTTAGTACAAACGAAAAAAAAAATAAATAATTTTTTTTTTTTCTAATATACATTTATTGAAATTTACAACTGTACAAAATATATACAACAAGTAAATGTATTGACCACGATTACGATAACATATTAAAACTTTAAAAGAACTACTCATCAGTAGCACTTTATTGAAAATTCTGCACTAGAAGGTCTCTAGGCCATCTTCGTTTCAGAGGCCTCGGAGGATTATCGGAAATGAAGTTTGAAGCAAGTTGAGAAACTAGTGGATTTGTGTGGGCTAAATCAGCAACATATGCAACATTAAGCTCTTTATGGATAAGTTTATTGGTGACAAAGTAAGGAGCATTGAGGATTTTTCGAAGGATTTTAGATTGTAACGATTGAATAAAAAATGGTTTAGTAGATTGTTTAGTGGAGCCCCAAAGCTCAACTCCGTACGTCCAAATAGGTCTAATCACAGTCATATATAAGAGTCTTTTGTAATTAATTGGGAGTTTTGAACGTTTGTCTAGTAAATGTTGAAGTAGTTTGTAACGACAAACATAGGGGTATTTAGCGAATCTAGGTGGCCAAAAGTCGATTTAATGAAATCCACTGAAGGAAAAAAACCAAGCTATTTATAAAGTTGGATAAACATAGGACCTTATGTGACCCTTGTCCCTGCAATACTTAAGTCGTACGACTAGTCGAAACTGCACCATCCCGTCAGGCCAACGGATCTCTCTCTGCTTTCAAAGTGTTATCACTTCAGTTAAAAGGGGTTTTCTTATATTCAGTGATATTCTTCATAAATAGAGTTATTTATCTGAAAACTGCAGGTGAGGATACACACTTTTGAAGTGATTATTGTTTTATCAATTAATGTATCAGTAGCATTTCGGCGATTTGAAAAATACCTATTTTTCGTTTATATTCAAACACATTTTAGCATATTTTAGTGCTTTTGTTGTACTTCAGGGTGCGTCCCGGCTGTTATTTTTATTTCCTCTGAAAGAATAGACTTTTTGTAAAATAGTAATGACTAAATCAGCCGAACCTTTTTGATTTAAGAGGAACCAAACATGACAATGAGAAAATTACAAAATATTAAATTAAATATTATAATTCGTTTAACGATATCTTTAATTTTGTTGATATTTGTCAATTTGTTCAGGAGTAAGAGAAGTGACCTTAAAATCACTAAACGATAAAATGCAGGAGCAAATCTTTCCAATTTTGACGTAAAATTAAAATATTTGAAGACATCTTTTGACTAGTGAGCTATTCTAGTGACCAATAAAAGGACACGAATAACCAATTTTCCTGTTTAAAATCTAAATTTAAAGAGAGATGAAAACTGGAAAACAAAATCCTTAAAAAAAGACGATTGGCTGCTGAAAACATTTGAAATACTTATTTCAATTAATTAAATTCATTTAAAAGCACCATATTCACACTGCAAGACAATTGTTATGAAACATGTCTTGTCACTTACTCTGATTGACGAAAATGTATGTAATGCTGTCACATTAACATTAACTATGAGGTCCTCCATTTGTGGCGCAATTTTTAAAGGATTCCATCATTTGACAAAAAAATAAAAATTATATTGATGCCGATGCTCTTTCTTTTGGTTTTTCTACATTGCACGCTAGGATTTGTCTGTTCGAAAGCATATTACATCTTTCATATTAGCTTCATGTAAAAAGAAGTGGTCGCTAAGAACAGATACTGACAAAGCAATCCTTATGTTATGCAAAGGAAAAATGAAATTCATACAAAAAACATAATTGATTTTGTATGTCCCTAAAGCTCGATTTGGCAATATTAACAATGGTAATACCTGCATATTTTTTTTATGCAGATATTACTGGTGTTGATTTCAATTTGTTATACCAGTTTAAAGTCATCATTGATGTGAAATCAAGTGGCAACAAAGTTCATTTACAAAGGTTTGAAGACTGACATTAAATGTCAAAATTATATATAAGTCATTATCCACCTAAGATGCGAAAAATTCTTATTCACCATGCAACTTTGATAGAAAAACGCTGTTGCCAAAAAGGTTGTTCTCCGAAGAAGCCATTGAGGGACACAACAAACATTTCAAGTTTGTTTTGTTTTTTCCCCATTTTTTCTTAATGGAAAGTCTGAAAATAACTTTTTTAAGCTGAAGATTTCTTGTAAATATATCTTCGACAGTCAACTGAGATTAAATAATTTTGGCCACCTAGAATCGTGCGACAGGCAGTTTCAAATAGATTTTAAAAAAGAAAAAAATTCGTAATTATTTTGCGTTTCTCTTTACGGAGCCTCCCGCGACGCAGAAGTTATTGTTAAGAAAACTTTATCCAATTCTGTCAAGGAACCGATTAACGATTGACTTGGTAATTCCTATTTGACATAAAGAAATCTAGTTTAAGCGAACAAGTTCAGCACGACATGAGAAGACGAAAACCCTCTACCTAAATGGCGAACTGTCACCACAGGATCTGACAAAGATAAAACTAAGACAGTGAGGTGGAATAGGGTAAACAGCGTAAAAGAGAACTTCGGAAGTCACTGGCAACGAACCCTGGGGAGATCAATCACCGTTCGACAGCTCTCCATTTCCAGTTTTAGTAACAAAGCCATCAACTTAGTTTTAGAAACAGCCGTAACAGCTGCGAATGTGGTAACAACCATTAGTCAAGAATTTTAGAAGCTAGACTTGTAACTATTAAAATAATTTAAAACAATTATGTCATTTTAAATATTCAAGTTCTCAAGTTCGAAAATATAGAATGACACTATTTAAAAAAAAAAAAAACCTGCATCACTTACAACCCATGAAGGATCTTGAGATCAGTACTTAGGTAAGGCTGTACTGTTTCTAAGCCAACGGTTGTGAAAGGAGGTGATATGGCCAGAATTCACGCTCAACAGTGGGATGAAACAGTGCTTTTTCTAGACATCGCAATTTGAGCCTCTAAAAATGTTTGCATCGACTTCAAATTTCATATGGGTATGTTTTCAAGGGTGTAGAATTTTAATCTGAAATCTGTTTTTGCCTATCATTTCAAGATTTTGCTCTGTTAACCAATAGTGTGTCCAAAAAATCCAATTTTGGTTTGTTCGTGTTTTTATTCGAGGGATATTATTTTCTATTATTTTTGATGTGGTCTATCAAATTTTAAAAAATCTGCAAATCAATCAGTTTACCGTTATGTGAGTTATACGTGTTGTATGCCTTTTTCGTCGATCAGACTTTTTAAATATTTAAGAAATCAGGGTTTGACGACATTTAAATGAAAAAAAAAAAACTAACCTGTTATAATTAATTAACCCCGACTTCCCGCGATAATTAAGTAAGTAATGATTTAAAAAAAAAAAAAGTTTACTATTGCTTCAAGCTATTAAAACATGTATCTGGATACAGACTGATGGGTCAGTTGCTGCCTATATGTTTTTATCGCTATTGTTGTTAGCAACAAACGACTATACAAAAACCAAGACTATTTGTGAATCACGTTGAGATCATGGAGCGCAACGAATAAACTGCCTATACAATTTTACCTACTCCTAATAATATATACTTTTTCTTCTTCTAATTTTTCTCTTTTTTATTTTATTTATATTTTTTTTATTCAATTATTTTTTTTCTCCAATCTTTATTCTATTCATCAATTAGCGTATAAATCCATTTGATAACTATTGCTTAAATTTCATCTTAACTCAATTATTTTAAATTAAAGTTAAACTATTTTAGTATTATTCTAAAAATATTTTATGTATTATTATAAAAATAGTTCGTATAAATATTTATTTAAGTATACGTTATGTCGAGAAATATATGCATGAGAACGCTTAGAAATATATGCACCTATTGCTGGGCAAATTACCATTACTGCAATGTAGAAAAACGTAAGAAAAGAAAATAACTAAGACTAAAAAATTAACAAAATACAATTCTACACTAAATAGTACAAATATTGTTTTGTTTTGTTTTTCACAACTGGGAAAGGTAAAAATAAAAACAAAGAAAGGTTGATATTTTTTATATTTATTTTTTTGATAAAATAAATTTTCTGCCTTCAGTCGGACTCGAGAAATCGTGGCCGGGAGCATGGTAGTCAAGCGCCTTACCCACTTAGCTACCGCGCCTCCACTAGAATGACACTATTAACATTATAAAAATGTAAAAAATGTATGAAAACGAAGTACCAATGACCAAGAAGGAAAGAGGCAGATCAAATTACAAAAAATCATAGAAACAGATTTATTGAACCATAAAATAATTGTTAAATTTAGATTGGGCAAAGAGAACAAAATAAAAATGAATGTCTTTTTCTAGAGTATTATTTTAAATTTTGAATACCTAAATAAATGTAGCAAAAGGTTGTGGAGCTAATTTTTTCATTATTTCATTACCAGGGTCTGTACACGTCAAAGAAGTAAAACTTTTCTGATATGGTGAAAATAATACGTTTTTAATGTTGTTGTTTTTTTGTTTTTTTTAACTTTTGAATAATTACAAGCTGCCTCACTCAAGAGCAATGAGTAATATTGATGACAGAGAATCATTTAATGTTCTCTTGAAATATTTTTTTTCTCCTGTTTCTCATTAAAAAAAAATGTTCTTTTGTAATAATTTTTATTATGAGAAAGAGGTTTGAGTCAAAAATTTACAAAACCCTTCGACCAAATAACTCTTTAAACTTTGAAGTGTTAACAGGCGACATACAATATTTTCCTCGATTTAGTGAATAAATTTCCCCATTTTGGACAGAATTTCCTCAATGCTTCATCTTTTCCCACAGAAATTCCCAAGGCTAAATTCACATTTGAACCAAGCGCTAATAATAAATAATAATAATACAATAATATTGTATAAAAATGTTATTATTATTTTAACATATCTGTCATATAATGTATTGTGTAAAATAAGAAGAGCTGTTTTGCATCATCGTGCGGCGATTAGTAAATAAGGATCAAACATATTTTAAAATCAGCTGGTCTTAATCAGCTGATATAGAAGTTAATGTGGAAAAAGGTATAGCTAAATATCGCAATAGTACACATTTTATTTTAGGTGTCAATTGTCGAAGCCTGTAAACAAGATTTAGGTTGATAAGGAATATCCTCGTGTCCAATCCATTTTTTATTAACTTAATATATTTTTTTTTAACTTGCGCAAAAAAGTTCAGATTAGTATTTAGAGTTTCAAAAATATGGAAGTCTCGATACAGTATAAACTAAACAATATTTAATTGCCACATTATACAAAACGTGATTATTTATAATTAATTACATACAAGGGTAACTAAGAACTAAGGGTTTTGTTTTCAGTGAAGCAGACTTTAATGGAGGTAGAGGACTACAGGAGGAAGGGGAGAGAATACCATCTTTAATTCCCTGATAATGAACTTTGAAGGGCTTGGATGAGTTTTATTCGTTTTCTGTCAGCGAACAAACTTCCAAAACAATCCCTACACCGTTAGTCGTAGCTAGGCCAGCTTAATCCTGTTTGTAAGGGTTTGGGAAGGAAGGTTCGTTTCAAGTGGTCCCAAGTTCGACTATCCTCTTATATCTAGATGAGGAAACTTTTTTGTTGTATTTTTTTTTTCTTGGTACAAACATCAAGATTGTAATTTTTAATTAGGTCGAATATGTCACACCATGAGGTAAGATGTTAAGACATCATATGTTAAAAAAATGAGAAGGAAATAAAACTGGCGGAAGTAAGTAAGGTTTCTTTTGGACTACAATCAATTTGGTTCGATAAGAAAAAAAGGTACTAAATATATTCATCCAGTTTTATGCTGATATGAAATTGTTCTTTTCCAAGTTCTTTGGAAAGCTTTTTGCCTTCCAACATATGCCAGTATTTTAGGAAAGAATACCAGCTTTCAGTCATACATTTTTGAACTTCAACTTCTCAAAAATCTCTTCAAACTCTTCAAAAATCTTCTGTCCATTCACCCCATCAAATTCCTATATTCCGGCTCACCATCCTACTGCTTTCTTCAGATCATACAAAATCTGGTCTCCATCGAACTTCATCACTCCTATCGGTCCTTAAAATACTCTTGCAACTCTCAATCAACTACCGTCCCCTCAATTAAACAATAACAAATTTAAATATTCTCCTTACAGTTTACTACTGCCTCTTATATTTTTCATATTCACATAAGTTAATGATATTTACCTATAAGATAATAAAATTTACCAATATATCATCATTATTTAAATATTTTTATTTCGAATAAACCAACATTTACTTGTCAAGCGTTCAAAGCACCCAATTGATTACAACAGACTTATTAACTACACATTCATTAAACTCATTTGGACATTCGGAGTTGAGCTGCAAGGCTCGACCGAACATTCCGCTTCTTCTCGAATCCAATCCAAAATCCAAAATCCAAAATCCTCAATGATAAAAATCTTCATGTTCCATATGTTGCTAATTTTTGCGAAACCAGATACAAGTTCAATTAGGATTGATGAACTGGTTGTCACTTCTGTTGGATTATTTTATCAGAAAACTAATTCCGAATGTTAACGATGAAGGTTCTAAAACATACAACATTTTCAAAATATCTTATTTTTTCTAGATTATATGAACTAAAGTTTTCAAAAGTGTGAGACAAGAAATCATATAAATTGGTACTCACCTGAGGAGATCTAATAGATATCTGAAATGTATCCATAGTGGAAGGAGAAGAGCATAAAGTAGGTTAACTTTTCAAAATGTCAGCACTTTACTACATCGATTATAATACTAATGTTTACTATATCCACTCCGGATGTATTTCAGATATACGTTTGATCTCCACAGGTGAGTACCAATATATTTGATTTCTTGTCTTACATTTTTGAAAACTTTAGTACCTATAATCCATGTAACAACGTTCTGATATTTTGAAATTTTTATATGTTTTAGGACTGAAGAATACTTATACTTTATTCGAAACAATTTTTCAAAAAAAATAATTCCAAATAGAATTGACAATTAATTCATCAATCCTAATTGTATTGATCCTTTTGTACTATCATGGCGTACCTCAAGAGATACATGTCCTTTCATAGTGAACTCCATACCTACTCGAATCCACTAGTTTCCCACTCGATTCCCAATAATCCTCTGATGCATCTAAAAAGAAGATGGCCGAGAGACCTCCTAATGTAGAACCTTTAATTAAGTGTAATAATTTCCTCAAATTAACTTATTGCATAAATGTATATAGTTGCAAATATCAATTTTTTTTTTTTTCTAATAGGGCTTATCAAAAAAAATTACCGTTTTATCAAATTCCAGAGTTCAAAAGTCTGTAAATATTATGCTTAATATTAATTTATAAGTTAATATTAATGCTATTTATTATTTATCAATAATTAATAATCCCTTTAGAGCATTCTCTAAGCTTGTTCACTAACACTGGAATTCTTCAAAAAAAAACCTCAGTTCAGTTACTTATTTAAAAGAAGAAACATGACAGTGTCCTACGAAATTCTCATAATTTTAAGACATTACTAGAAAAAAAAATTTCACAGCCGCTGAAGCAACTCGTGAAATTATTAAATATGAAGGGGAGGGTGACCTTGAAGAGCGCACTGCGCGGCGTTGGTTTGAAAAATTTAGAAGTGGAGTACGACGATGGAAAGGAAGAAGGGCTACGGGCGGCCATTAATGGATATTGATGAGGTTCTGAAGGAAGCTGTTGAGTCAAATCCGTCCACAAGTACTCGTGAACTTGCCAAGGAGTGTGGTGTGTCGAAAGGTACTGTTAGTCTCCATCATCCCTCTATGGGGAAGGTGAAAAAGACCTGTACTCCTCAAAAATCAGCAGTCGAACCAAAGAAAAGTTTACAGAACTTCATGGGTTTGAACTCCTGCCTCATCCACCATATAGTCCAGACCTCGCTCCTTCGGATTACTACTTGTTTCGATCCATGGCCCATTTCCTTCAAGGGAAAAAATTTGATAATTTTGCGGAAGTTGAAAATGCTGTCCAAAAGTTCTTTGACAGCCATCGCTAGGAATGGTATCAGCGTGGCATCGAGCAATTGGCTAGCAGATGGGTAATGACGGTAGATAGCAATGGACTATGCTTTGAGTATTAATTGTATTTTATATGGTATCAAAGAAATAATAAAACAAATATTTGTTAAAGAAACGGTCATTTCTTTTTATACACCCTATTAATTATATTTTTATATTTTGATATTATTAAATTATCTATATTATATTAATTTAATGCAATCAGAATTAAATGTTTGCTAAATTTTTTACGTTTTTTATATTAGAACTCCTGTAACATAATAGCCAATCGCTTTGATTCAGCAATGAACTAACCTTATACATTAATTAAGGAATAGAAGTACCTTTAGATACATGAGCTCCTTGTAAAACTAACCCGGAAATCCTTCATAAAATATGACGTAGAAGTAGAAGTGGGATCGGGTTCCTGAGGCAATAAGGTCGATCCTTTCCAGTTCCTCTTATCTTAACCCCCGTTTGTCTGCTCCGGACATTTCTCATCAGGAGCTTAACCAGCCGTGCCCTATCTTATACCCGGCCCTACCAACCGGTCCTTATTCTGATTACATAGGCCCATCACGGGGGGAGGAATCATATCTTTCTCCTAAGAGGAGGAAAAGGGAAATATGCTCGATAAAACTAAAAAATTTATAACAGAAATATTAAAAGCAACTAAAGTGAAATTACACGAACCTAATTAATAAAAAAAGCAAGTTTGAAATTTTTTAAAAATAAATTTAATAAAATATATATAAAACCATAAAATGATAACAACAAATAGAAGTCTAAACAAATTTTTAGGCTAAAAATAAAGATTTGTACAATTTATTTATGTTGGAGTTCTGACAATGGCCAGCTTCTATACTCATGCCCTGAGTGAATGTATATAGCGGTCTTACACAGAAGGGCTGGGAATTCTTTGTGCCTGGCTTGTCCTTCCAAATGTGGAGGGACGGGTCTGGTCGGGAGATCTCTAGGATGAATGTAAATTGTAAATAAAGTGTAATTGTATTTTTAACCTTTAATTTAATTTTGTCTTATTTTCACTTACTGTTATTTATTTTATTTTTTATTTTTAATTTATATATTTCACCCTGATGTATATTTTACATTATGTATGTATAGCATAGTTTTTTTTTTTTTTTTTATTTTAATTTTTTTTTTTTTTTTTTTTTTATATTTATTTTTTTTTTTATTTTTTTTTTACTGTATTTTTTATTTATTATATCTTTATTATATATGTATATATTATCCACTTTCTCCCAAATGAAATTTTTTTTTATTCACAAATGTACTCAAACTTTTTTTTAACCCAAATAGCTGCGCGGCTATTCCAGTTGTGAGATCCATCGACGTTCCAATACTGCTCGAAAGGAACAGCAAAGTCGATGTTCTTCTCTCTTATTGTTTGCCAGCATTGGTCCCGGGCCGATATATATATATATATATATATATATATATATATATATATATATATATATATATATATATATATATATATATATATCATGGTGTCTACCAATTTAAGTTAACAAAATTCCTGACTTTTCAAGAATCTTTTAGGAAATTCCCGACTTTTTCAAGAATATTTCTTGAAATTCTCGACAAACGATATTTTAATGCTGTTGCAATAATAATCCAAACAAGTGAATCAATGCATACTCTGCTACTTAACATATCACAGTTAAACAATAAAATTAAATTAAAAACCATTTTTTTTTTAATTTCACATTACTCTAGATAACTTTTAAGAAACACATCAATGTCGAGAATTGTCATTCAGTTAGAAAATAGTTACGAGGTTACACGAGTCTGTCGGATCAAATAACTAAAACAATATAAGTTCGATCCTAAATTTCTTTTTTCCATCTGAAAAATGGTTAAATTTACAATGAGAACTCAAATATCAAATTCTGATCAAGTACCAGGATATACTCACGCCATCACGCTGAGAACCACATACTCTTGTAAAATCCACAAGAGTATTTTTTTCAGTACACTTCTCGCGATAACACCGAAACTATTTATGAGAACTGTGCTGAAAAAAGGGGATTTTTGCAACAGTGTGGGATTCTCAGCATGGTGGAGTGGGTATTGCATGGGATTTAAAAAACATTTTATATACGAGGTCATAGCAAATTTTACCAGCTTTCAGAAGAAACGAAGAAATTTTGGATCGGACAAATAGTTTTGAATTTATAGCCAAAAGAATACCGACAAACGTGTTTTACAAAAATAAATAAATTATTATTGTTTGATAAATAAACCATAAAAAACGCGAGAACAGTTTATTTGAGAAAAGTATTTCCCCCCAGAACCTACTTATGACGGTGTTTTGTCATCTGCCGTATTTGAGAGAACCGCTCAGCCCACAGGTACCATTCTGGTCTCAAATTAAAGTTAATTCAATTCCCTACAACTTCATTTATTTTAAATGGGATGGGTATTTTAGGAGATATTTCACAAAATAAGTGACCGTATCGAAAGAACATGGTCTATTTTCGAAGAACTGAATCTTGGGAACCAATTGCTATATAGAGATCAATCTGGTCTCAAAGTGTAGAACATTTAGTTTACTTTAAAGGTATGGAGAGTGACTATACCGATCAGACGCTTCCTTAACTGACATATTGAGAAAAAACTAAAAAAAAAATCTGAAAATTTTAGCATTATCGACGACTTTTTTCAGACTTTCGCAATTTTTTTTGTCAGACAATTTATTTTGAAGTTTTTTGAAAACTTAGGAACTTTTGTATTGCTGACTATTACATTCTCTCTATCGACTTATATATTATCGAACTTAATTGGAACATACGTTTTTCCAAAGCCACCGGTTTTCTGATGGTAATATCAACAAGTTTACTGCCCCTAAAAACGATTAAAAAAAAAAATGTTTTCAGATGATCTCGAAATTTTATTTTTTATTAATTTTTCGCATACACACTAATTTAAAAAATATTGTTGCAATTTTATTCACTTTACAACTTTATAAATAATTTCCTTATAATATTGAAGTCGAGTGAACAGACACAAAAGAGACCACAATGGGTACCGACGCTTATTGAAATTGTACCTCTGACTCGGGCCAGTACACTAATTACTTTAATAACTTTGGACCGCGGCGGTGAGGACTTTGTAAGCAAGTCCTCTACTAAGTCCCCAAGTCCCCTCTGTCTCATCCCAGTTCTATTTTCAATTAATACCTTTACCCTTCGATAATCGTAATCCGACTTCTATTCTTCAAGGATTAGCTCGCTATATTCATTTGAAATCATTATTTAATATTGTAAAATGTAACTTGATTAGTGTTTTAATAAGTTTAACAATTTTATTTAAATTAAACAAACAATTATTATATTAGCTTGTAATTATACATAAGATAAAATGCTGCCGATTAAATTCTAAAATAGTTAGGCTAAAAAATATGGCGAATGGGATGGTTGGAAGAAATAATTTTGAAACAGCCTTTCATAAAGATAAATAAATAAATAATAAATACATTTTTTTATTATTATTATTATTTTTTTTACTGGGGTATAACGACCTTATGTACTCTAACTGAGGCAGGAAGGACAGGTTATCCAATTGTTACCAACCTATTCTAGTCCAGGGTGGGAAGGTCAAGATTCATTCCGTGGGTCTGCCACGAAATAAATTGTATTCCGTCCAGAAGTGATTCAAACCGACGGACCTTCGGTACAGGCCATCAAGTCCCGAAGAAATATTATTTAGACTTTAAACCATCTGTTTTATTTTAACCATTGTTTACAAGAACAGACACATTTTTTGATAAAAGTATAGTTGACTGGTATGATGAATGGAGAAGGCATTATTGTATTTATCTCTTTTATTCTGTTTGTATTCATTTGTTATTTTGTTATCTTATAGTCTCTCTGTTGTTCATTTTTCTTTTATATTTTTGTTACATTTCCATCGTTTCATTTTCCTATTCTGTACCCATGTGTCCCGCGCCTTTTCTCCCTTTTACCTACCCAGCTGTTCTTACCGTTTCACATCAGTCATCGTCCTTCTCCTCACAAGTGTGGTTCGGTGGGCAAGTAATGTTTGATATTCTTTTCCTTTTACTTTTATCTTTCCACTTTTATTTTCCTTCACCTTCATTTTTTATCCGCTTCTTTTCTTTCATCACCTTCTACATTATTTCCCTCGTTCTTTCCCATTTTCAATATTTCCATATTTTTATTTTCATTTCATTTCCTTCTGTCCTTTTTATTATCCTTTTTATCCATTACCAATTATTTTTCTTTTATTTATTTATTTTTTGTATTCTTAGTTATTTATGTATCTGACCTTTTCTATGCGGTTTTTTGTATACCAGGTATGCAAGTTTAAAATGTCGTTTATTTCTTAAAATATATACACAGTAATTTAAAAAAAAGTATAATACATTTTATTCAAAGTACTGACCCTCGCTTTCTACACATTTTGTCCATCTCTCGGGCAATATATGGATACCATTCCAAAAGAATGCTTCATCTTTATTTGAAATCCATTCATCGAGCCATTTTCGTACGTTTTCGAAATTGTTGAAGTGTTGCTCCGCCAATGAGTGTCCCATCGATGAGAAGAGGTGATAATCAGAAGGCGCCAGGTCAGGTGAATACGGCGGGTGGGGTAGGAGTTCCCAACCAAGCGAAGAAATCGTTTCCTTATTCAATCTGGCTGAATGTGCAGGAGCGTTATCATGCTGAAGAATGACTTTGGCGTGCCTATGAGCCCATTCTGGGCGTTTTTCGATCAATGCGTGACTCAAATTGATCATTTGTTGTCGGTAGCGCTCGGTATTGACTGTTTCGCCGGGTTTGAGAAGCTCGTAGTAGACTACTCCCTTCTGATCCCACCACACACACAGCATTGTCTTCTTCCGAAAAACGATCCGGTCTTGCACTAGATGTGGATGGTTGTCCTGGCGTTACCCATGATTTTTTTCGTTTGGGATTCTGAAAATAAATCCATTTTTCATCGCCAGTTACAACTCGATGCAAAAAACCCTTTCTTTCGTGGCGTAAAAGCAGCATTTCGCACACAGTTTTTCGTTTTTTTTTCCATCTGTCGTTCGTCCAATTCATGTGGAACCCATTTTCCAACCTTTTGAATCTTTCCCATAGCTCTCAGGCGATCGGAAATGGCTTGCCTAGTGACATTTAACTGTTCTGCCATCATTTGTTGGGTTTGGGTATTGTCTTCGTTTAATAAAGATTGCAATTCGAAGTCCTCAAACTTTTTTGGTCGATTTTCTCGTTTTTGATCAGTAACATCAAAATCACCACGTTTGAAACTTTGAAACCAACGTTCACATGTCCTGACGGTTGGAGCAACATCGCCATAAGTCTCAACAAGAATTCGATGACATTCAGATGCCTTTTTCTTTTGATTAAATAAGAAAATCATGACATGCCGCAAATGCTCTTTATTTGGCTTAAAATTAGACATTTTTAACACCAAAGAAAGGTATGATACGTCCACGTAAACGACTTAAAAACAACTGACTTTTGTAAACAAATGACTAACAAACAAAATAGCGTTTAGAGATAAGCAAATCCTTCAATAGGCTAAGAGCGCATTCTATTGGAATTAAAACGACATTTTAAACTTGCATACCTGGTATTGTTTTTTATCTATGCCATTCTGTATTCCATATGTCGTCTGTTTGTCGGTCTGTTATTTTTGTCACTTCTGGTATTTTGTTCATTATAGCTCTAAAGAAGACCTGCAACGCAGGTCGAAACGTTGGCACGTATTAAAGAATTTCTTCTTAGACATGGTGTTACTTTGACTGCATCCCTGATCATCTTCTTCTCCAGATACATTTTTTGTTTTATATTTTAGTATTTTGGGATAAATTCATACGGCCTATACCTCATCTGTTACCGGTACTGCTTATGTATTCAAACAAGATTATAAGTAAAAACGTTTAAATTCGATATTGTTTCAAAAATCGATATTGTTTAAATAAAATTCAATCCGATAAAAATTGGTTTTAGATATTTCTAATAAAAGAATTGCCGTAACCTATTTAACATAGCTGCCAATTGCTTTTAATTTAGCAAGGAACCAACCTCAGTCGCTATTTTAGGAATAGAAGAATCTTCAGAAACTCGAGCTCCTTGGTAAACTAGCCAGATTTATTCCGCGGACATGCAGCAAAATAAATGTCAACACGCTCAGGCCAGATTCCAATCACCACTGCATATGGTACGAGAGTGCTAAAACATATTAAAATGACACCAGGGTCGCAAACTAAAAAAAGTCCTGAATCATAAACTATTTTCTTTAGTTAAATCAAAACAACTAAGACAAAACAGTGTATAGATGTATAGATAGATAGATAATTTTATTGCTTGTAGAAATACATCTCATAGCAAGGAGCTGGCCTAAATAACTAAATAAACTTCAAAAATATTAACTAAATAATTAAATAAACTTCAAACTGTAACAAGTTTCATATAAATATACATATGTATGTTCATGCATACACATATATACACACACATACACGCACAAACGTGTACATGTGCATTTAAATGCTAAATACATCAGTAACCATAGATAATAATTACTCTGAATATAATGGTTATATTATTCACAAAAATAACTATATATTTGTATATAAAGCATAACCTTCCATTATAAATGAATCAAACTAACAATACACAGAAATATTCCTTAGTTTCATAGTTATGAAATGGTTACATTGGAAATTACAATAATCGGTTGCTTTAATATAAGTCCCTTTACCTTCATTCATCCCTTAAAAAACTTCTTTTTTTCAGTAAATTTACAAAATAATAAAAACTGAGGTTCATCTTTGGCATGCTATCCACTTCCAGCACAAATACCAGACAATCTCTATTATAATTTGGTCCTACGATTGAATTAATATAATTATCACTTGACTGAGCATAATGTGGGCATATAAATATCAAATGAAATAAGCCTTCCTTCTGCTTAAGGTTACAGAGAGTGCAGTTATCCTCGTAATTTACAATAGTACAATATGTAATGTCTTTAACAACAGTAACTCAGTTAAGGCAAAAGACTCTTAACTCACAGACCAAAGATAGAGTCTGCCTGAAGACTATAATTATTCAGTTGGAACAACCTTATTATTACACAGCTGTTAAGATCTATCGAACAATAAAAAGGTTTTTCATTCATATAATTAGTCAGATATAATAAATTTCTCTACATAAACTAGATATTAATAATGCCATATATATATATTTTTTTTCAATTCTATTCTACTTCATCAAATTTCAATATTCTTATTTTTAATACTTAGTTTTTTCAGTAGAGATATAAAACTGCAAAACTTCTTCTACCTTTTTTAATAGTTAAAATAATTGCGTTGACCTTTATTGGAATTGTAAAGGGATAAATAAAATATATTTTTGTTTATTCCTCACTTATACTCTAAATTTCCTTTTTGAGCTTTCTAGCCTTCTTAAAAGATTATTTATTTATATATTATCATTTATGTACATAAGCAAACATTGCTTTGAGAGTAAACGCCCGAAATTTGACAGACTTCAAGCTCAAGAAGACTAAAAGCAACGGCAGGCAACTCCCACCATACTGACGGATAGGTCGTAGAATATTGAACAGGGAACCCTTCATCTTGGATTCTAACCTTGTGTAATAATATTACAAGTTGTGCGCTCTAGATATTACAAAAATTATTATAACTTTCTGCAAGTAAAATAAATAATCCTAATTAACAAAACTTAGTAACTCTAAAAAAACAAATTTTAAACTAAATACAAAAAATTGTTTCTTTGGAAAAGTGACTATTGTTCTTTATAATTATAATAAAGTAAGTATTGTCCTTCTTCCAAATTATATTTACCTAACAAGGGGAAGTTTTGAGGCTGTAAATTTCTGAAAAATATGTAAATAATTTGCGCTATCTCACGTATTTCGCCACCGATTGAAACCAAATTTTAAAGCCATTTAGAAGCCGTAAAACTGTTGTCCTGGCGTTACCCATGATTTTTTTCGTTTGGGAGTCTGAAAATAAATCCATTTTTCATCGCCAGTTACAACTCGATGCAAAAAACCCTTTCTTTCGTGGCGTAAAAGCAGCATTTCGCACACAGTTTTTCGTTTTTCTATCTGTCGTTCGTCCAATTCATGTGGAACCCATTTTCCAACCTTTTGAATCTTTCCCATAGCTCTCAGGCGATCGGAAATGGCTTGCCTAGTGACATTTAACTGTTCTGCCATCATTTGTTGGGTTTGGGTATTGTCTTCGTCTAATAAAGATTGCAATTCGAAGTCCTCAAACTTTTTTGGTCGATTTTCTCGTTTTTGATCAGTAACATCAAAATCACCACGTTTGAAACTTTGAAACCAACGTTCACATGTCCTGACGGTTGGAGCAACATCGCCATAAGTCTCAACAAGAATTCGATGACATTCAGATGCCTTTTTCTTTTGATTAAATAAGAAAATCATGACATGCCGCAAATGCTCTTTATTTGGCTTAAAATTAGACATTTTTAACACCAAAGAAAGGTATGATACGTCCACGTAAACGACTTAAAAACCAAATATAACTACGATCATCTTCAATTTCCAGGAAGGTTTAGAGCAATAATAAAATGTTATATATTTTCTTTAATTAACTTTTTCAAAAAAGCGATAACTATGTGGGAGTGCAACTGACTTTTGTAAACAAATGACTAACAAACAAAATAGCGTTAAGAGATAAGCAAATCCTTCAATAGGCTAAGAGCACATTCTATTGGAATTAAAACGACATTTTAAACTTGCATACCTGGTACTTCGAAAAATCCTCAATGCTCCTTACTTTGTTACCAATAAACTTATCCATAAAGATCTTGTCCCATATGTTTCTGATTTAGCCCAAACCAGATACCTATCCTTTCATTGTAAACTCGATAACCACTCAAATCCATTAGTTTCTCAACTTGATTCCCACTCCATTCCTGATAATCCTCCGAGTCTGAAACGAAGATTGCCTAGAGACCTTCTAGTGTAGAATTTTAATTAAGTGCTACTGATGAGTAGTTCTTTTATAATTTTATATAATTTTTAACATGTTATTGTAATCGTAGTCAATACATCTACTTAATGTGTATATTTTGTACAGTTGTAAATTTCAATAAATGTATATTAAAAAAATAAATAAATTCTATACCGATAAATGTAGATCTAACTTCTTATTTGACTAAAGAGAAAATAATGCGAGTTTTTTATTATTACGAAGAAGAATCTATGTTTAATAATAAAAAAACTAGGCATGATACCTATCTACCGTTCATAAAGACAAGGCAATTGTGTGCTCCCTTAATTATCATATCTGCCAACATCAATCGATAGCTAGAAATCTACTTTGGACAATCGGGTCTCGATGCCGATACTTTTTTCAAGAATCGTTAGAATCAAGATTCGACTTTTGGAATCGACACATCCCTAATGCAAAGGTAATAGATATACCCAAAAAATCAATGAATACATCACAAAAATAAATTATAGATTAAATAATTAACCTGAAGGTTATAGAAAGATGGGTAGATTAAACATGACAAGTACTTGGTGAATAACTGAGAAGTATCTATTGACGGTGCGCCCCGGGAGGCACGGCACCACTTAGCTGATTGTCCAGCCACTCACAACATCCGCGCAACGTTACACTCGGCTGCGGCTGTATTACAAATGACCCTAAACAATCGGACCGAGAAGGGAGGGAAAATTATTGTAGGGAAGGTTTTATAAACATAAATAACACATATTGTGAGAAAATATAATAAATATTTTTCCAACCACATTTGTTTAATTTTAAATATTTTACTACGATTTTGCGAAAAATAGAAAAACGAGACTTCGCATTTCAATATATAACAAGTGAAAAATATCGTTTTAATTTTATTACCAATTCTACTTTTATTCTACAATTCCTCGTATATCTCCTAAATTTCGAATATAATTGCATGACAAAACTTTTAAGGAAGCTTCCCATTGGTAGTAATCAAACAAATATTATACAGGGCGAGTACCTCTTAATGTAAATAAATTAAATGTAATTTTCCAACATTAAAAAAATAAACCAACGATATACATGGATAGGAAGAAATGTCTTCCCCTGTAAAAACACTCATCTGCCTATACAATTTACCTCAAAAAGTGGTATTCTTCAACACAATCTGCATTCAGAAGCTAACGGCAAAATTGAGGTCTATGTCCATTATCATTGGGTTTTAAACCTTGCACTGAAAATCTAATAAAATAAATCCTAAATAATAATAATAATAAATAAATAAATGTAATAACATAAGATTCTTTGATCTGGTGTCGCTTTGACAGTTTTCCTTTTTTTTCAATCAAACAATATTTTTTTTCTTTGCTTTTTATTCTAATGATAAATTTATTATGTTTAAAATGCACATTTCCATTAAGGAATTGTCTAATGTTTTATTTATAGAAGTAACTGATTTGTATGCCAAATGAGAACACCATATTGTTTCGGTTTTAAAAGTAATCTTCTCTATGGAATCGTAACATACTTACTTTTAACACATCATTCGAAAGCTGATTAAATTTGCAAGTTTTTGAGAGATTTGACGTTTTATGGATAGTTTTTTCGAAAAACGGCGAGCGTTGAAGTAATATAAGACATTGTAACTTTCCTACATAAGGTGAAGATCAAGCTGTTCTTTAGGCCACAAGTTTGTATAATTCAAGGTTACATGAAATCTGCTCTTATAGAAATTTTAGCGCTAAATCCAAAAATGCGGTCAAAGTTTGAAAAATATTTAAACAAAATGGAGATATATAACGTGGTTCCCTCAAAAAAGTCTTTGATTTATCGTATATCTGAAACGGATTGGAATAGAAAGGTGAGGTCTACGGCATTTTTATACATTTTTGATCTAGTATCACACAATTTATTTTTTTTTTACACTAAGAGGTACTCAGAATAGAATTGCAAGTAAATAAAGAGGCTAGTCAATGAGTTGTTATGGAGTTCATTATGAAAAGAGAAGTATCTGATTTGAGCCTAATCAGCAACATATGGATCATTAAGTTTATTTGAGACAAACAAGCATTGAGGATTTTGAATTCTAAAGAATTCATAAGAGATGAATTGGAGCGTTTAGTAGTGAGGTAAATAATTCTTTTGTAATGCATAGGTACCTAGGAGAGTTAATACAGTAAACATTGAAGTATTAAAAAACAACGACAAGTTTTTTGTCATTTCAATCTTGTACGTGGATTCCAAGTAAGATGTTTAACCAATGTCCTATCTACCTAGAATCGTCACTAAATGATACTGAAATCATGACGGATAGCTCTGGAGATTCGAAATTTAAAATCAATTAAAAAAAACAACGCAGAAATATGTTTAATAAGATTTTATTAGTTAACTAATTCAATTATTATTATGTACAATTATTATATTTTAAATAATTGAAAACTCTCATCCAGGCATGTCATACGAAAATTCTTTCTCAGGGACTCCTCACAGACCGGGCCAATGTAAAGTCAGTGAGTTACCGAGAAAATAATGCAATCCATAAAATAAATGAACGCAATATATAAATAAATCGTTTGTATAATGAATTTATGGGGGTCACCTGTGGTGTAGTGGTTAGCATAGCAACCTACTAAACCCAAGATCGCGGGTTCGCAGCCCGGCAGATGACCTTAGGATTTTTTAAAGGGAGTAAAAAATCCTTAGCTATGCCGTCCTTCGGAAGGGACGTAAAATGGGGGTCCCGAGCCTGTGCGATGTCAGGTACTCGTTAAAAATCCCTATCCTAATTATACCTGGATAGGCAAAATTTAGGACTCCCACCGTAGCATCGTCCGATTAGCCATAGCAGCATAAAGTGACGTTAAACGAAATAAACAAACAATAATGAATTTATTACTTGACCACTTTTTACATGAATAATAGAACAATTTAAAATACAAAAAAGAATATTTTGAGCTATAAAACATACAATTTTTTTTTTTTTTTTTTTTTTTTTTTTTTTTTTTTTTTTTTTTTTTTTTTTTTTTTTTTTTTTTTTTTTTTTTGTATTATTCTTATTTCCGTCGAAGTTTCATTTAATTTGTAATAGAAAAAACAAAACAAAACAAAAACCTCATTAATAAAAAAAAAATTGGGATAAATTTAAATAACACTTTTTTCTTTTTTTTTTAATTTTTGTCAAGGAGTGACAAAATATATGAATGAAGTTACAGAATATTGTACAAAGCTGACAAGCAATCCAATGGGGTTTTTATCCGTTCTATTCTTACAGGGATTTCACGAAGTGTTCTCATCCTCAAACTCCATTGAGAAGTTGGAAACTCATCCCAAACTGGCCACCATCTTCCCTTTAATTCGATATGTTTCTTTCTACTAAACTTTAAACAGAAAGTCTATAAAGTTTCTAAAGTTATTTATAACAATCAGAAGTTTTTCATAAGACCCGCCAATCACAATATCAAAAATGCTATTCTCAAAGCTCTAAAAACAGTAAAATACTTTATAACACCATTTATTTTAAAAATTAAAAATAGACATTTAAATGCATTTGTGGGAAAGAAAATGGGATATGAAAAGAAACTGAAAGTCCTACCTCTCTCTCCCTCAACGTCCAAAAAATGACACTCCATTTTTCTAAGATTACAATAGTTAGCTAAACTCAATAGTTGTTGGCTTAGACATGTCAAGGCAAGAAAATTGTATAAAATAAATTATTGCGTACAATGCTGGGATATTAAAAGGATGAGTACAAAAAAGACTTCATAAGGCACCACAATTCGGAAGATATTTATAAGGTAAATATAGTTCATGTGGTAGTATAGTAATTTAATCACAACCGAATCCCTAAGCAGCCAATCAGTCTTCAGCCGTCAGGTAAACGTCAGAGGAGTGGGATGGAGACATCGAGACGCGGGTTGCTAAACCATTTTATTTACATATTTATATCTGAATGAAATGATAAGAAAAATATTTTTTACTTTGTTATCTGTCAAAAATAAAAAAATAAATTAAATAATTAATAATTTAAATCAGCTAAACGATAACTGTATTCAAGTTTTATTGTACTGGATACCTATCCTTTCATAGCAAACTCTACAACCATTCAAATCCATTAATATCACAACTTGCTTATCATTCCATTCCAGATAACCCTCCGAGGCGCCTGAAAAGAAGATGGCCTCGAGATCTTCTAATAGAGTACTTCATTATATAGAACCTTTATAAGTGCTACCAATGGATAGTTTCTTTAACCCTTTCCACTAATTAGCCGGTTATAATCCGGCAAAATAAAATAAAATGCAATTCCACTCAGATTATAAGTTCCACTTCTCTAGCACAGGACTCGTAAGCCGGGTACAGACCGGCATTATTTTTTTCAAGATCCTCTCATAAACCGGGTATCAGCCGGCAGTGTTTTATTGGCATGCTACTAATACGATTTAGGCCTTTTAATACGATTAGTAATAAAAAAAAGTGTAAACATTTTATATATATTGATATTATTGATATATGTTTAGAAGGTTCAGTCAATAAATAAAAACAACTATTTTGGCGACGTTTCTATCCATATCCATTCATTCCATATCCACCAGTAATATTGGCAAGATTATGAGAACAATATAGTCTCGAAACGTCGCCAAAATAGTTGTTTTTATTTATTAACTGAACCTCTAGACGCACGAGGATAACTGACGACTACCAAACTTTCAGGATGCTTCGTAACTTGACACAAGCCTCGATTCGTCGAGCAAAATCAACTTATTTCCATGAAGCCCTCTCTTCCGCTCCTGATTCCAAATCGAAATGGCATCTCCTCCGTAAGCTTTCCCTTCTCGATTCACGCACATCTCCATCTACCTATCCTGTTTCTCCTGAAGAACTAAATTCATATTTTGTTTCTTCCTTCTCTTCCGATTGTCCTCACCCTTCCTCCCATTCTACCTCAGCTCCTGCATACAACGATGCTAATTTTTATTTTTCCTACATCTCCCCCTCTGAACTTATTTCCTCAATAATGAAGTCCAATTCCAATTCTACCGGCATAGATGAAATCCCTATAAAATTGATAAAACTATGTCTTCCCGAAATCACACCAGTCCTCTTATTTATATACAATTTTTCCCTTCAAAATTCAGTATTCCCTACCCCCTGGAAAAAAGCCCTAATTCATCCTATAAATAAAACATTGAATCCCACATCTCCTAAAGACTATCGCCCGATTTCCATCTTATCTAACCTCTCTAAACCCTTAGAAAGATTAGTACAATCTCAATTATCTAACTTCCTTGAAGAATCCAAACTCCTCGATCCCCTACAGTCTGGTTTTCGACCCGGCTACTCCACACAATCCGCTCTCCTCAAAATCACAAATGACATGTTTACTGCTATAGACGAAAAAAAAACTGACTGTACTGATACTTCTGGATTTTTCTAAAGCGTTTGATTCCCTCGACCACTCTATCCTTTTTTCCAAATTAGAATCTTTAAATTTCTCCATCAGTTCCATCCGCTGGTTTCAGTCTTTCCTTTCTCACCGTTCCCAAGCAGTTAAAATACCTAACCAATCCTTATCCACTTTTCTCACTATTACTTCTGGTATTGCCCAAGGGTCCAGCATTTCTCCTCTCCTTTTTAATACCTACATCAACGATCTACCTAATTCAATTAAGCACTGTTCCTATCACCTCTACGCAGATGACTCCCAAATCTATCTTTCCTTTCCTCCTTCCGAGCTTCCTTCTGCTTTCGCCAAAATTCAGGAAGACCTGAATAGAATTAGTGCCTGGGCAACCTTAAATAAATTACAATTAAATGAACAGAAAACTCAGGCCATTATAATAGGATCTAGCTCCCTCCTTAGTGCATACACCCAGTATCCTCCCTTAATCCTAAATGATCATCCTATCCCTTTCTACTCCTCTGTTAAAAATCTTGGAATTATTTTTGATCAGACCCTATCTTGGAAATCTCAGATTGCCCAAATCTCCCGCCGTTCTATAGGTCTACTTAAATTATTCCACCGATCCCGTCACCTTCTTCCCCAGTCAACTCGTAAGCTTCTAGTATCCTCCCTAATATTCCCTTACCTTGATTATGGTTGTCTAGTTTATGGTGGTCTCTCGGCAGTTCTCGAAGGCAGATTGAAACTAATTATGAACTGCTTTGCCAGATTTGTCTTCGATAAACCGAGGCGCTCCCACGTTTCCTTCCTCTATTCCGAATTAAACTGGCTCTATCCCACATTCCGTAGAAAATATTTCCATGGATCATTCCTTTACCAAATCATCAGCACCCTTCATCCTTCCTATATTTTTAATGCGCTTCAATTCAGATCTGCAATCAAGTCACTGAACACAAGATCCCGTCTTTCTGATCTATATACCCCATCCCATAGAACCACTACATTCCAGCGCTCTTTCCTATACCGCTCAACCATCCTATGGAATTCCATTCCTTCTCATATTAGACAAGCGAAATCTTTAAAAACATTTAAATTCCTCTACTTCCAGCACCTCCTCCTAATCCAAGATGACGCTTACTAACAATATATTTATAATATAATTTTTTTCTCATTCCGAATACAACATTTGGGTTCTTATATTGTATATAATTTGCATTGTCTCAAATAACCTATTTATTATCTCATTTGTAGAATATTCTCTTATGTTCCTGTTCACATATCACATTAGTATCTAGGTATATATTATCATTGTTATATTAATATTTCTTCTTTATTTTATTATTTTTTTTATTTTTATTTTTATTTTTTTTTTTTTTTTTCGTGTTATTTTTCATCATGTCTCTGACCAGATGTAACTAATATCATTTCTTTATGTACAATTTGTTATTCTTAAGGGACTTGGTCCCAGAATAAAATTATTTTCTATTCTATTCTATTCTATTCTAAGAACCTTACTTAACATTTAATAGTAACAGTCAATAAATTTATCCATATATATATTATTAATGCCTTTTAAAAAAACATTGAGTATCATGGTACAGAAAAGTGTAAAAGCCAGCTGAGTGAAAGCAACAAAAAGAATTGCCGGCTCGTACCCGGAATATGAGTTCTGTGCCAGGCATTGGGTTCGCGGCTTCTTAGATAGGGCTCTGTTTATATATTAACATAGTATTTCTAAAAAACCCAAGAGCAAAATATGATAAAAGAAACGTCTACAGCTAACTATTGAGTCCATTATTAGTTTAATATTTTGCCTTCTACCTTCTCAAATTCCTTCCTAAATCTAATTTAATTAAGTAGGGAGTAGATTATAACGGAGAACAGTATCTACATCCGGGAGAATATTCAGTTCCTCCAGGGATCATTGGTATTTCTTGTTTAAATTCCTCAGGACGGCTCATTTGCTTGAAGAAGACAAACTCCTTAATTTCAAACGAGCCGTGAACTCCGGAGGTGAATGTGTTTGTTGAAACAAATGGTGTTATTTCCGGTGGTCTCTAGTTGCTGGAGTTACTTGTCTAAGTCCACCTTGCGACAACTAGACAGGGAATTGAGCCTTTCTCTCATTCTTCGCTTTTTTTTTCTTATGAATTCTCTCTCATTAACTGTTTAGTAATTCGTTAATTCAATTTCTTTCTATTTTTTTTTAAATATTCATTGTAGAGCTATTTCATTTAAATATATCAATAAAAATCATGAATTAAATCACCTAGTAGGAAGAGTTAGCATTTGTTTTTGACTTCCTTCCTTGTCATTTACTTTGTCACACTACTGTCGAAATCACCGTGAGTACAAAAGATTCTTATTAGATTAGGTTTGTACGGAAAAATCATTCTCATAAAAATTAGTATTCCCATTTACAATAACAAGTTAATTTTTTTTTTTTATAAAACGAAAGAGCAAACTTGGTTATTCCAGACATGGCAAGAGAACAAATAAAAACAAGTAGAATTTCACGTGTATACACAATTATAATGCATAAAAGCGGTACGAGGATCGAACCTTGAGGCATCCTATGCCTCATAAGTAGAGACCGGATTTCTGTGTTATTGCACATATAGTTCGCTTTGATTTAGCGCTCTCTAACCCAAGTAGTTATCTCATTCATAACCTAAGGATTCTTATTCTTAAATTTTATTTTGCACGAAATTGCACAAATTAGACTTTTTGAGCTTAATTGCACGAATTCGGGTTTTACTGCACGAAATTGCACAATTGAACCAAATTCATCTAATTTTATTCACTTAACCATTTATTTTTTTTGAAAATTTTACTTACGATTATTAGGCAACATTTATAACAATTATTTATATTAAATAGGTTAATTAGTTTTAAATTGAAAGTAAAAAGTCGCTTAAATCAAATGTATTTGTGACCTATTTGTGTAAATAAATGAATTGCTGCATGTATTAAGTTTTTAAATTCACGTTTTAAGTTTTTGACTGCACAATTTTGCATATTTTGAGTGTTTTACTGCACGATTTTGCATGTTTTGAGTTTTTTACTGCACAAAAATCCGGTCTCTACTCATAAGGCTTGAGGTAATCTATGCTTCCCTACAGAAATATTTGGTATACAAGCAAGGTTTAGGTCTCGAATTAAAGCTAATAAAACTTCCCTCAACTCCTTCTATATTCTAGATAGGTACCTATCGAACTTATTCCCTCATTAACTTTATCCAACTTTCACCTTCTTATTTAACTTTATTTTTACAACTATATTACCATTAAGTACTCGAAAACTTTTAGTATCATGACTCATTTCTCCTAACTTTAACTACGGATGTATAGTATATGGGGGACTGTCTGATGAGCTCGAGATAAGATGTAAAAGAGTAATGAACTGTTTTATTAGATTTATTTTCGGGATCTCCAGACATCATATCTCACAGGTATTCTGAAATTGGGTGGCTTTACCCCAGTTTTCGACGTCAATACTTCCTGGGTGCTCTCATATTTCAAACCTTGAAAACGAAAAAATCCACCTATATCCATGACCTGCTTACTCTGCGCTCCTCCATCCACCTCTTAAATACTAGAACCCAACCCATCAACCTGTACACTCCGGCGCATCGAACTGCATCCTTCGAGAAATCCTTTATTATCTGTGCTTCTTCTTTATGGAATTCATTGCCCATCACAATTCGAAAAAGCTCCACTCTCACTTCCTTTAACACCTTCACTGCGGTAATGAAAAAAGTGGTTTCTTTTACAGTGCGTTATCGGTCCCCGGGGACCGATAGTACTTACCTCTGGTGCGGTATTGGTCCTCGGCGACCGATACATTAATTCTATTTAATTCTGCCTGTAATATTTCAATCAGACTATAACCTAATTTTTATTATTTCAATTTGTATCGGTCCCCGAGGACCGATGCCGCAGTGAAGGTGTTAAACATCATTTATTTCTTTACCTCCTGAATTTTCAATCTTCCGAGCTAATGTAAAACATGAGTATTTATGTAATATACATCTTAATAGTATACATAATATGTATCCTTTTACAAGCTGTCTCAGTTATTTTGTAACACATAATTTAATTATTAATCAATTTTTATTATTATCTATTATTATTATTTATTATAATTAATTATCAAAGCCAGATGATTGTCCTATGTACTGTAATCATATGTTATTCTTAGGGGACAAGTAGTCCCAGTTCATTTTCTTCTTCTTCTGATATTTACATATTTTAACTTTAAACTCATATTCTTCGTTCTTTGAAATCTTATTAATTTCAGATTATTTTTAGACTATAAACGTTTATTAAATAAAATTTTGACATGTTGCGTTTTATTACTTTCCCTCCAAATCTGATTTTTTCACTTTCACAGTTTACCTTAAAGCACCGTTTCGGTATCAAATTAAAGCTTATTAAATTTCCTTTAAATTCTTTTCTGAAGATATTGTTGGGAAACTAGTACTTCGTTAGTATGCAGCCGAGAACTTGACTCTAATAACACAAAAACTTCAAATTTGTAATGAATTACAATTTTTTTTATTTAGAAAGCTGTATTGCCCCATCCGGATGATTTACAGAACTGCAGTTGGGCTTAAAATGTCATTAACTATAAATTGTACAACAATAATGTAAATAAATACTCATCACACGAGGTACATCCGAAATACTAAAAATAGTACTAAAATTTAGCGGCTTTTCAAGTACTATATAAATCTTATGGGTCCTAACAAAATATTAAAAAATGGATTTTTTTTTTGGTGCTACAACTCATGAAGAGTTAGCACCTCACGTAGACCGAGCCGCCAGTCTTCTCTGCTCTGTGCTGCTGATTTCTAATTTCTGATCCTCAGCGTTTTTTGAACATCTACAGCCACACAATCCATCCACTGCAAGCGAGGTCTACCCAATTCTTTGCCTCAAAAAATGTTTTCATTCAGGATTCTTTTGGGGACTTCGTAATTATTCATCATTCTTGCAACATACCCTACCTATCTCAGACGTCCAGATTTTATAAATTGATTAATCTAGATTTTATACCCTGGTCTAGAGATGCCTAAGCTCTGAGTTTTATATCGATCACGTTACACCGTTGTCAAACCCAGGCCCAAAAATCCTTCTCAGAATCCCAAAAAATCAGGAAAAATCCTCCTTTCAAATCTCTATAGGGACGATTCTAGAGTTTAAGCCATCGTTCAGCATCCCGGTGAATATACGAGAACGGGCCTGTTCAGGATTATATATGATTCGCATCTTCCTATGTTAAGAAGTAACAAACGTATTAGCATTAATAAATAAAGAAAGCCGATAAAAGCCATTTCTGTTAGGTATTAATTTCTTCAAATATATAAATTTGCTTCAGGAAGAACAGTTATCGACTGTGAGAAGAGAATCATAAGCCTCTTTGATCTCGAGGTAATGGCAGCCTCCTGGATCAGGATCCTTCATAGCTTTTTCTTTGCCCTCTTTCAGCCTTCTTTTATTCTTTATCTTTAGCCCCTTCGGGCTCAATGCCCGATCAAAGGATTTAATGTAAACTGAAATTAATAATCCCGCTCTGGTTTTCAATTCATTATTACATAGCATTAAAAGTATACTTTGTAAATACTTATTTATTTATAACTTTCGTAACTATCTAGTATTACAGTATCTGTCGCAGTTAGGAGCAATAAGTAATAGTTATATAAAAAACACATCAATGCCTTATAATTATAAAATTAAACAGATAAAATAAAATATTTACAATTTCGAAACTTTAACATAGAATTTAATATAGGAAGTAAAAACCTATATATACCAAAGGGTTTAACTGTCTTAGTTGTGCAGTTCAGGTTAAGTTACATTGATGAACTGCGCAACTGAAGGTTAAATAGATCAAATCTTGCAGAACCATGGCCTCTATAATCCTCTTCCATCCAGAACTGTCCTCAACTACCCTTCTTTACCCTCTCACACCCAGAGTTCGAAGATCGTCCTCCATATCTTTAAACCAACAAAGTCGAGGCAAATCTCTCCTCCGTTTTCCACCCGGATGTCCCTCCAACATCATCTTTGGGAGGCTACTAGCTTCCATTCTTTGTATATATCCTAGCCATCTTACTTATTCTGCCTCCCTTAACATTGGTTAAAATATCGGGAGCTGCACATAGGGTCTTAAGTTCTTCATTTGTGTTAACGCCATTACAAATAAACTGTATTTTATTTATGATGGTTTTATTAATTTGCAATCCGTGTTAAATTAATAGACGGAGGATCAAAGTATGTTGGAGCCCCCGCAAAATTAACAGGGTTTTTTGAATGAGGCTCCAAAAACTAAAAGAAAAAAAAAATGAACTAAGGTTCTGAATATCGGTATCTATTTGAGAAAATTGAAACTATACACCAAACATACATAATATATTTCTATAGCAAAACAAACATTAATACTATTTACAAGGCAATACATTGAATAACAAAATAACTAAATAATTATTAAACTCTTTGAAATAAAAACTAAAATTACCCTATTAATTATGACAATTATACTCAATTTAAATTAAGAATTATTAAAGAAAAACAAAATAACACAATACGATGTTGCTGATGAGTGAGTCTAGCAGAAGGAGCGGCTATGAATGGTCACATCCACAACGAGATGTCGATGATCTAGATGGCTTCAATGAAAATAATTTTCAAGAAGATACGGACGATGGTCTTCTTGGAAGGATTTCGAAGAACTGGGTGGGCCCACTTCTGCATTCAAATCAAAGATGAAACAAGTCTTAACAGTGGCGCTAACTATTAAAACTATTCGCCATCTTGTAATGCACTCTAATTAATTAGCAAGTTGGGCTAGCATATGGCCGTTGCTAGGTAACGGCAGCCAAAGCCTACAGCAGCAGCAGCGACCTCCTATATCGCTCACCTCATCAATAATATATTGTCTATTAATTCAACACGGATTGCAGATTAATGCAACCACTACAAATAAAATACAGTTTATTGTAATGACGTTAACAATTTGCCTTCATTCGCCCTCTTAAGTTGTACCTATATTTTTCGGAGGAATGTCGTTTCCCACGAATTTAATAATATTTCCTAATTAGTGTCAAAATCCATATCTCGCTCCCGTACGTAACAACCGGTAGTAGGATCGTAAAATAAATTCTTACAACTAGTTTGCTAGATTTACTTACAATATTTTCCAACACCACCTATTCCCTGCAATTATTCTTTTATTTATCCTTTGATACTATCATTCTTCTACAGTTTAAGTTCCTGGGTACTACTATAACTGAGGATAAAAGTATCAAATATAAACAGTAAATGGATAATAGATAAATCATGAATAACACGACATTATTGAGGTTGCAGAATAAGTAGTTGAATAATTGCTTTCAGGAGAATAATTATTCCGGTAAAGTAACAAACTTTTTACATAGACCAACTAAAGACTTTATTACACAAGAAAATAAACTATGTGTATATGGATTTAACAAGAAAATCAGATATATAAGAACTCTAAATCAGAAAACAGAGCGGTTGTGATGAGAATTGGAGACCCTAAGCATTGAGCACTACTTGGGATGAAGAGGAGAAAGGTTCCGGACCGAAGTGCAGGGAACAATACACCTTAAAAACTGCAACTCCTCAACTCCCGGCTCAGGACTACAGACAATGGCGAACATTGTGAGCTCTAGGATATTGCCAAGGTATGGGGAGCATATCAGGGTGGCGGTGGGAAGGCATATAAATAATAGGAGTACTGTATATCACTCGGTATATGAGTAGCGAAAAGACTTATTTAAAGAAAATGATGATGATGTTCTTGATAAGTTGACTGATCATGAATTTATATTTTAGTTAGGTTAGAAATAATTAATAATTATAAATATAGAATAAATAAAGTAAAAATAAAAATAATTCAAAAACTGTAAATTCTATAACTTCAACATAGATAGCTCAATAAATAGAGAACGGAGATATTTAATATTTAATTGGGAAAAAATTAAATTTGGTATCACAAATGTGTACAGTAGGGATGTGTCGATTCTCGGTTCCATTGATTTTTAAGAAAAGAATCGGTATCAAGAACCGATGGCCAAAAGTCGATTCTAGGAGCCGATCGATACCACAGACGTTCGCAATAGATTTGTGATGTCTAATTATGTTATTATCATACATCAATTCTTTTCCTAATGACAAAGCCCCCTTTCAAAAAAATTAAAAACAAATCCCATGCATCTGCAAGCTAAACTTCAGTTAGTCGTAGACATTGAAAATGAAGAAATATGATAACAATCTCTAATCAACGAAATAATGCCAATCAGACAATAATACCATGTGTTATACATTTTTGTTATTCTTAAGGGACAATAAGTTCAAAACTAATGGTTAATTTCAATTTTACTACGAGTAAATACTAGTTTCAGAACCCTAAAACTCAATTAGAACAAACCTAATGTATAATGATTAGTGAAACAGTTTAGTAAAATTTTCTATTTCCTAATCAACAACTGAAACCATGGAATATTATTACCTAAATTATAATTAATAACATATTTTATACGCTTTGGGTAATAATTGCTACTAGCGGTTTACTAATTTTTTCCTTGAATTATTATCGTTTTTTTTTAGATTATTTTAGAATTATATTTTTAAATTAAAGTATCGGTACCGAGAATCGATTTTCTAGAATCGGTACCTGTATCGAGAATCGAAACATTTTGGTAACGACTGACATATCACTGGTTTACAGCCTATTAGAAATGGATATGTCAATTGGCTTGGGGGGGGGGGGGGGGGGGGGGGGGGTATATAGCTTTTGTTTTTGTTTTCTAACGTAAAGCATCGCTATGGCAAGCCTTTTGTAACTTTATTTTGCCCTCAAAAATGTAGTATTTTGACAAGCTCTAGCTCTGTTGGTGTTGCTTGGAGCATCATGAAAGAACAAGTATATTGTTTGGGACAATTCAGCATTATTTAATTAGGACACAAAGATCATTATGGATGTTTATTTGAGCCATAATAAAAAAAAAACTGAGGATGTAAACTGGTTTAAAGTGCCATTCTGTTTTAAAGGCGGGGGGGGGGGGGGGGGGATCTTACATAAAACGAAGTGGACCAAAGTCCACAACAGTGTGAGATTCCTACTGTTGTATGTATGGAAAGGGGTATGTTGTGTGTATGTGGTGATAGAAAGGAATTTTAGCAGATTCATTAACGATTACCTACGACACAATATACAGATTACGTAGTCATATTAAAAAAAATATAATTCGAAATTTGGTCTATAAAAAATGTTCACGCTATTAGGCGCTCTTTGTATATAGAGTGCGTTACAAAGCCATTTTCCGACCTTTTATCTCACGTCTCGGCCATTTCTGCAGAAGAAGTACTTGAGACTAGATGCTTTTTCAATGTCAAAGGCGTTTGCCTTCCACGGTTTTGTTCAAAACATTTGTCTTCTAGTGTTTTAATTCAATCGTTTTGTTTCTACTCTTTATGTTATTATGTTCTACTCTTTATGTTCTTCTAAAATTTCGAACCTTTGTTCAAGTAATCCCAGTCTAAAACAGAGTGTAATTTTAATTCGGACGAAGTTTCGTTTCGAATTAGAAAAAGTGAACCCATGAGTTTTGACTCAACATTTTGGTGCTCGCCGAGCCGCATTAAATCTTAAAACACGTTCAAACGTTATTTCGTTTCCTTTTCTTTCAAATTACGGTGAATTTTAGGTCTTACAAACCAAAACTTGCAATTTCACAATCTTGAACAGGGTATTCGGAATTTTGGAGAGATTTAATTTTCACCTTTTGCAAGTGAAACCCATTTTATCTAATTCCAATAATTTTGGCGTTGAATTTTAAAAAAGAAAGAAATTCCCAAAAATTTTGAAAATTGTCCCACTTTTCTTGTATATCATAATTTTATCATAAATTCTTAATTTATATTTTGCTCAGACATATCAGACTTGAAAGACAAAAAACTGCTACTCCAACATTAACTAGAGAAGCTTTCAAAGCTCCCGATAAACAAATAAACAATCAATATCAATAATTGTTCTTTTTTTTTTTTTTTTAAATATTGTTCAGTGCATCATCGAAATCGTTTTATAGCAATTCTTTGTGCATGTAAATTTTACCGTTAACATATATTTTTAATTTTTTTTTTTTAACACTTTGACGACCAAGCCATTTCTGTTAATATTTCCCTAGGGACCAAACATTCTTTTTTGCTCAAAAGCTGCATTCAGCAGTTATATAACAATGTCATGCATTTTTATAATCATTAGCAACCATTTAATTATGGTGATTAGGGCAAAAATGTAGCGGGCCTATGTGCCCACCAATGTCCATGGGGCACTGCCCGTTTTTGTCTTAATCATAAAATAACCATTTTTTCCTTTAATAGATATTTTTTTACTTCTCTATTGACATATTTTGATTTGTTTTTCATTTTTACACAAAATATTACCGCACTGTTGGAAAAAAAATGTATAAACCCCCTAAAGATTAGATCTTTTTTCGTAAAATGAATATGGGAATAACAAAAACAGTACCTAGCTGTAAAAATAAAAAATAAAATAAAAAAAATAATTTCCACATATATTGATTGAATAACATATTAGGTTTATTATTCAGCAAAAATGTGTTGTTCACCGGATCAGGTATAGAACTGTTCTTTAGGTGATTGGTCTGTCGAAACCCTTCCAACACCTTTTATTACCCTTTCACTATTTTCAACCCTCCTACCTCGCACCCTCCACTTTATTTTGTATGCTTATAGCTCTTGTTGCAAACAGACATTACTTACAATTAGTAGTACCTTTAGTGCATTATCGAAATTCAGTTGGTCCATTTTTTGTTTAAAAATGTTTCGTGGAATATCTTCACGTACCAAGAGTATCGTGGAGTTGGTAATGCAAAATAAATTACCTTCCGATTCGGAGTCAGATGAGGATAAAACAATAGTATCGGTAGATAATTTAACAGTTTTTCCAAGTCCTTAATAATTTATTTAGATTAAAATAACTAAAAAATACGCTAAACAATAATAAATTAGCTTCCAGGAATTGTTATGGGAATAGAATAAAGGTAAGCTCAACCCAAGGTAATAATTATGTTCACAAGAACCATAGCTACCATTATAATAAGGTAATTTGATTTTACAATGACGTAAGTATTCCTGGAATAAAGTTGTTTGTGGGGTTCACTAGCGGTCCTATGTGCCCGCTGTGGTCGTTAAAGTGTTAAATAACGCCAAGAAGTAAAAGGTCTTCCATATATTTTTTTATTATTCCTTTAATTAATTAACGAATAAACAAATACATATGTTTCGACAAGACAATTTGAACAGGAATTGCAGAGAGATCAACAAGAGATGGAGCTCACAGCCTACAGCTATTACACAGCCGGCGAGGAGATGGACCCCGGCAACATGTTGCCTTAATGGTACAGACCTGAACAGCATTCAGCCTCTTGCTTACTGGGTCCGATGTCCGCCTCAGTCCATTATAAACTAGTTATCGTGTCGTCTAGGGATCTAGTTCACTATGTATATGTATATGTGTGTGTATATATATATATATATATATATACACACACATATTGGTAAAATTCACAATCTCTTAAAACAAATGACGTCCAATCGCGGGATATACAGTGTTAAAATTGAGCAGTTACAAAACAAAAAATAAAATCCTGATAAATAGGAGAAGCGATAAAAATAAACAAGTAACTAACTCATTTTCAAATATACTTTATTTTAGCTAAAATTCTCACCTTGCTAATATCTAAAAAGGTGAGACAACACCAAAATAATGAAGAGTTTGATGATGGGATAATTGTCCCGAAACATGTAACAACATTGTAGTGAAGATAAATAGAAATATAAAGAGTTTAAGCTAAAATAAAGTATATCTGAAAATAAATTAAATATTATATACTCCTTTATTAAAGAATTAAACAAATAAATAGAATTATTCCTAGCCTATCATCATATATTTTTAATTTAATAAATTAATGAAACAAACAAAATTGACCCATAATCTACAATAGTAATCCACAGCATACATAGAAAAACATCATGTTCTACGCCTAATTGTTTCAAATGTTATCTTAAAATGTGAATTTTTGATTATTTAAAAAAAAATCATTGATAAAGAAATAATTTCCCATAAAAAATATTCAAATAATTAAAACAATAAAGGTTTTTAAAAATTGGCATTATAGAAAATATTGTACTAATAATTCTATCAATCACACAAAATACTTTAAACAAATCAATAAAAATTATGATAGAGAAGAACAGAGCAACTTTGTTGTATTAAATTTCACCTGTAATTTTAATATTAATTTACAATTATATAAAAAAATATATAAAAATAATAAATATGAGCCTAATATACTTTTATTTTATGAAATGATAGTTAGTATTTAAAATCAATAACCTTGACATCATACCTTTAATTTAATTTAATAACAGCCAGATTGTGTGTATTACTTGGCTTTGACAAAAAAAATTCTAATTTTGGAAGGAAAATAACTTTTTACATATATATCTAACACATTATTATGCTCAAAAAATAAATAATAAAAAAAATTGAGGATACAAGTCTTCTTTTAAAAAATTCTTCTTTTGCATATACCAGGTGTTTCATTGTAACTAATCATAGGATTTACTCTAAAATTGCGAATAGTTAAAAAAAGGCAACGTTTTAGAAGGGACAAGAAACAAATATTATCTTAATTGAAGAATGGATAAACATTCAAATGATTATGAGCATCTCTATGCAGTGTGATTAGATTACTATGTTAAAATAAATCTAGGCTGGTTTATTCAGAATTGAGAATCGATTTCCAACTATCGATATCAGGTATCGACACATCTCTAGTCATAATAAATGGAAATAATACCACGCTGGGACAGACCTAGACCACATACGCCTTGATAAATGAACCCAAACCGCCAACAGGACCGTGCAATTAGGGTATAAAGTGGGGAATCAATCTTTAGCAGCGGCGGTTAATAATATATAGCCGATGAGAATAAATTAATTGCAGGTGTGCACTTAATCCATTACAGGTGGTTAAATATCGATGAGGGGAGATAGACAGAGTAATGTCTTCGACAGAGGTGTTAAAAGCTTCTCCTGTAGCATGGATTGGGCCAGGTGTATCCTTGATATTAATTATATCAATTAGAACAATTTAATAAGGGATTACTTTTTTATAATAATTTACATATTTATTGAATACTACAACAGTAAAAAATAAATACACCCAACAAAACTGAAGGATAACATAAACAGCGCATGTCAATTTCATGCAAAGCAACTACCCATTGCTACCGCTTCAAGTGAGTTACCTTCGGAAGGTCTCGTAATGAGTAGTTCAAGGCCGTTCCGACTTAAAAGCGGAATGAGATTTTACCTTCCGTTCCACTTTTCGTCCCATGCCAGTTTGTCTAACTATTACCTACTTACCATGCTGTTAATTTTCTCCTATTCTATAATTAATTTTTTTTTAGGTATTATAATATTAGGAAGGTTAAAATAGCTAAGTATAGATATTAAAAACATTTATAATTTTAAAATAGTTTTATTTGAATTATCAGTCTGAACGTTCTTGGGTGGAACGAAACGAGAGATGCGGTCTACACTCTAGTACGCCAAAGGAACGAAGCGAAAGATCTTTTGGCGTTGGTTTTCGTTCCAAGTGGAACAAAAAACTTGGATGATTCGTTTCGTACCAAAGGTTGCAACCAGTTCCAAGTTCCGTTCCACCCAGAACGACCCATCACTAGTAATAAGACCTGCCTTAACAGACGACGTAAATCAAAAGAAACCCAAAGGGAATCAGGTTAATAAACTAACACGTTTGAATGGCTGATAGCGTTAAAAAATGATAGGTTATATAGGCTGAGTCAGCAACATTTAGGACGTCCTAGCGGATTATTTTATTATAATAGTTAGGGGCATTGAGGATTTTTCAAAGAATTTTGAAACGGTAAGGATAGGATAGAAAATGGATTGGATGGTATGGGGGGGGGGGAGCTGAACCTCAACCCTGTATTTCCAAATAGGTCTGATAATAACCATTGTAATGTAAATGTTGAGGAATTGGAAAACGACGAGCATTCTCTAATTGTTCCCTTTTTGACTGAGGATTCAAATCAAGATGTCTGTAATAGATAAGTATGTATTAGATTAGTATTCAATTAAGTAATGGAATAAATTTACGACTGGATACTGTAGGGAAGGCAGTCTTAGGTTCACGGTGAGTTATATGATGGCTATATACTATACCATATAAACCACGAGGTATATCCTATTTATAAAATGCAATAATTTATAATTCGATTAGCCATTAACAAACCACACTCTCATCTCAAAATTAATATACAACGACACGGGGTTAGCTATATATAAAAACATTGATTTAGCCTTGATATAATTAGCGGTTTTAATATTACTGCAATCCTAAAATACCTGACCCTTATCATAAAATATATAATAATAACTTAGGAGAACGGTAAAGGCATCAATAATTTAATTAAAGATATCAAGTGTGTACATAGAGGATATGTAGGGCATTGGACATAAGACAAAATATATAACATATATGGCAGCTTACAATGTAAAGGAAAAATTCAGTATGCTTCTTATTCTCATCCTTTTTAAGAGATAAAGGATTTTTCTGGTCGTATATTATCATACAATATATTTATATATATTACATTATATATACATAAATATGAGTAATTTAATATATACATAATATAGAATATATACTCGTATATATAGTAATGATTAGAATAGAAATAATTTGATACGAGAAGAGTTCAGTGGTCCAAATCGTGCTAATAAACTTTTTGTAAGTATTGGAGGTATCGATCATTTGTCCACTAAGCGTTGTGGAGGTCGCAAACCAGCACCAGTTTCTTCACTATTCAGTTTTAAAAAGATCAATGTAACATATTTTATTTCAATTTATTTTATAGTAAATTTTCAATATTTTAGACTCGCAATCCAAAGGCACAAAGAAAATACTAAAGAAATCGAAGATTGTATTATTTGGAATACTTGCAAAAAAATTATTCATTATTAAGAAATTTTACATATGTTTTTGTACTTTCATATTTTTCATAATTCATGCCAAAGCTGTAAGAAGTTAAAGAAATAAAAGTATAAGTATCTAATACATGGCTCCAACATTCACTAACTCGTACAAAGAAGTAATTTGAGCCTAAACCACGTAAGCTGTACCACTTGTAAGTGGTATGAAGGGTCTCGGGTTCAGCACTTAGGTAGGTTGTACTGTTTCTAAGCCAACGGTTGTGAAAGGAGGTGATTTGGCCAGAATTCACGCTCAACCGCCAGGTATTTTCCCCAATTAAGGGTACCCACTTTTTGGGAGGCTGGGTGTGCCCCAGGAGGGTCTCCCGACCTCGAATCCGATCCAAGGCCGAAATAACAGAAAATAAATTTTCTGCCTTCAGTCGGACTCGAACTCGGGCCCGGGAGCATGGTAGTCAAGTGCCTTACCCACTGAGCTACCGCGCCTCCATTTTGGAATTGTAAATAAGTTTTATTTAAACATTTATTTAAAATGTTTTAAATAAATAAAACAATCAACAAAACCGGGAATTTTTTAATTATTAGAAAATTAAAAAAATTATAATAAAAACTTTAAATGTTGTAAAAATTACTAAAGATAGAAGCCGGTATTATTCTAGAGACGAACACTAATGACCTAAGAAGACTATAAGTTCCCATATCCTCTGCCCGAGATGGATGACAATACAGTAATGCCTTCGGTGGCCTCCTGGACAAAGCCATCAATAATCCTGCCGGAGCATAGCTTTCTCACCAAAGGAACGCTAAAACAAATGAACACTAGCTGCCCGCAAACAGATAACCCCCGAGTACCTAACATGCCGGCTCCATTAGTTGATAAAACAAACATAATCACTGCTATGACATCTTATTTGGATGTAGAATTGGCCTAGAGATAAAAAAAATTTTTTTAGAGAAACTATAATAAAAAATTACAGATAAAAACTATAATAATAAAAATTAATAAAGATTTACATGAAAAGATAACAGAAAATAAAAAAAACTAGAAACAGAAATATATAGGTTCAGTCATAAATAAAAACAACTACCAGGTATGCAAGTTTAAAATGTCGTTTTATTTCCAATAGAATGCGCTCTTAGCCTATTGAAGGATTTGCTTATCTCTAAACGCTATTTTGTTTGTTAGTCATTTGTTTACAAAAGTCAGTTGTTTTTAAGTCGTTTACGTGGACGTATCATACCTTTCTTTGGTGTTAAAAATGTCTAATTTTAAGCCAAATAAAGAGCATTTGCGGCATGTCATGATTTTCTTATTTAATCAAAAGAAAAAGGCATCTGAATGTCATCGAATTCTTGTTGAGACTTATGGCGATGTTGCTCCAACCGTCAGGACATGTGAACGTTGGTTTCAAAGTTTCAAACGTGGTGATTTTGATGTTACTGATCAAAAACGAGAAAATCGACCAAAAAAGTTTGAGGACTTCGAATTGCAATCTTTATTAGACGAAGACAATACCCAAACCCAACAAATGATGGCAGAACAGTTGAATGTCACTAGGCAAGCCATTTCCGATCGCCTGAGAGCTATGGGAAAGATTCAAAAGGTTGGAAAATGGGTTCCACATGAATTGGACAAACGACAGATGGAAAAACGAAAAACTGTGTGCGAAATGCTGCTTTTACGCCACGAAAGAAAGGGTTTTTTGCATCGAGTTGTAACTGGCGATGAAAAATGGATTTATTTTCAGAATCCCAAACGAAAAAAATCATGGGTAACGCCAGGACAACCATCCACATCGAGTGCAAGACCGGATCGTTTTGGGAAGAAGACAATGCTGTGTGTGTGGTGGGATCAGAAGGGAGTAGTCTACTACGAGCTTCTCAAACCCGGCGAAACAGTCAATACCGAGCGCTACCGACAACAAATGATCAATTTGAGTCACGCATTGATCGAAAAAAACGCCCAGAATGGGCTCACAGGCACGCCAAAGTCATTCTTCAGCATGATAACGCTCCTGCACATTCAGCCAGATTGACTAAGGAAACGATTTCTTCGCTTGGTTGGGAACTCCTACCCCACCCGCCGTATTCACCTGACCTGGCGCCTTCTGATTATCACCTCTTCTCATCGATGGGACACTCATTGGCGGAGCAACACTTTAACAATTTCGAAAACGTACGAAAATAGCTCGATGAATGGATTTGAAATAAAGATGAAGCATTCTTTTGGAATGGTATCCATATATTGCCCGAGAGATGGGCAAAATGTGTAGAAAGCGAGGGTCAGTACTTTGAATAAAATATATTATACTTTTTTTTTAAATTACTGTGTATATATTTTAAGAAATAAACGACATTTTAAACTTGCATAACTGGTATTTTGACAACGTTTCGAGACTTTATTGTTCTTATGATCATGCCCTGCATCTTACAATTAGAAGGAATGTCCTAGTATTGCTCTTGTAAGCAGCGCTATCTGCTATACTCGTAAATTACAAATATGGATGCAGAATTAACGTAATAACGTAACATGAGGTGTGCTTACACAACAGAAAATCTACAACTCATATAGAGAGATACAACATGCCTGCCTCTTCACTTCCCAACTTAGTGGATTGACTCATGTATATGTAAACACGTACCTGCTATATAATGTTGATACAACCACAGTCGGTATTTACAACTAATGTTGCTGTAACCAGTTCATACTATTTACATTTTCTATTATGTCATGTTATATAAACTTTAACCCATTAACTGCCAAAAAAAATTTTATATGAAATAAAAAAAAAAGAAAAAGGTTTTTTTTGGTTTTAAACAATGCTGCTAACTGTTAATCACAAAAATACCACCGATCGTATCCCAATGCAGGGGTTAAACATTATTTTCCTTTGACATAATTCTGGTTTGAATGAAGCTTTTATGGAATTATTATAGATAAGTTTATTTTGGGCGTAATAAAACAAGTTCTTACGAAGGATTTTAGATTGTAAGGATTGGATAAGAGAAGAATTGGAGGGTTTATTGGAGCGACATAGCTAGGTAATTATTGTCATATAAATGAGTCATTTGTAGTTAATTGGAAATTTTGAAGGTAAATGTTGAAGTAGTCCCAAAACGACGTGCAGTTTCTTATTGTTTTAGTTTATAGGGTCGGAAAGATCGAAATATTAATATTATAGTAATCTCGATATTGGGGACATAATAGAATATTCAGCCACCAAAAATATGTCTTCAGATCAGGTTGAGCTTTGGGGCTTTATTATTTTATGTTAATATATCGTCCCCTCTATGGAAAAATAACTTAGAAAGCCGCTGGAATCTTCGTGGCGAAGCGCATCTTTTTATCATGATACCACAAGCGTCTGAAAATTTTTTCCACTTCAAATATACATTTAAGTTTTAACATTTACTAGATAAACTTTCGAAGCTCCCAATTCATTACAAAAGACATATTTACACGACTGTGATTAGACCTATTTGGATGTACGGAGTTGAGGTTTGGTGCTTCACTGAACCATCCAGTTCATCTAGTACCCAATCCTTACAATCCAAAATCCTTCGAAAAATCCTAAATGTCCCTTACTTTGTCACCATAAACTTATCCATAAAGACCTTAATGCTCCATATGTTGCTAGGTTAGCCCAAACCAGATACCTATCCTTTCATAGTAAGCTCCATAACCACACAAATTCATTAGTTTCTCAACTTGCTTCCCACTTTATCCCAGATAACCCTCCGAGGTGCCTGAAAGGTGGTCTAGAGGCCTTGTATTGTAGAATTTTTATTGAAGTGCTACTGATGAGTAGTTCTTTTCAAGTTTCGACATGTTATTATAATCGTTATCAACACATTTACTTGATATATATATTTGTACAGTTGAAAATTTTAATAAATTCATATAAAAAAAAAATTAGTCTTATAATTAACTAAATATCCTAGAAGTGGCCAAAAATACAGCAATTCCTAATTGTATTGTATCGATCCTTATATACTATATACATAGTTTAATAAATAAAATAGCTAAAGAAATTTTTTACCAATCTATATTTACAAACGCCAAGTTTATGTTTCGAATAAAAAAACTGGATATGGAACATGAAGAATGTACTGTTTGCTTTTGAAGCCCGGAAAGGATATACCCCTTCCCCTTTTTTTTTATGGTCCTCCCCTCTTCCCCCTCCAACCCTCGTAATGCTATTCGTCCAATTTTACATACCTTTCTTTACCGTTAAAAATTCCTTCAAAATTTCTTCTTGCCATACAAGATCAAAGGTTACATCGCATCGTGTTAGCTTCTTATTTCTTTGATGCCGGGAGCCTTAGAGGTGCTATTTTCCAAGAGTTATTTTCTTCTGTTGTGTTGGAAATTTAGGATTCAAAACGAATTTGACTAATATTCATTTTTTTTTCTTTTTTATAAGGGCATTAAAGCTTTCAAACAGAATTATATAACAAAATTATAAAAGCATTTGAACGGTTAGAACTGTGTTGATCTTTTTTAAGAAAAACAGCCTGCTTATTACAGATAAAAAACAAAAGGACAAGCCATTTTTCGTTTGTGATCACTACCGTAAAAACTAGTGAACCAATCTGTTCCAAATGTTAACCTAACCATCCTCATAGTTCATGAAAGGTTTAGCAATAATAAAATAAAAAGATTTTCAATTCTATTGCCATAAAAAAAGCGATAAATATCTGGTACGCAGTGAAGTTTGATAATCGGCCGACAGGTGGCGAGCACCTTTCGGGAGAGGTAACAAAGCTACGGTGTTATATAGAGCTAGAAATTTATGATAAAATTTGCTCATTTTCAATTCAATTATTATTAAAAAATATATAAATATATGGAGCGACATGTGGATCCCAGGGCAGTTTAAAAATCGAACGATAAGTAGTTATTCTGCAACAGAGTTTGCAATGGTAAAACTATTAAACCAAACTGTACCAAATTTTAACTATAACATCTTCACAGGTCTAGAAAGGTTTATAATAATAAATTTTACTATAACAATAATTCAAATGTATAGTCTTGAGTGCCAGAAACGAGGTTTGCCACACTGTCATATACTTTATGGTTAGAAATTTAAATCCAACCAGATGAAATCAATAACATTATTTCTGCGAAATTGGAAGTCTAAGTATGCTTTTACGAACTCTTCAAACACCTAATCAATGCAATTTCAACCAGGTTAAAAACTACTGCCCTGCCTGAACATATCATTGAAGAAACAGATGATTATTACTTAAAATAATCTTGAATCTTTATTTATGAGAGCGGGCGAAGCCGCGACGGGGTATGCTAGTAATAATATAATTAGTTATGAGAAAAGTATAGTCAACAGCAGCGATAACGATCGACTCTGTATCATCCTTAGTATTTGACGAAGGATTTCGGATTCTAAGGATTGGATAGGAGAAGAATTAGACGGTTTAGTGGAGCCCCAAAACGCTTGAAGCGTATTTTCAAATGTGTCCAAATGGGTATAATTACTGCCATGTAAAAAAGTCTTCTGTAATTTATTAGGAGCTTTGAACGCTTGTCAAATCAATCCATATTTAAAAATATTGAGGCAACTCACCAATTCTCTTTCTATACCGATCACAGATTACTTAAGGCAACCATCAAGATTCCTTCTCGTTCCTACAGTTTCCGAAAACGTGAAATACCCAGAAAGATAGATGTAGAAGAATATAAAAAAACAAATAACAATATTATTAAGTAAATACAACTCGCAAAAATATGATGATCTTCAAATATCATATAATGAATTAGAACTAGCAGTAATAACAGCAGCCAGAAATTCTCACCTAAAGGACACTAATCATAAATCAAAGCTATCTGAAAATACATTAACTATGATTAGAGAAAGAGAAAATAGGAAGAAAAAGAAAGAAGGCAAGTAAAGAACAAATAGAATACAACATACTTTGCAAAAAAGTAAAATACAATATTAGAAAAGATATAGATAAATATAATCGAGATATAATCGAGAAGCTTATAGAAGAAAATGCAGCTGTCAGAAAAGCAAGAAGGATCACTTCGGTAGGTAAGAAATGGATCACCAAGTTACACAGTACCAGCGGTCAAGCATTAACAAACAGAATAGATGTCCTGAGCAGTGCCACTTCTTTCTACAGGGATCTTTATTCAGACAGCACTAAAATATTAATAAATGAAAACTCAAATATCGAACAGAACACAGAAAAATTCATAGATTTCACTGAAGATGAAATATTCGTACTTATTCAAGAAATCAAAAATGAAAAAAAAGCCAGGTAGAGATGGGATCAAAGCTGAACTTATAAAAAGCGTGCCTCATATTATGACCCCACCAATAACAAAATTATTTAATAAAATTATACAAATGAATAAACTACCCTCACAGTGGTTGGAATCAGACGTTCTATTAATCCACAAAAAAGGTAACAGACAAAACCTAACCAATTACCGCCCTATAAGTTTAATTCCTGTATTTGCAAAATTGTTTTCCAAAGCCCTCCAGAAGAGATTAAAAAACCAAATAAACGAAAACCAACCTCCAGAACAAGCTGGATTCCGCAAAGGGTACTCCACAATTGACAATTTACACACAATCCACCAAATTATCGAAAAATCCAACGAATATCAAATACCAGTATATTTTTGCCTTTATTGACTACAGCAAAGCATTTGACACCGTAAAGCATAATTTCCTATTCAAAAGTCTTCAAAAACAAGCTATCAACAATGACATAATTCGTATTTTACAACATTGGTATAACAATAGTAAAGCCCGAATAATTCTCGAAAAACCTGGAGCTGACTTTCCGTTAGAAAGAGGAGTAAAACAAGGAGATCCTTTATCACCTGAACTCTTCAATTGTATTCTAGAAGAAGTATTTCGAAAACTGGACTGGGAAAAAATGGGAATAACTATCAATGGAGCAAAACTATCGAATCTGAGATTTGCGGACGATATTGTCCTGATTTCGGAATCTATTGAAGAAATAAATTGCTTGCTGCAGCAACTAAACGAAGAAGGGAAAGAAGCAGGACTAGAAATCAACTATAACAAATCTTTCCTAATGACTAACAGAAACAAGGAAGAAATTTACGTAGAAGATCGCAAGTTAGAATGGGTAGAAGAAACCGTTTATCTCGGGCAATATATATCTTTTGAAGAAAGATTTAAAAAAGAATTAAAAAGGCGAACCAAAATAGCTTGGTCTAAATATTGGTCAAACAAAGATATATTCAAAAGTAACATGTCTATCGTCCTGAAGAAAAAAGTCTTCGATATTTGCATTCTACTTTCCCTAATTTACGGTTGCCAAACTTGGCCTGCAAACAGACATATAATTAATAGCCTAGCTATTACCCAAAGAGCGATGGAAAGGAGCATGCTAGGGATAAAGCTAAGGGATAAAATCCGTAGCAGGAAGATCCGCAAAATAACCAAGACAAAAGATGCGGTGACAACCTTCCTAGAAATTAAGTGGAAATGGGCAGGCCACATAGCAAGAATGGACAGTAGAAGATGGGCCAAAAGAACCACAGATTGGTATCCTGTCCATTCAACACGGAAGAGAGGAAGACCTAGTTCGAGATGGCGAGACGACATCGAAGATCTTCTGGGTGTCTATGGCACCGGTCAGCAAATGATAAAGACATTTGGAAAAAAACTGGGAGAGGCTTATGCCCAAAGATGGGCCACTTTTCCTTGAAAAAAAAAAATATGTAAATTTCCTTTATTATTTTGTAATTATCTTATGTGGAAATAAAGGAGCTATTATTATTATTATTATTATTATTGAACGCTTGTAAAGTTAAGTAGCTGCATTTTTTTTATATCTTGTAAAAGACTGGTAAAATCAAAACATCCATTGTTAATATATTTTAGGGATGTGTCGATTCTCGGTTCCATCGATTCTTAAAAAAAGAATCGATGATCCAAAGTCGATTCTTAGGAACCCATTGATACAGTTGCCGTTGGTATCACAATAGTTTTGTGACGCCTAATTATGTTATTATTATACATAAATTCTTTTCTTAGTAACCAAGTCTCCTTTATACAGAATTGAAAAAAAATCACATGCATCTGCAAGCTAGACAACAGTTTGTTGAAAATATTTATTCGTTATTGGAAAAGAAAGAAATGAGAATACAATTTCTAAATCAACGAAATAATGCCACTCTGACAATAATACATCATTCTTATGGTAATATATAATACATTTTATTTTTATTTTTAAGGTCCAAGAATAAAGTTTATTTCTATTTTATTACGTGTAAGTACAAGTTTTCGAACCATAATACTAAATTAAAACAGATTTAGTTCATCTCCAATGTTTATTGATTGAGTTTAGTCATATTTTGAGTTTCTCAATCATTAAATGAAACCTGGGGGACCAAATGGCCGAATGAGTTGGGGTGAGGGTCTCAGCGCGCTCGTAACCAGAAGGTCGTGGGTTCAAATCCCACCTGGGCGGGTAAAAATTTATTTCGTGACGGACCCACGAAATGAATCTTGACCTTCCCACCCACCCAGACCAGTATAGGACTTCAATGGAAGTATTGGGCTCAAAAAAAAAAAAAAAAAAAAAATTAAACCTGGGAATGTTTATCTTATTCGTAAATAAGAATTTGTGGAATGAATCATCTTGTTGTACATCGTCTGAATTATTAGCGTTAAATTAAAACGCTAGCGGTTTAATAATTTATTTCTTGAATTATTATCGTTTCTTTAATTAATTTGTCTTGTTTTTTTTTTGTTTTTTAGATTAGTTTTGAATTATGTTTTGAAATAGAAATTTATTTTTAAACTGAGGTATCGCTACTGAGAATCGAGAATCGATTTCTTGGTTTTGGTAGCGGTATTGAGAATCGAAAAATTTTGGAACCGACACATCACTGATATATTTAAAACAAATTTTATAATACTAAAAAAAATCACACTAGCATTTATTTATTTAGAATTTAAAAGGGATTAATCAAGAATAAAATATCAAGAAATCAAATCTCATTGCATTTTACATAAATTAGACTATAATCCGTAAGGACGTCTAAGTAGGTTTTTTTTCTTAAATCTAGATAAAAACAACGAAAGAATTTCAGGCGTTGATAACCCTGAGGGTTTTACGCCTTAAAACCCAAATAAACAAACAAAAATAAATTAGACAAAGAAAAAAAAACAATTATATATTTCAACCAATGCTTCGATTTTGACTTCAGTAGAGACAGGCCATTAAGAGGACAAACTGAGAGCACAAATAGTCACCGGATAACAAGGAAATGTAGACCAACAAAATGGCAAAAAGGGGGAAGCGGAAGGGGGGAAAAATGACATCGACTAGGCCGTGGAAGTGTCCCTTCCCCCCCCCCACCCCCTCCCTGAAATATAACTAGGGACGGCTCCATTACCTTCTCTTCTTACTTCTACAAACTGGCTGCTTCTTGGCAGGGGTTTTAGTGACTTGTAATTTAGTGATATCGATATCTGTTACTGCCAGCGATCCTATGTCATCCTAACAAAGAGATTAAATAAAAACAATTATAACATAACCAATGGCAAATAGAACGATTAATAACATTTTTTGTTCAATAGTACTGTGTTGTCTCGGAAAGCAAGTTAATAGGTCCAAAATATTTTTAAAAAAAAATTAATTATCTAAAACTAATCACTTTTACATTACAGCGATTCATTACCACTAAGTACTCGACAACTTCTGGTATCATCTCTCGCTTTTCCCAACTTTGACTACGGATGTATAATATAGGGAGGACTATATGATGAGCTCGAAATGAGATATAAAAGACTAATGAACTGTTTCATTAGATTTATTTTCGGGATCAGCAGACATTCTTATATATCTCACAGGTATTGTGAAATTGGGTGGCTTTACCTCAGTTTCCGATGTCATTACTTTCTAAATGCACTTATATTTCAATCCTTGAAAACCAAAAAAACCCACCTGTATTCATGACCTCCTTACCTTGCGCTCCTCCACCCACCTCTTAAATACTAGAACCCAACCCATCGACCTAGAACACTCCTGCGCATCGAAGCATCCTTCGAAAAATCCTTTATTATCCGTGCTTCCTGTTCATGGAATTCATTGTCCATCTCAATTCGAAAAAGCTCCACTCTTCCTTTAAACATCATCTATTACTTTACCTCCTGAATTTTCAATCTTTATAGCAAATGTTAAACATGAATATTTATGTAATATACATCATAATAGTATGCATAAGATGTATCCTTTTACAAGATTTCTCATTTATTTATTTATATAATAATATAACATAAAAATTATCATAGCAATATGGCAGTCATGTGCACTGTAATCATATGTTAATCTTAGGAAACAAGTTTTCATAAAATAAAGTTCATTTTCTTTTTCTTTATTAATCAAAATACTCTCCTACGTGTTGATAACTTGAATAAACCGTCCTGTGAATAAAATTAGGATTGATGATTTATTTGCCACTTCTATAGGGTTTTTTTTGAAAGACTAGTTTTGAATGATCAACATTCAACATTAGTTCTAAAAACAAAAAAATTTCAAAATATCAGAACTTTGGAAAACATATCTAGGCCTGCTCCCCTAATGAGCTGAACACAGACACTCCCTAGAGGGCACCAAACTAAATTTAAATGCAGATTAAAATCTAAAATAAACTAAATTGAATTGAATAAAACCAAACTGAATATATTAAACTAATATGCAAATGAAAACTAAAATAATATAAGATTAAAAGACAAAAGTCCAATTCGAAAACTTTAAATATCGTACAACGATGAATAAAAATGGCCATGGAGTTAAACGCTTGATTAAACCCTTCCATAACAAACAATAATCTACATAACAACCATACGTTTTTGCTTATTATTATTATAAGTATGTATTGAGCATGCATATTAAATGTCAGTCTACAATTTATGACTACGCCTAAGTATTTAAAAGTTTCAACCTATTCTGAAATAAATTAAATTTAGCTATTCATTTTAGTGAGTACTTATTTTGCCCCCCCCCCCCCCCCCGCATGCACCCCCTAATTTACCAGGACCCTAATAACCAGGTGAATTTTTGATTTATTTGGAGACCAGTTGTCTATATAAATAAATAAACTAAACCAAATAAAACTGCATTGTTAAATAATGATTACACATAAGAAAAGAAAGCAGACAAAAGACGACTGTGAAGACAAGAGAAGTACAAGATGACAACATAAGCCCCTGCAGCTCCAGACAGAACAGAACACTGCAATGCACAAAGCCCTTAAGGAGTACACTACAATGCACTAAGCACCTTGTCGCTACACTGCATCTGTCATCTCATTACTGGGCTTGCAGTACGAATTTGAAACACGATTGAATTTAATGCTAATAATTCACTTAGAGATTTCAAATATCAATTATAAAGGTATGATGACATTTGAATAAGATTTACGTTTTTAAGATATTAACCATTTAAAAAAAAAAAAAAACTATTCTGATTTTTTTGTACTAGTAACCTGACATGTAACCTGATAATTTCTTATAAAAGGAATAGAAGTTTCGACTGTTTTTTTAGTTACATGTTTCCTTTAGAAAACAACTCTATCTATATGAATCAATAAATTAAATATCTGAGAAACAACGATTAACTAACAAAAAAAACCTTAAATAATTTTTTTCATAGAATCCATACTCGTCAAATTTTCAAAATTTAATCAATAGCTTCTTCATTAAAGGAGCATTAATATCAATTTCTTCAATATTCTTAGTTACAGCATTACTCCTCACTTTAACAATCATTATCATGTTACATGTTTCGGGACTATGGTCCCATCTTCAGACTTAAATACATTTTTCTGGTGTTAACACACCAAGTCCTTTACATGAACACCATGAAAGCATATTGAATAAATTTATCAATAACTTTCTGATCATCCAAATCCACTAGCACAATCCCTATCCAGTTCACCCCTATAATCCTCCTGTCAGGCTAAAAAGGCAGTGACCTATTATAAAATTTAACATGGAGTCCTGGCAATGGCCAACTCCTCTACTCATGCCCTGAGCGAATGTATTATAACGCTCTCACTTAGCCTCCACTGTGACGCAGCTGAGAAAGGAGTCTTGGGAGGCCAGAAAATTCCCCATAAAGATACGACAGAACTTCCAGACCAGATAGCTTGAACAGGAAGGACACAGCTCAAAGCCATCTACACCGCAATATGATAAGCTATATCTTTATAACCTACCCGCGTGGGTTATATCTCTGTACTTAGCCTAAGTGCATTCAACTACTCCTATCCAAGTGCTGTTACAGCTCACTATCCAAAGGGCTGTTGTGGATGTACTTAGGTTGATCTAGCTTCTGAAAGGTCCCTTTAACGTCCTGGAAATATTTCACGTTTAAATGCACGAATGAGGAGCATTACATGATTTAGGACCACAAGGGGTACGCCTTAAGATGAGCGGAGGTCATTCCTTTGCGGAAGTTACCCATCCAACTACCAAACCACTAAATTTCCTCAACCAAGGGGGTTCTTATCCCTGTCCTACCGATATATACTATCACTAGTATCCCTTGTCGCGGCTTCACCGCTATTATAAGCAAAAGAACTTAGATAATTTTAACTATTAATTGAAGTTTTACATGTTAATCGATAAAAATCTTATAGTGTAGAAAGCAACTAAGCATAATTTCCTCAATGATACTTTCCCGCATACCAATAATTTTTAACCTGGTTAAAATTGCATTTGAGTAGGTGGATGAAGATAACTTAAAAGGAAAATTAGACATCCAATTTTTAATTTTAATCTATAAGTTGGTAATCCAGAGATTATTAAGACACTTTAGCGGGTAAAGGACATTATTATCAGTGCTCACTACAAAAGTCCATAAATCAAATTTTTACACACGATATCAAAAAGCAAAGGATTGCCATTTTGATTTGATAATAATTTTTATTTGGCAGAAACAATTCTATTGAATTCATCTGGTTGGATTTTAATTTCTAACTATAAATGTATAAGACAGCGTGGTAAACCTCCTATCTGCCATTCAACATTGTGCATTTAAATATTAATTATTTTAAATTTTATAATTGATCAACGTTCCAACAACTATGAGAAATGTGTAGTAGTT